>CM047814.1:47263205-47595148 GCA_026214975.1 Gentiana macrophylla
ATAAGCCTTGTGTCAATTTAATTTCTGCAATTTACTTTACAACACTTACTTAATCTGCCTACATCATAACTTATATATTTGTGATTGTCTAAACTGATTTGAACAACATCATAGTAAGAAGGGACTTATCCGCTGCCCAAAAGCTTTTAAATAAAAAAAAGTTTTTGAAACTCCACTATAGTCATTCACCCCCTCCCCCTCTGACTATAGTTTCACCCTTCTCTGGGACCAACAGAAACCATTGAGCAAATGGAATCTAGATTCAATGCAATCCTGGATGAACTTACTCAGGAGTGTAAGTTATTCAAAAGAGGAAATAAACACCAAAATCTTAGAAGCTCTACCTGCAAAAGATGTTTGGAAAATGAAGGTGACTGCAATTGAAGAAATAAGAAAGTTGCATGAAGAAGACACCTTCAAGTTGTTTTCAGATCTTAAGGCTTATGAATTTAGTAAAAAGCTTGTACCTGAGACTGAAAAGGAAGAGCCAAAGACCACTGCATTGGCTGCTTCACATCAAGAAGAAACATCAGGAGGACATGATGATCTGCTGGATGAGATGCAAGAGCAGATTGCCCTACTGAGCAAGAAAATCAGGATGAAGAAAACTGGAAAGGCCCCTTCAAGAAATTTCACAAAGAGACCTACTGAAAGAAGGAAAGAAGAACCAAAGAAAGATAATGACTATCTGTGCTTTCATTGCAAGAAACCAGGACACTTCAAACCTGACTGTCCTGAGTTAAAACAAGGCAAGGAACCTGATTATCTTTGCTTCAACTGCAAGAAGCCTGGACATTTTAGACCTGATTGTCCAGACCTACTAAAGACCAAGAGTCAACAAAGAAGACATGGCAAGAAGGCTATGGTTGCTGAAGATGAATCAGGGTATGATGTGGAATCTGAAAAGGGAAATGAATCAGATGACACAAAGATCAAGTTCTTGATATGAAAGATTATGATTTGATGGCCAATATGGATGAAACTGAGGAGGTATACAACACTGTATCTATTAATACTCCTGGTGGAAGTGATTGTGAATCAACTTGTGGTTCAAATCCTAGAAATTCTGACAACAATGAGACTTTGGATGCCATCCTTAATCAACTGAGGATAATACAATCTGGTTATGAGATTGTGAAGGCTGAAAAAGAAGCTCTTGAATTGGATGTTGGAAGATTGAAAGCTGAATTAAGGGTTCTCAAAGGTAAAGAAAAATATGTTGGACAGAATCAGTATAAGTCTGCTGAACATCCAGCAGCCTCTGAATCTGCTGAACCATCTTGTTCCAATACTGCATACAAATCAGGAAAGCCTTATGGAGATAGAACAGGGCTTGGATTTGGAGCTCGAGAATCTAACAAGAGTGGATCCAAGAAGGTCATCAACCCAGCATGCAATTGGTCCTAAGTTTGTACCGCACTAGATCCAACTCCCAAGAAGGTTCTTCAAGCAAAAAAACCAATGAGAATGCTTCAAGGAAGCAAAATCGAAATTCAAAGAAGTCAACACTCCTAATAAAAAGAGTAAATCTAAAAATAGATTCTTTGTGCCTTCTAAGCTCTTGATAGCGGACACTGCTACCAAGTCTGCTGGACCACAGAAGGGTAAGAGACATAAATATTCCAAGGATAAGAATCCAAAACCCAAAAATGTTAATCATTCAAGGGATACTTATCTCGGGGGGAAAGGTAGACTGTTCCCTACTGATGATGATTGGAATATTCCTGCACCTAATGCTAGAAACATTAAGTATAACCATACTACTAGGGTAAAACCTAGGCAATGGGATCAGCAGAGGACTTACACAAGACCTCAGCAGACTCTATATTACAGGACTGTTCCTAATAGACAGCAAACAAATGGTTATACTAATGCTTCTAACACCAAGAATCACTTCAAATAGCATTATAAACCAAAAGGCCAGAAAACATATGTGATTCCTACACAACCTACTGTTAGAACTTATGGATGTGTGGAATACATGTATGAACTAAAGTATGAACCAAAGTATGACACATTCAGGAGAAGACCTTATGGAAACATACCAAGGGTCATGCTTGCCACTGACCACTATGGAACCAAACAGGTTTGGGTACCTAAAATGCATTAACTTTGTTTCGTAGGGTGTCTGGTATTTTGACAGTGGATGTTCCAGACATATGACAAAGAATAAGCACTGTTTGTCAAACTTTGTGGCAAAAGATGGTCCAAGGGTGAATTTTGGCAACAAGAATACACCTGGATATACAAGAGGATATGGCACACTTGTAAGGAATGGACTTACAATCAAGAATGTTGCATATGTGGAAGGATCGGACTACAACTTGCTTTGAGCAATCGACAATTTCGTGACAAGGGGATACAAGGTCACTTTAGACAAAAACAACTGTATTGTCATTAGTGAAAGAGGTGATCAAGTTGTACTTGTTGGTAGTAGACAACAGAATATGTATGTTGTGGATTGGTCTACTGCAGTTCCAGAAACCTGCCTGATTGTGCATACCAAGTCTGAACTCAATTGGTTATGGCACAAGAAGTTGAATCATTTAAACTTTGATGATATCAATCAGTTGGTAAAGAAGAAGCTGGTTATTGGTTTACCTGAGATCACATTCAAGAAGGATGCTATATGTGATGCATGTCAACAGGGTAAACAGATAAAGTCAAGCTTCAAGACAAAAACCAAACAATAACTAATAGAGTGTTGGAGCTGATGCATATGGATCTTTTTGGACCAATAACTCCAACAAGTGTAACAGGAAAGAAGTACACTTTAGTGGTTGTGGATGATTACTCTAGGTACACTTGGGTGATATTTATGAACAAGAAAAGTGAAACACTCAAAAGCATGCCTAATCTTTTGAAGATATTACAAAATGAGAAAAGTTTAACAGTAATAAAGATAAGATCAGATCAGGGTACTGAATTTATCAACAAAGTTATAAGAGAATATTGTGAACAGAATGGTGTACTACATCAACTTGTCATGCTTTTGGTACACCTCAAAGAAAATGGGGTTCTTTGAAAGAAGAAACAGAACTTTAAAGGAAGCAGGAAGAACAATGATCTGTGAAGCATTGTTACCTGAAAGATATTGGGCTGAAGCAGTCAATACAGCATGCTATACACAAAACAGAACATCAGTAAACAAGAAGCTACTGAAGACACCTTATGAGGTTTGGAATGGAAGGAAACCTAACATATCCTATTTCCATCCATTTGGAAGCAAGTGTTTTATCCTAAATCACAAAGTTCATTTGAAAACATTCCAACCAAAATCAGATGAAGGAATTTTCTTGGGATATTCTTCAGCCAGCAAGGCATTCAGGGTACTGAACAAGAGGTCATTGAAACATGAAGAAACAATCCATGTTGTGTTTGATGAACCTAAGTTTACTGGTATGGAAGATAAAGATTGTGAACTCTCACCGAGAATCAACAAGTCACCGATCCAGATTGTGTTGAAGTTTTGGAAAGATTCAATGACTTAAAAGTTTCGATCTCGCCTGCTTGAACACCTGCGATAATGTTATCGATGCAACAATCGAAGCGCTTCAAGGATCTGCACCCCCTTAGAAGAAGCTACAAAGAGACCTCTATCAAGATGAGGTTCCCGAAAATCAAAATAACCAAAATCCACAATGGTTAAGGAATCACCTGTTTGAACAAGTAATTGGCAATGTACACACAAGGTGTGAGGACTAGAAGACAACCTGGAAGCTATGTTTACTGCTTTCTATCTCAAATGGAACCAAAAGTTGTTGAAGAAGCAATTTCAGATCCAGAGTGGATAATTGCTATGCAAGAAGAATTAAATGAATTTGAAAGAAATCAAGTTTGGACACTAGTTGAGAGGCCAAGTCATGCAAATATCATTGGTACTAAGTGGGTATCTGAGAAATAAACTTAATGAATCTGGTACCATTGTGAGGAATAAGGCCGACTAGTTGCAAAAGGCTATTCTCAAGGTAAGAATAGATTTTGATGAAACTTATGCACTGTTGCAAGATTGGAAGCTATCGATTATTCTTGGCACATGCTTGCATATAAGAACTTCAAAGTATATCAAATGGATGTCAAAAGTGCATTTTCGAATGGCATTCTAGAGGAGGAAGTGTATGTACAGCAACCTCATGGATTTGAAGTTAAAGATCAAGAAGATAAAGTGTATAGACTCAACAAAGCACTTTATGGATTGAAACAAGCACCAAGAGCATGGTATGAGACTCTATCTCAATTCTTGGTGGACAATGGTTTTAGAAAAAAGGTACCATTGACAAGACACTTTTCGTAATCGATGAAGGGACAAACCTGCTAATACAAATTTATGTGGATGACATAATATTTGGTTCTGAAAATGATTTACTTTGTGAAAAGTTTGCAAATCTAATGAAGAGTAAATTCCAAATGAGTATGATGGGAGAAATGAACTACTTTTTGGGATTGCAAGTTAAACAGATGAAAGATGGAATCTTCATTCATCAAACCAAGTATACCAAGGAGTTGCTGAAGAAGTTTGGTATGGAAAACAACACTAAGAATTCAACTCCTATGAGTACAAATATCAGACTGGATGAAGATAAAAAAAGGCAAAGATGTTGATCAGACCTTATACAGAAGGATGATAGGCGGTCTGTTGTACCTAACTGCCAGCAGACCTGATATATCCTTTGCTGTAGGTGTTTGTGCAAGATTTCAATCTAAACCTAAAGAAAGTCATTTAGGTGCAGTCAAGAGAGTTCTCAAGTATCTGAAAGAGACTTTGGGAGTAGGGATATGGTATTCCAAGGAAGGAAGCTTCAAAGTTATATTCTACTCAGATTCTGATTATGCTGGATGCAAGATTGATAGAAAAAGCACCTCAGAACACAATCGCTTAATGGGAAATAGACTGGTTTCCTGGTTTAGCAAGAAACATAATTCTATATCAACTTCCACTGCTGAAGCTGAACATTGGTGCTGGATGTTGTTGTGCACAAGTACTATGGCTAAGACAACAATTAAGGGATTATGGAATTGAAGAAAAGGAAATTCCAATTATGTGTGACAACACAAGTGCAATTGCAATCACATAAAATCCTGTTTTTCACTCAAGAACCAAGCACATTGATGTGAGACATCATTTTATAAGAGATAATGTTGAAAAGAAAGATGTGGTGGTTCTATACATCCCTACTGAAGATCAACTTGCTGATATTTTTACTAAACTACTTGATAGTGAAAGATTTGCTAAACTAAGGACTGAACTTGTAATTATAAAAGTTGACTGATAATCAGCAGTGTACTGGAATTCACCAAGGGGATTAGTCTTTGCTATGATGGGTGAGCTCACTTAGCAGATTAGTCATTGGTATCAACAATTCCATGTACTTATGTTTGGACAATTGAGCAAATGAGGTTGTCAAGGGGATTGGTCTTTGTCATGTTGGGTGAGCTCACTTGACAGATCAGTCATTGGTATTAAACTTCATCTTGTATTATCAATTGAACAAAACAAGAAGAAAACAAGGATCAGCAGAGTACTTATGTCGCAAGTCAGTGAAGTCTATTTATCGCCAGACTCATGAGCCCACCTCACGAGGATTACCTGCTTTGGATGGAACGTTACTCACTCAAAGTTATTAAAAGTCAAAAAGCAGTTTGGCGGGATATTTATTTTATCCTTTATAACCGCAGTTAACATTATCCAATGGTTACAAACGTTATGGAGGAGTAATGGAACACGTGTCAAGCCAGCATTTATTCAGATTAATCGTGGTTGACATGGATGTACATGCACTGACAGTTACAACTACTCACTGTCTATTTATACAAAGCTATCACACACGCCAGATTCTCAGACTTGCAAATCTTTATCACTACGATTTTTACAATTTGTGTGAACACACAGATTTGAGAATAAATCTTCTTCATCTCATTCTTCTCATACAAATGGCAGAAAAGGTTGATGTCCAGATTGAATCAAGCAAAAGTGTTAGAGGCTTTGTTGTGGATGCAAACAGAACTGAATTGGCCATTAACATTGGTCGAAGAATAAAGAGATATGCCAGTCTGGAGAATGTGTTGAATATAAGACTGGAGACAATCTCATATACAAATGTTGTCAGTTTCTGGAGAAACATTCAAATACAGGAAGGAACTGAAGCATTTAAAACTGATGTGAATGGACAAGAAATAGAAGTTTCCCCCAGTCTACTGAGGGAAGTTTTTGGATTTGAAGAAGTAGTGGATGGCTCAGTCAATCCTGAAGAAATAGGATTGGACAAGATGGCGTTTGTTGATCAGATCAAAACAAATGCAGCCACCAAATCCGTTCCAGGCATCAACTGCAAACATATTGGAAGTGAATACAGTCTGCTGAGCAAACTCATTGCTAAGAACATATTTGGATTGATTGGAAGTATGGATACTCTATCAGGACCCAAGATAGAATTGATGATAATCATTTGCAGGAGCATGAAGTTTGATTGGGCTGGTTACTTCATTTATTATATGAAGAAGGTTTTCAAGGAAGAAAAAGAGGGAAAGAGGAAGTCCAAGGCCTTGCCCTTAGGATTTATGGTTCAGAACCTGCTGAATCATTTGGAAATCCCTGATGTAGCACCTGAAAAGATAAATCAGTCTAGATAAAAGAAGGAAATTGATTATGCTATTCCTGGTCTAGATGATGATGAAGAGGTTGCTGGAGAGGCTGCTGATGATGATAATGGTGGAGATGATGGTGATGCTGGTGGTGAGCAGGTCCAACAAACTAAGAAGATATCTGTTAAACCTGCTGCACCAAAGAAAGCTGCTGAGAAAAGAAAGGGTGGAGACACAAGGAAGATAACTGAGGTATTAAAGCCTTCAAAGAAAACAAGGAAGCAAACAAAGACATCATGCGAGTCTCGCGAGGTCCAGTGGAGGTTCTCGACCTCTACCGTTGTTTGCAAGAAAACTGTTGTTGAAATATTGAGGGAACAACAGAAGGAAGCCAGTAGAAAAAGGAAGTCTACTGTGGCTGAAAAGGATGATGAACCCCTTTCCAAGAGATGAAAAGAAATTATCCATAAACAGAAACATGGAAAGGGGAAAGAACTGAAAAACTTGGAGGCTCAAAGAGTCCAAGAGGAAGCATCGATGAGAAGAGGAAGAAGAGGTCATTGAGGCCGAGCCCTTGACCATAATCAAGCTCAGGAGATTACCGACTCCTCACCAAGAGGTTGTCAAGTCTACGATGCCGGGCAAAGTTGTTGTTGAGCAATCTGTTGAAGATATACAACAGATCTCATCGACCTGAGCCTCATTGTAGTAGTATCTATTGAAGAACCACAGCAAACCACTGAACCTGAACCTACTGTGGTAGTTGAAGAAGTAGTTGAAGAAATGGTTGAAGACCCTGCAAGTGTTGCAAGAACTCAGAGGGAAGAGCAGTCTGCTACTAACCCTGCTGATGAGCATGTAAGTCAGGGGGAACCAAGTGTGGTACAGATGGAAGTAGTAGGCACTAATGTACAATCTCAACAACCTACTGACTTTCAAACATCTGTTGAAGAAACCATGAACCTACTTGTTGAAACCTTTGGAGGTCAACAAGGTACTGGAGTTGCTCCCAGGAGATCTTTCATGCCCTTTGAAAGGCATGTGAAAGAAAGAAAGAAAACTGAAGAGTATGTAGATCCCAAACTTCAGCAAACTGCTGACTATTTTTAGTGGAAGTTTGGTTTCTACAAAAGACAAAAGCCAGCTGCTGAACCTATGACAGATTTTGAGGAATGGGCTTTTGAAAGGTTGGGAGTGGAGAACTTGTTGGATCTGATTGATACAACCTTGCTGCAATCAAGACTGATGGATTTGTTTGATGAGCAACAGAAGGAGGAGGGCATCAAGTTTAGGGATCCCAGAGATGGCAATGATGACTCTTCCTCATCATCAGATTCTAGAGGAGATTTCCCCTCTGGACCAAGAGCAACCAGTGGGACTGCAATGTTAAAGGAACCACTTGTACAACAGCCCACTGATACTGGTAAGTCTGCTGAGGGCCAGCAGACTGGAGAGATGGATGAGGATCTACAGGATCTCACCATGGATGATCTGGAGGCATTGATCAATGAAGGAATCAACCTTAGTGCTAGTAGGCTGGCTGATGAACCAAGTACATTCTATGTTACAGAGCATACTGCACAAGATGAAACTGAACAGAGTGAGGATTTGGATGGAGAAAAATTTACTGATTTAAATGAACCTAGTGCCAGCTCAGAAGAGTCCATTGAATATCAAGATGGATTTGACTTTGAGGGCATTCTCACTAAAACTGCCATCATCCTGCACAAGATTGGTCATGCAGAAGGATTCCAAGTGGATAATGAGGCTGTATTCAATTCACAGGGAGTTGAAGAGGAGGTACAGGTTGCTGGAGTACAAACAGCACCTGCACAAAGGTTGGAACATGAGGTACAGGCTGTTGAGTCTCAGACAGCACCTGGACACAGGTTGGAACCAAATTTGGGTTTGGAGGAAACCCCTGCTGTTGTTGGTAAGGCTGTTGTAGTGGAGCCTACTGGAGACAAGACCACCACTGAAGGAAAGATGGTCGCAGATCAGACTACATTAATGAGGATGAGCAATTTCTTTGGACTATGACTTTAGTGATGAGGAATTTCGGATGCCTCAAGAAGAAAATATTGATGTTAATCCCCACATGCATTTGTACCTATTTTTGAGGAACTCGCCATTGATCCTATCCTGGAGGAATATGATGGACCTAACCTCTTTGGACTGGATAGGAGTTGGGCAATGGTTATGAGCAATCGAGGCCACAATATAATGTGGAGGAGCTCATTGATGAAACTCTTGGTGGAAGAATGACCAAAGTGGAGTGCCATTGAAGTTTTGAATGAGTTAAGAACTGTCAGAAATGATATGCAACAGTTAAGAACTCAACTGGACAGACAAGAATAGAGATTTGAAGAACTGATGCAAATGGTGCATGAAAACAGACAATCTGCTGATACAGTTGCTTCAAATTTCACATCCACTCAAAATGCTGTGGATAATATAATGTTGGATGTGAGGGGAATCAATCAAGGGAATTCAGTGAAGGAGAAGTTTCTGAAAGACCAACTTACATCCATCCAACAAAAACTTGACAAGCTTACTGAAACCCCTAAACCTACTGAGCCTGCTGCTGCCCAACAACCTGCTATGCCTGATCCTAAACTTACTGAAAGGATCAACCTACTGGAGGAGACCTTGCAATCAAGGATTACTGCAATTGATACAAGAACTGAAATTATGGAAGGTCAATTGAATAGAGTGGTAATCTCACAGGAGGGTATTCATGGCCTAATGTCCCGTTTTGTTGATGATGTCACTAATTAAGGGGGAAGAGGGCCAATCCGCTGCAGCAAAAGAGGCTGCAAGACTCTTTGCAAAGAAAAGATGGGAGGATGAGATTAATGCTCTCAGGCAACCTGCACCTGGCAGAGTTCAACTTACTAATGATCTCCTTAGACAATACAAGAAAGAATACTATAACAGAAGGAGACCTTATCAGGACATGGGATATCATGAAGAACTAAACTCTTTCTTGGCATTGAGATTTTGGGAAGCAAGAGTCAGAGCCTTAAGGGCAACTTACAGAGGAGGCAGAGGTGGAAGAGGTGGAAGAAGTGGCAGAGGTGATAAGATCTTGCCTATCACAAAAGCAAAGGACTCACTTGATGAATTCAAGGAACTGTACATGAAGTTTGGATTCAGAGTGAATGATATTAATCTTATCCTGCCTGAAGCTTGGAACTGGTGGAAACAAGTTAATCCCTACATTGATTTTACTTTGATTGAAAATGAGTGGATGAGGGATATGATAGAACAAATCAGAGCCTATCAAGAGCAAGTCGAGAAGGCTAGACAAGAAAGAGAAAAGAGACAGATGAGATCGAAGATATTTTTATCTCGCTTTATGTCTTTGCTGATTCTAGACTGTAATAGCTTTGAACAAATGATTTTAATGAAAGATGAATATTTGTTCTGTTTTTGTCTTAATCTTTTTGCTTTGCTGATTAGGTGAGGGTAGTGGCATCATCATCAAAAAGGGGGAAATTGTTGGACTTATTTCTATGTTTTGATGATGAGTGTCATACTAGCTGTTATAGTGCAAAGGCAAAAAGATGTCTAGATCAAATGTATAGGTTTATTAGAGTTTGATTCATAAATAGGTTTGATCAAACAAGCACTGTAAAGGGCTGCTGGTTGATATCAGCAGACTAGTCAATGTCAGTAGGGTAGATAGGTCAGTAGACTAGTCAGAACCTCTTTGAAGACCGGAAAGTGAGGGCTCAAACTCGATTCTGAAGGCTAAGGGATCAAACTTAGTAATTAAAGTCAAGGATATGGAATCGAATTTAGGCAAGTCTGTGATGACCTAAACGATTACATGTACCTTGTGTGTAAGGTCTAAGTTCCATAAGTTGGATGAAGTTTGGAACTTGGTTATATTTAAAAGGTGTAATCTAACTTCACAAACAAAAGTTAGATAAAATAAATCACCGCATTATATTTTATACATAGCAAATTATCGTTCGATTGATCGATAGTACTTGAAGATATCGATGAACTCTTTGATATAATACCTCGATTAAATCAAGATTATATTGGAAGATTACATGGATAAGGACAACCAACTACCTCTGATTTGATCAAACAAATCAGTGGTTAGGATTAAAAGAACGTTGGGATGATTCAAGACTTTATCCAAAGGACACAAGTCAAAGGTGGGGATGACATCGCATCATCAAAAGGAATTACGACGATGTCACCCCTATGAATAGTGACAGAATGCAAATCAGATGGGACAAAAACAAGGAACGGTTACATTTGAACTTCAAATACAAGTCACATGCATTCTTACCTATAAATAGAAGACTTTCAACACAGAAAGATGATGATGAATTTTGGATAAACTTTAAGAGATAACTCGAAATAAAAAACACCTGTTTGAACTTATCGAGCATAAAGTCACGATCTAGTGAATTTCTTCAAGTGCATTATGTATTCAAGCTACATCAAGATTACACACTTGAAGACTGCAAGCTGCTGATTATATCATCCTAATCAAGCTGCTGCAACTGAATCATTTACTTGATTCACTCTTTATTTTATAAAGAACTCACAAGACAAAGAAGCATCCGTTGGTGTGTGAAAGATCGTTGTTTGTGGTGGAGCCGGTGAAGAGGCAATCCTACCCTTCAAGGACCAAGTGGAAGACTCAGGAGCAAAGCAATCCTACCGCCTCCCGCCAGATTTGTGAAGCCATAGTTATTGGTGAAGGACAAGCAACTTAGGAATCTTTGTAACAGCTACATCAAAGATCTCCAGTGAATTTCCTCCAACATCACAGGAGAAGAGTGGACTGACAGGATTACACCACCTGGAACCACTATAAAATCTGGCTATTTACTTTCAGCATTTATATTCTGCACTTAGTTTATTACACACATCAACCTACTGAATCTAGCAACTGAAATCACACACCTACACTACTGAGTATCTAATACTTAGTATCATCTTTAACAACAAGTAAAAAGGATTAATTTTGATATAATTCCGCTGCACAAATTCAAAGAATCGAATCGCCAAGATGACTACTGTTTATCAACAGGCTATCGAGGTCTCAAAGAGACTCTCAAGTATCGCAGGTCACTGAAGTTGCGAAATTTGTTAACTCCAAAGTTTTAAGTGTTAAGTTTATTCACCCCCTTTAAACTTAACCAAAGCCTTTTCAAGGACCAACACATCTGTTGAAGAAACTCGACTCGCTAGTTGGGACCTTTGGAGGTCAAGCAGAGTGGACAAACGCTCTCTCGCATACTCATTCATGCCATTTGAAAGATTTGAGAAGAAGAAGAAAGAGGATTTTGTTGATCCTAAATTCCATCAAGTGGTGATTATTTCCAATGGAAATTTGGATTCTATAAGAGACAAAAGCCTGCTGCACAACCTATGACAGATTTTGAAGAATAGGCTTTTGAGAAGCTAAGAGTGGAGAATTTGCTGGATCTAGTTGATATTACTCTGCTACAATCAAGATTGATGGATATTTTTGATGAACAACAGAAGGAGGAGGGTATCAAGTTTAGGGACCTCAGAGATGACAGTGATGATTCATTTTCATCATCTGACTCTGGAGGTAATTTTCCCTCTGGTTCAGGAGGAACCAGTGGAACTTCCATGTTAAATGAACCAAGAGTGGAGCAGTCAACTGGTGGTGAACAGTCTGCTGAAAGATAAGATAATCAACAGATGGATGAGGATCTCACCATGGATGATATAGAGGCACAAATCAATGAGGGAATAGATATTGGTGCAAACATATTTGTTGGTGAGGTAGATGATTTGTTTGTTGTTGAACCTGTTGAACAACCTGAGGGTCAACAACATGTTGATTTGGATGATGAAAGGGCTATTGATATCAGTGAGCCTAGTGCCAGTTCAGAGGAATCTATTCAATATCAAGACTGCATTGACACTGAAGACACTTTATCCAAGGCTGGAAACTTTATAAGAAGGATTCCTGATATAAGGGAATTTCAAAAAGAAAACATGGATGTATTCCCTGATCAGGTTATTGTGGCACAAATTGCACCAGATCCAAGAATTGAAGTGGTGGTTCAGTTTCTTTGAGGTTCAAACAAAGACTGAGCAAAGGTTGGAACAGGAGGTACAGTTCTTTGAGGTACAAACAAAGACTGGACAAAGGTTGGAACCAGATTTGGGTTTGGAGGAAACCCTGCTTTGTTGTTGAAGAGGCTCTTTGTAGTAGAGCCTCTTGAAGGAGACAAGACCATCAGAGTAAAGATAGTCATCGATCACTTTGTAATTGATGAGGAGGAGCAGCTGGTGGACTATGACTATAGTGATGAAGAATTTCAAATTAATGAGGAAGGATCTATTGATGAAGAACCAGTGATTGAAGAACCTGCTATTGATCATATCTTGGAAGAGTGCCAAGGACCTCACCCTACTGGGAGGGATATGAGTTATGCCTTGGTGATCAGCAGTCAGCAGCAACAATACAATGTTGAAGAGCCTGCTGATGGAGCTGCTGGAGGAATGATTGGTGGGGTACCAGCACATGTCCTGGATGAGTTGAGGGCTGTCAGGATGACATGACACAGTTAAGGACACAACTTGATAGATAGGAACAAAGATTTGAAGAACTGATGAACATGGTGGACAACAATAGAAAGTCTACTGAGACAGTTGCTTCAGGTTACACATCTACTCAGTATGCCATTGCTGATTTAACAGAAGATGTGAGGGGAATCAAACAGGGCAACACACTGAAGGAGAAATTTGTGAAAGACCAACTTGCCTCTATTCATCAAAAGTTGGATAATCTTGCTGAGGTACATAGACTGCTTTGCTTTTCTTTGTTGCACCTCAACCTCGTATCTTTGGATCCTAAATTTACTGAAAGAATAACCATGCTGGAGCAAACAATGCAAGAAACGATCACAACAATTGACACTAGGACTGAGATTATTGAAGGTCAGATGAACAATCTAGTGTTAACACAAGAGAGTGTACATGGCCTGCTGTCCCGTTTTGTTGATGATGTCAATAAGGGGGAAGAGGGTCAAACAGCAGTAGCAAAAGAGGCTGCTAGAATTTTTGCAAAGAAAAGATGGGAAGCTGATACTAATGCATATAGAGAACCTGCACCTGGCAGACTTCCACTTACAGATGATCTTCTCAAGCAATACAAGAATGTGTACAACAACAGAAGGAGACCTTATCATGACAAGGGCTTTCATAAAGGTCTTAACTCATTTTTGAGTTTGAAATTTTGGGAAGCAAGAGTTAAAGCCATGAGGGCTTCAAGAAGAGGTGGAAGAGTTGGTAGAGGTGGAAGTAGTTTACCTACCACAAATGCAAAGGAATCACTGAATGAGTTCAAGGGAGTTTACATGAAGTTAGGCTTCAGGGTACATCAGATAAATCTAACTCTTCCTGAAGCTTGGCATTGGTGGAAACAAGTAAATCCTCACATTGACCTCTCTCTAATTGAAAATGACTGGATGAGAGAGATGATCATGGAAATAAGAGCTTACCAAGAACAAGCAGAGAAAGCAAGAGAAGAAAGGGAAAGAAGACAGTAGATCAACATACTTTACACTGTTTTATATTTGATGATTCTAGACTGTAATACTTTGAACAAATGATTATAATGAGAAATGACCAAATTTGTTCTGTTTTTTTTTTCTGTTTTAATCTTTTTGCTTTGCTGTTAGGAGAGGGTATTGGCATCATCACCAAAAAGGGGGAAATTGTTGGACTTATTTCTGAGTTTTAGTGATGAGTGCCAGACTAGCTGTTATAGTGCAAAGGCAAAAAGATATCTAGATCAAATGTATAGGTTTATTAGAGTTTGATCTTTGTATAAGTTTGATCAAACAAGCACTGTAATGGTCAGCTGACTTATATCAGCAGACTGGTCTAGATCAGTAGGGTAGCTAGGTCAGTAGACTAGTCGGAACCTCGCCAAGACCGAAAGTGAGGGCTCAAACTCAGTTAATGAAGGCTAAGGGATCAAACTTAGTGATTAAAGTCAAGGATATGGAATCAGAATTTAGGGAAGACTGTGATGACCTAAACTGATTACATATACCTTGTGTACAAGGTATAAGTTCCACAAGTTGGATGGTGATTGGAACTTAGTTATATGCAAAAATGTGTAATCTAACTTCATAAATAAAAGTTAGATAAAAGAAGTAAGCTGCATTGTGTTTTAAACACAACAAATTTTAGTTCAGCTTACTGATATGTACTTCAGAAGACTCATGAACCTACTGATACATATATCTTAATTTATTCAAGATTACATTGGAAGAAAACAAGGATAAGGACAGCTAACTACCTCTAATTTATCAAACAAATTAATGGTTGAGATTAAAAGGACGTTGGGATGATTCAGGACTTTATCCAATGGATACAAGTCAAAGGGTGAACAGATCGCATTCATCAAAAAGCGATCACCGTGTCAATACTATGAACAAAGATGATGAAAAGCAAGTCAAATGGGACAAAATCTGGAACGGCTATATTTGAATTTCAAATATAAGTCACAAGCATTCCTACCTATAAATAGAGGACTTCCAACTCAGAAAAAGATGATGAAAATTAAGGAAAACAAGAGATAATTCTGAGCTGCATTTTCTTATCAAGAAAAACACCCTGCTGAACTTACTGAGCCTTAAGGCTACTGATCCAGAGAAAATCTTCAAGTGTAATCTGCATTCAAGCTACATCAAGTTTACACACTTGAAGACCGCAAGTCGTTGATCATATCATCCTGATCAAGCCGCTTTGAATCGAATAATTTATTTGATTCTATCTTTCTTTTACAAGAATCTACTGAAGACAGTGAAGCATCTGTTGGGTGTGAAAGACTGTTGTTTGTGGTGGAGCTAGTGAAGAGGCAATCCTACCCTTCAAGGACCAGTGGAAGACTTTGGAGCAGCAATCCTACCTGTTCCAAGTGTTCAGTTTGTGAAGCCATAGTTATTGGTGAAGGACAAGCAACATAGGAATCTTTGTAACAGCTACATCAAAGATCTCTAGTGAACTATGTTAAGGGTGATTTTATATGATTTATATCGTTATATTTTATAATGATTTCCTCCATATTTGTATAATTTGCATAGAAATTAAGTGTTTAATTGAGTTATTGAGCAAATGAGTTTTTAAACGGTTTATTCGCAAAATTGGTTAATTTATGTGTTTTAATGTTGATTTTATGTTTATTTGGATATTATTACATTTTGCGATGTTCTTAATGACTTGTAGATGCGTAATTGCGGCTCAAAAGATGATTCAATGAAGATAAATGTCGGATTTAATTGATGAAAAGAGATAAGGAAGATTTGAACGAAGGAAAGAGATAGAGATGGAGAAATCGAAAATCCAATCCAATCGAACGCACGCGTCCTAAGTCCCGTCCAAAGTGGGCGGGCGTCTAAGAAAGTGAACGGGCGTCCAGAGAGAGAAATTTGATTCGAGTTCTCCCAAAATTGATGGACGAAGCGTCCAACTTAAAGAAGGACGGGCGTCTGATCATGACTCGGCCCGATTCGAAGTTGATATTGAAGACCGGACGAGCGTCCAGAAGGAGTGGACGGGCGTCTAGTGGCCGACATAGCAGCAGCCGACTCAAAATTCTATATATAGCTGCGCTTTCTCCCAACAATCACATCAGAATTTCGAACCCTATACCCTAAGGGCGGCTCAGTTTTTATTGCTTTTATTTTCTAGCTAGATTCAAACACTTTTTATGTATTTTTACTCAAATAATTCGATTTTCAAGAGGATGCTAAGAGGCTAGACCTCTATTGAACAAGCGTTGTGAAGCCATCCGATCAACAATCCAGTTTCGTTTCTCGTTTATCCTGTGAGTTCTTAATTCAAGTTGTATCTTTATTATGTCTATGTTGATTTCAGGCAATTTATATCGAAAGATCCTTGCATGTTGATTGTTTATATTGATGAAAATCTTGTTAAACCCTAGATCACCATAATAAAGATTAGGTCTTTAACCTAAAAATAACGAGAGTTGGTTAGGTTGAATTCCTAGGTTAGAAATTGAGAGATTTCACATCTTTGATTTGAAAGCGTTAATCTTTAGATCGAAAGATAGAAGATTAATAAGCGAACTTGTCTAAGAAATTAGGAGTTCATACCTTGGCTAGGTGAATCACAACTTGGTTAGAAATCACGAAATAATCGAGATAAAGATTGATTCTTGTAGGATAGGTGGATCAATTGCTTGTTCGCTCAGTAAACCATTGATTAAACCACTTGAAATTGAACTGTTTAGTAAATTTACAATCTTTATTTCATAATAGATTTAGCATAGATTTAGTTTAGATAATTTGTTCGCAACCATATTTTCCTGGCTTTAGATCTCGATCTTCTGTCCAGTTATTCTTATTATTAGTTCCGTTTTTCGTTTTGGTTTTCACTGTTTAATTTTCTTATCTTCTCAGTGGTAATCATGCCATAGTTAGGTTAGATAATAAAGACTAGATTAAACAACCCCGATTCCCCGTAAGATCGACCCGGTATCAACCTCTATACTACGATCCCTACACTTGGGGTATACCGGATTTATAAATTTATTACTTGTTTGTTTTTCATTGCATAAAATCCGTGACAAACTACCTCCAACATCACAGGAGAAGAGTGGACTGATAGGATTACACCACCTGGAACCACTATAAAATCTGCCTACTTACTTTCTGTACTTACATTCTGCATTTAGTTTATTACACACATCAATCTACTAAATCTAGCAACTGAAATCACACACATACACTACTGAGTATCTAATACTTAGTATCATATTTAACAACAAGTAATAAGGCTTAATTTTGATATAATTCCGCTGCACAAATTCAGCAGACTCAACGAATGGCCAGACTATCGAGTGTCAAGACTATCAAGTATCGCTAGGTCATTGAAGTTCTTTGAGTTTGTCAACTCTAAAAGTTTTAAGTGTTAAGTTTATTCACCCTCCCCTCTAAACTTAACCAAAGCCTTTTCAAGGGACCAACAGTATATAACATTTAATTCTTCCATCTATTCTTCCTACAGGTGTAGACGAAGTCCCTCAAGATAATGCTTGTTCTGTTTCTTGGAAATCTACCCTTTCTTTAGCCTTCTTTTCATACTCTAGTTTTTGCCAGACGTACTCAATCTTTTGAAGCTCTACTTGTAGCCGTCCGATCATTCTCAGATCCTTTACGCGCCTCATATGTCCCTTGTTTTCATTTGAAAACTAATCTATCTTGCAATTCTTCTAAATTATGAGGGTTTTGAACGACGCGTTTCCCATCACCGCCGTTTAGTTCTACAAGTCGGTACACGGTTTCTTGAATTTCTTGCAACTTCTTTTGACTATATCCAAATCATTGTCTTTTACTTTTCTAAGATTTTTATTTGAATCCAACTTTTTTTCTATTTTTTGACTTTGAACGAAGACTAGTCAATCTCCTTTCTGTTGGAATAGTGTCCTAAACCCAATCGGGTTGGACTGGATCCGACCGGTCGGATCATTTTACTATTTCTTTATGTTTGTACATATATTAAATGGCTTTTCATTGTCATATATATGTTCTTTTAAAGAACCAATTATGAATTGTTATTTGATAACGTCCTTAGTATTAAATCGTGATAGAGAAACCATGATAGGCGATTATGGTTGATGAGATCTCCAATCACTTTAATAAGTTTGATACTTAAATGTCTCTAGGTCGATGTACTATTAAACAGGACATTAATAGTATAAAACAGACTAGCACGTATTAGATGTCTTCTGCCTTTAGTAGGCGAGGATAGATCTCGCTCTATCGAAGTGTAGAGACACTTGGGTATGCGTGGACATGTATTAGAGAATGCGACGTTAGGATCGACCCACTTACACGGATAAGTGTCACACTATGTGGCGGTTGTGTAATTATCCTTAAGACCGGAGTCTTCATGGCATCACGGTGTGGATTGTCATGCTTTGACACTATTGAGGTTTCCCAGCCACGGGCGATCATGCGGAAGTGATTGGGTATGATATTGAAGCATCACGGAGTATACATGATTGGTCGTCCGGGAATCGCGTATCCTATGATGGGGATCGAATATCCGAAATGACCTTCTTATAAGGAATGTCTTACTCTCGTGAATCTTTGCAAAGTGGGAGTAAACGAGTTACTTTGAGAGAGCATGATATCCAGATTATAAGATACGGTCGTTGATATTTTGACACTCGACTAACGACCGTATGGATATTATTATTACAGCGATAGGATTGTAAGTTACACGGTAACTGTTTCACATGAAAGGTAGTAGTCATTGCATTTGACTCTTCCGATGATCGGGGTCACGGTGTGTTGCTGACGCTATCCCGTGATCGTTAGGCATGAAGGGCATTTTAAGTAATTTGCACTTTGTGTCTACGGCCAACATATTCGGAAGCCTATCAGGTCACACACATAAGAACATTTAGCCGGATTAAAATGTGGTTATAGATGATAACCAAATAAGGAAAGTTTATCTCGAGACTATAAGGGTTATAGTGGTAAATTAATATGGTGGTATTTATTTATTATGAATAAATTAAATATAAGATATTAATTGAGTTGATTAATTAAATACACTTATATTGATAAGTGGCGCCACATATGTGTATAAGTGATACACTTGGATTGTGCAATTTAATTAATGGTATTACCTATTATTAATATTAGATATTAATAAATAAAATAATATATATATATATATATTGAATGCATGCGTGTGTGTACATTGAATGCAAATTGGATTTGCATTATATTTGGTATATATATTAATAGATCTATATGTGTTATATATATGTGATATATATACACATGTATAGAAATTGATTTATGGTAATAAAATAAAGATAGTCAATATTAGATATTGACAATATCTTGGGAATATTCAATATAAGATATTGACAATATCTTAGATTTATTTAATATAAGATATTGTAATAAATGAGATAAATCAATCTATTATATTTTCCTTATTTTGTTGGGAAAATGTTTTCTTCTCCTCCACTCTAGAAGATGGCGCCACCTACACTATAAATAAGAGGTGGGTGTCAAGCTCTTTTGTACATCACAATTCCAAGAACTAATAGTTCTTGTGTAAATAGAGAGCATCCTATGGAGAGTTGGAGAGAGGGGAAAAGGGCCGGTCTAGCAACCGGAGTTTTCCAATAGCAATCCATGATGGGATTCCGGCGGGCTATTCGTGTGGACTAGCGGTAGAGGCCGAACGCTTGGGCGGCTCTATATAGAACTACTCTCCTTAGACGGTCAAAGCGTCGATCTTTTAGATCAACCAAGGTAACCGCCGTCTACTAACTCGTTTGTTTATTGCTTAAACGAAGTCGATCTTGGGTCGATAGGAAATAAATTTTTGAATTCCGCTGCGTTCCCGCGTAGATTTCCTAACACTTTCATCAGAAGCAAGTTTTTCAAGGATTTTCATAGTTTTTGCTTCTTGGTTTGACTGACCAAGATTCGACGACACCTCTAGTTTATCGACTTCAAAGTTTTTCTTCGAATCACAAATAACGGATGTGTGTTCTATCGTCTTGAATCTTGCAGTTTCACTATGACCATTGTGTTGAGTTGTCTCTCTAATCTCAAGAACTTTATCTTCCACTCTCTATGTTGATTTATTAGCTCTCTTGTGAAATTTGTTGGATGAAGATTCCGAGATTCAATATTGTGGAATATCTTTCATTGAACTGCACTTCCTGAATGCCAATGCTTCCGTTTTTACATCAAACAATGTGATATCGTTATTGAGATTAGGTCCAAGTTCCTTATTTTCTTTTGCTTTTATGTGGATAAATCCACCATGAAATTTCAACTCTGTTATCTTCTTCATGAAAATATCCTTTGCTTTCAGGCTATGCGGCACAACAAGCTTCTTAATATCTTCAATCATAGAGTTCTCAACTGCGCTATCCGCAACTGTAACTTTCATTGATCTTGGATCGATGAGGTCTACATAATATTTATTGTGTTTTCCAGTAATGTATATACCTACTGGAAAAACTTTCTACCTGATGGCATTATAGATCAGAAAATATTCCCAGAATCATTATTGATGAGCTGTTTCAATGTAGAAGTGACATTTCATTTGTTTGCTACCCTATAATAAGTTAGTATCATCTTGCCTTGTCAGGCAGTTATATATGCTTGTATGCTTTATTTTGTTTCTAATGCTTTCTTTATACTTTCAGTGAGTCATAGAATTTCTTCAATTCTAATTTTATAGGTTGATCATAGGCATGCATATAACTGTGAGATCATGCTTTCAAAGGTGAAGATACTGAAAGAATGTGAAACCTTGCCTTTCATTATTCACAGTATTGGTATTTATACCAAGATTACATCAGTTACAAGATCCTATAATTGGGTCCTATAATTATGCTAAAATAATGGTCAATTCTTACAAACAATGAATACATGATTGACTAATAATAATTACAGAATTGACTAATAATATATTTCTAATACTCCCCCGTAGTCGAAACTGGAGGACCACGGATGTTGAGACTATCACGAAAATCTTCAAATAGTAGCTGAGGTAAGCCTTTGGTGAAAATATCAGCAATTTGATACCGAGTGGGGACATGATGGACACGAACCTCACCACGAGCAACTTTTTCACGGACAAAGTGAATATCCATCTCTATGTGTTTCGTCCGTTGGTGTTGTACCGGGTTACCTGAAAGATAGACAGCACTAATATTGTCACAATATACCAATGTCGCCTTTCGAACCGGACACCGAAGCTCTAACAACAAATTACGAAGCCAGCAAGATTCGGCCACCACATTAGCGACCCCGCGATATTCGGCCTCCGCACTAGACCGAGAGAGAGTGGGTTGGCGTTTGGAGGACCAAGAAATAAGGTTATCGCCCAAGAAAACACAATAGCCGGATGTCGAACGGCGAGTATCCGGACAACCTCCCCAGTCCGCATCCGTATAAGAAACCAACTCTATGGACCGGGCAGGTGTTAATTGTAACCCGAGGTGAAGAGTACCCTGAACGTATCGAATAATCCGCTTGAGCGCATTAAGATGGTCCGTACGAGGATCATGCATGTAAAGACATATCTGCTGGACCGCATAGGAAATATCTGGACGGGTGAAGGTGAGATACTGAAGCGCCCCGGCAAGACTGCGATAGGAAGAGGGGTCGGCAATAGGGTCACCCGCCGAAGACCCGAGCTTGGGCTTTGTATCTACTGGGGTCCGAGAGGATTTACAATTAATCATTCCTGCGCGCTCAATGATTTCAAGTGCATATTGACGTTGAGAGAGAAACAGCCCGGTGGAGTTACGAGTAACACGTACACCCAAGAAATAATGTAACGGGCCCAAGTCCTTCATAGCAAACTCCGATGCAAGCTGGGCCATAATGGAGGTACGTAATACATCGGATGAAGCCGTGAGAATAATGTCATCAACGTATAGCAATAAATATGCAAAATCTGAGCCAGAATGATATATAAATAACGATGTGTCCATGCGACTATGCGTAAATCCCAGAGTAAAGACGTAGTCAGCAAACCGCTTATACCAGGCCCGGGGAGCCTGTTTGAGACCATATAGAGACTTACGAAGGAGACACACATAGTCGGGGTGCACCGGATCCCTAAAACCCAAGGGTTGATGCATATATATTGTCTCATTAAGATCTCCATGTAAAAAAGCATTTTTTACATCCAGTTGATGGAGAGGCCACTGCTTAGAAAGTGATAACGTCAGAACTGTCCGGATAGTGGCCGGTTTAACAACCGGGCTAAAAGTCTCCCCACAATCAATGCCCACCTGCTGTGTTTTACCATCACCTACAAGACGAGCCTTATGGCGCTCAAAAGAACCATCAGCATTAAATTTATGAGTAAAAATCCACATAGACCGAATAATATTAATATTAGGTGGGCGAGGCACCAACTCCCATGTCCCTGTTTTAATAAGAGCATTAAATTCGTCAGTCATGGCCATTTTCCAATTCGGGTCACTAAGGGCAGCTACCGGATTACGAGGAAGAGGTGATTTAGAAGACACCGTGAATGCATGATCAGAAAAATATTTCGGATTCGGTTTGAAGATGCCACGTTGTGCCCGAGTAGTAGGACCAGGTGGTGGGGATGGTGGAGGAGTTGGGCTGTTCGGAGTTGGGCCGGCTGTATGTGGAGTGGAAGAGGAAGCCGAGTGAGGGTGGGCCGAGGGAGGAGACTCAGATGGGCTATTTGAGGAGGTGGAGCTGATGGACTGTGATATAAGAGGTGATGTGGGCTCATTTGATGAACTGGGCTGTGTGTGTGGACCGAAATGCTGGGCCAAAAATGGAGAAATATCTTGCTCCAGGAAATCATATGAAGGAGCCGGCTGTGACATATTAGAAAATGGGAAAACACTTTCATCAAATAATACATGCCTACATGTGATTATTTTGTGTGTTGCCAAATCGAGACATTTATACCCTCGGTGATTGGGTGGATACCCGAGAAAAACACAAGGTGTTGATCGAGGTTTAATTTTGTGTATAGTGGTGGACGGTATAAGTGGAAAACATAAGCAACCAAACACACGAAGGTGAGTGTAGACGGGGTCTCGTTGGAATAAACGTTTAAGTGGAGACTCATTTCCTATAACACGGCTCGGAAGAATATTTAAGAGGTAAGTGGCCATTTCTAAAGCATGATGCCAAAAGGACGGGGGAAGGGACGAATGTATAAGTAATGTGCGGACTAGATTATTTATGGTTCGAATTTTACGTTCTGCTTTCCCGTTTTGAGAAGATGTGTGTGGGCATGAAAACCGAAAGTCAATGCCATGAGTCGCACAAAAATTACGAAGAGGGTGATTATCAAATTCTCCCCCGTGATCACATTGAAGGGTTTTTACTTTGAGTGCAAACTGCGTAGTAATATAGGCATGTAACTTAGTAAATACCGAAAAGACATCAGATTTTCGAGAAAGTGGAAACGTCCATAAAAAATTCGAATAAGCATCCAAAAATAAAACGTAGTAGCGGTGGCCCGCACTACTCAAAACAGGAGATGTCCAAACGTCACTATGCAAAATATCAAACGGGGAAAAAACAACCGAAACAGAGTCATAAAATGGTAGGCGAATATGCTTGCCTAACGCACAGGACTGACAAAGCTTGTGTTTGGAGGGGGGGGGACAGGTAATAAATTTATTGTGATGAAGCATATGTAAAATATTCGGGCCCGGATGACCCAACCGATCATGCCACACGGAGGAAGCTAACAACGCGGAAGACGAAAAATTCTGATCAATGGCAGGAGTGATTGGGTAAAGCTCACCCGAACTATTACACCTCATTAGACAAATCCCCGTCTGCAGGTCATGCACAGAAAAACCATATGGGTCAAACAATACACAAGCATTATTATCGGTGGTGAACTTCCTTACAGAAACTAAGTTTTTGATGATATTAGGGACGTGGAGGACATTATTTAAACGAAACGGTGGATAAGGTGGGGGCAAAATAGTGTTACCGTGACCATGAATCGGAATAGTATGACCATTACCAACAACAATTCCAGTATGTTTGCTCAAATTAAAATAAGGCATAAGAGTACCTGCGGAAGATGTCATATGAGAGGTAGCCCCGGTGTCCATAATCCAATTGGGATTCGGTGGATTGAGTGACATCGTATACAATGCCGCATCTATATCAGTGGGTGCGAGCTGAGTGTTATAAGCTTGCGGAGCAGGTGGTGGGCGTTGCTGTCCGGCAGACGGACGGACCCATGGCTGGGCTGGATAAGGGGACGGCGGTGGAGGCATCTGCTGCTGTTGTTGCATTGCCGCCAGCCACCAAGAAGGCACCCAATTGAGCTGTTGTTGTCCCTGTTGCCCAGATGACTGTTGGCCATTCTTACCATTCCGGCGACCATTTCCATTACCACCATAGTTTCCCCCAGAATCATTCCGGCGGCCAGACTGCCCCTGCTGTTGCTGACCATGGCCGGAGTTCCGACCACCATTCCTTGGGCGTCCAGATCGATGCTGACGAGAGCCAGACCCATGGTTACCTGTGTTGGCAACGGGCTGTGAGGGTCGAGAGGAGTCATCGGCCGGCTGGTGTAACAGGGCCTGATGTGAGGACCCAGATTCAACCTTAGCTTTTTCAATGCTGGTAGTTTCCTCCAAGGCCAACTTGGATCGAGCAGAGGCGAAATCGGAAATGGCTCGTGTTTGCAAAATCAGAACAAAATGATCATACGAATCACAACCCATCAAGCAAACGAAGAACAAGAGCCCGTTCCGTAACTGGGGATCCAACGTTGCTGAGCTGATCTGCCAGCGTCTTCAACCTATTGCAATAAACTGAGGTTGAAGAAAAATCACGAAGGTGAGTATTATGAAATTCCTTACTCAGAAACATGGCCCTCGAATTCTGATTGTCCAAGAACATAGTCCGCACACGGAGCCAAGCAGCAGCGGCGGTGTCGTCTTCTTTGAGGACGTAATTGAGAACATCCTTGGAGACAGTGGCATAGATCCACTGTAAGACGATGGCATCGAGGCGTTTCCAAAGCGGTAGGTTGTCGGCTTTGGCTCTGTCGGAGGCAGCCTTCTCCGTCGGATCTGTCGGAGTTATTATATGATCAAGCACATCATGTGCTCTGGCTGTGTTTTTGAACAAAGTCACCCAAGATTGATATTGGGGATCCTCGAGATCGAGAGTAATAGGGATGAGGGATTTCACATTAGTAATTGCCAGTGCTGAAGGGAGTTTGGAGTCAGACATATTGATACAGATCAACAGAGGTAGACGACAAACTTGAAGGGGAAAAAAAAATATATATATATATTCAGCGACGGCTATTGAAGGTGTATAGAAAACCTAGCTCTGATACCATGAAAGAATGTGAAACCTTGCCTTTCATTATTCACAGTATTGGTATTTATACCAAGATTACATCAGTTACAAGATCCTATAATTGGGTCCTATAATTATGCTAAAATAATGGTCAATTCTTACAAACAATGAATACATGATTGACTAATAATAATTACAGAATTGACTAATAATATATTTCTAATAGATACCTTTGCTTGACATATTGGTAAGTGATGTTTCCCGACAAACAATTCTATGTATATGTCTTGCTTGTGTGTGTGTGTCTATATCTTGGATGTAGTGCTTGCTTATCTTCACTTAATAATTGTTGGTGGAATCCCCACACAAAGATGATTAGTATACCCATTGGAATGGGTGAAAGATCCCAAAATTTTACTTTTTAAAGCTTTTTGTTTCTCTTTCCCTTTCATTTTGATTTTTTTCCTGCTCGACATCCTACCACCTTTCTACTTTATCAGGATGATTCTTTTTCCTGTTTCAAATCATCACATACCCTATTTCTGAGGATTAATGTGTTAATCAACTTGCTACCATGACAGAGTTTTGTACTTTACTTGGAAGGCTCGGTCATTGATGTTGATCAGGTCGAAAACCTCATAAAGTTGTGACCTACAAAAGAGGAAATGGAACTGCTAAAGGTACGAATATGACTAGCTTTTGTGAAATTTTCCATCTCTTGGTGGCCTTTGAATGTCAGGTATAAAAAACGATACAATTGTATCAAAGTTAAAAGTGCAAAGTAAGCATGCTTTTGTCATGTCCTTAAATTGTTTAGCACTATGAAATATCCTTTCTTTTTCTTTTTCCTAACTTACATCATATTTGATCTGACTGTAAGTTTTAAGGGATATAAAGGAGAAAATATAAATTGGGAAGATCAATTTTTGCAATTGCACCTTTCTGTTAATTTTCTTGTACGTAATCATTGTTGTAATGGCTTGCATACCTGACGTAGATTCTCTTTTCTGATATTGATTTTTTCATAGTTCTTCTTGGTGTTAATGAAAGTCCCCACAAATCGAACATAAACTTTGGGTTTTCTAATTTAAAATTCATCCCAGGTTACCATACATCATGTTGATCGTGGTTTGTATTGTTTTGGGCTTAGTTATAGCCCGATCAGTGACTTTTAAGTGATGATTATTTAGGTTTTCGAGTTGGGGAATAATCTGAATGTTGTGAATTCAGCGGCTGTTCAGGCACATATTGTTATACCTGATTATTAAGTTCTAAAGTCACAATCGGGGATTTGGTTTTTTATTTTTCATTTTTATTTTCTATAATGTTCTTTAGATTAGGAACTCGGCTGAATTGAAGAGAATAATGCAAACTATCCTCACTGGGAAATGCTTAAAACCAGCGAACTGCTAGGGGTAAGAAATCCTAATTATACTCAAGGTTCCCAAAAGTTCAAGAGTCTGTTTCATGTTTCATGTATGTCAAAACTTGAGAAATTACACAGCTGTGAAAAGTTATGTTATTATGCACTAGTTCTAATCATTTGTTAAAACCTTGGCCTTTTTCATTTACATGCCAATTTGGTTAATGTTTTGTGAGATAAATACCTAGCCAATGGTTTTGCCCCATTCAAAAAGTTCTGAAATTTTGAAACACTTCCATTAAAGGAAGCTTGCTTTTTTGCAACATAGGATTTTGTATTTGTCTATACTTAATATTTTTTGGAGATGACTGATTACTTGGTATTTATTGCTCATTCTTTCTTATTTTGCTCATTCTTTCCTTTTTTTCATCTTAATCTTGCAGGTACAAGACTGAGCAAGAACTGTGGACAGAAATCAAGTAAATACCCCCACATATAGATAAAAAAAATTTGCTGATGTTAATCTATATGGTTGAGACATTGTGTGCTATCGTATCATATCCTAGGATGTTGTAGTATGTAAGAATATTTTGGAAGTAGGCATTTTGTAGTAACGACTAAAAGCAACGTGTTTCTTTTGGGATGCGATATTAGAAAATCCTTTAAATATACATATTATCCAACTTATCTTTTGGAAATAATCTATCATTGTGTGTATTGATGTATTTGATTAGTATACATTTTATGAAGATGTAAATCTTTTATGTTTAAGATTACAAAAAAAGTACAACAATATTGTTACAATTTAGTGACGGGTCAATTTCCTTATGTTGAGGAGATGTATCATGAATATTCATGATTTAATGAGGAGCAAATGGCCTTTTAACGAGGAGTTGTGTTGTATTGAATTTTTATTTAATGAGGAGTAAATAACTAGATAATGAGGAGAATAATCGTCATTGGAAAAAATTTAACGAGGAGCAAATATTCTCATTAAATGTATGATTTAATTAATGAGGAGATCTACTTCTCCTCATTATATGTGTTTAGTGGCGGAGGCGGTAATGAGGATTGAGTTCTCCACATTAAAAGTCTTTAATGAGGAGAAATCGACAATTTATGAGGAGAATTCTCCTCATTAAAAGGAAAATTTCTTGTAGTGTTACCATTTCGAAACTTGAGGATGCGTTGGTCAAGGCCACTGATCCTGAGATTGCTTATAAAGTCGGATTGATATATTTCATCGAAGCTATTATGCATGGGAAGCTGTCAAAAACGCCGGTGTCGGCTTTTGTTTTCGGATTAGTTGAAGACACATCCCGGTTTCTATCATTTCCGTGGGGTAGATATTTATGGGATTTAAGCATGGACATTTGGAAGAGGAAAAGATACCTCATGAGGATTCCTTTAAGGATAAGGGTAAGGATTCAAAGAAGGATGACATTGCTTCGTTGATGGTTGTATTGTTTGTTTGGGCGTACGAGACGCTGCCATCGAGTGTGGTAAATAAGCTCACCGTAAAAACAACGAGGTGAGTATACCTCGTGTGTTGAGATGGTGTCTGCATATGGGCCGTGTACAAGAGAAGACCTTGAGTAGATTGCTCGAAGATGAGGCATTGGTAACAAATTTATTATTTCAGTGTCTAATATATTTGCATTCATTATAAATTTAGGAAGAAAATGCAATTTATCCCCTGAAATTTCACACCTTACGTAAAATTTACAACCGTTAACTATTATTGTTCGATTTACGACCTAGAAATATTAATTAAACAATTTCCCATACCAAACTATTCTTGTATCCGCATCTTAGTTAAAATTCTGTTTGAGGGGGATAATTGCATTTATCATGAAAAAAATTATGTTTGACGATTAGTAATAAGTGATATATATGTTGCTATATTGCAGGATGTTAAGAGATACCTTGAGCCGAATGAGGCTGAAGCTAGAATGTTACGGGACAAAAGGCTGATAGATGATGACATTAAATCGCAACCCCCCATATATCCTCTGCCTGTGGTCGCCCCGCCTGCCCCCGTTGCTCCGCCTCCGACTATCTATGCTACAACGGATGCCACCACACATGCTTGTACTTCATCTCAAGCCGCACCAATTGCTGCTCTTGATATTCACTCCGACATTATTGATCTGCGTAATACGATTAATAAAGTGGTTGATGAGATGCGAGGAAAAATAGAAATCGTCATGTGTTATGTTCGTCGTTATCGACAAGAATCGATCGATAAGATAGATGAATTAAGGAATGAGCTTACTGTATCGAACGAATCGATGAGAAGGTTGATTTCGGCAAACAAAGCAGAAGCCACAGAGCAAAATCGTATGATATTGGCAGCCCTGCATCGCATTTGGGGTGTCATCAGCCGACAAATTGTAATATACTTTCAATATTTTTGTAAATACTTAAGCATCATTCTTATTGTAATAAGTATTAACCCACATTTGGTACAGAGATTTGGTGGTCATTGTGTGGACCCTGATGAACCTTCGCATGCAGCTGCCCAGCCGGAGCATCATCATGAGCATCAGCCGGCTTATCAACCGGCCTTTCAGCACGAGCCGGATCATCAGAAGGGTGTTGATGCATCATTGCCTGAGGTAATATTTGGTCATATGATATGAACAATATGGTAATAGATATAGTGCTTCTGTTTTTTGCCTTGATTTTATTAGTAATGGCCAACTTTTTTGAGGTTTTGGGAGACGAGTCACGCTTATCGAAGCAAATACGACGGCATTTTTGGAGGAAATGTTACAGGAATCAAAGATCCATATATCGCTTTCAATGACGTATTAGAAACGGAGGACACTTTCTCATCGGGTTAGTTATGTTATATTAATTGGCTATAGGTACATATGATAAACTAGGTTCAGAGTATTGAGATTGAGAAATAGAACACAAACCACTGCTTACTTGCTTGTGTTACTAGATTTATTGAAGTAGTTAGTACTCTATGTTATGCTTCTGTAGTTTTGGACAAAAGATCTTTTAATTTGTTGCTGCAGACTGCAGAGCAATATTTAAAGGAATAATTCAAGAAAGAAGCCAACAATGCACTCCATAAAAAAGATGTTTACGAAAATAAAAAAAAAACCGGACACTTTCATTCCAAAAAGCACTGCAAATAATAAATGACGACTCACACACTCAAATCTTGACAATCTGAACACACTATGTATACAACAAAGTGTGGTGGAATTAGCGCTTTGGATTTGTCTCAACACGTGCCAAAGTTGGTGAAACTGGATTGGGCAATGTGGAAGTTGTTGCAAATATTCTTGGAGTGCTTTCACGGAAAAATTAGGATTTTAGTCCTCTAAGTTGGCCTATTTTGAATTTTAGTCCTGCTCCTGCTCCAGTGAGGAAAATAGTCCTCTAAGTTTGGTTTTTTTTTTTGGATTTTAGTCCTATCCGCCGGTTTATGCTGACTGGACACCGGAATCATCAAAAATAACTTATATGGACGCCACATCATATGCCATGTTGGATCTACGTGGCGGTGGGTCCCATTTCTACCCTATTTACTAAAAATAAAAAGTTGATGCATGAAGGATTCAAACCGGCGACCTAGTGGTAAACCATCAAGTACTTTGCCATCTAAGCCACAACTTTAATGTTTATACTATGACAAGATTTATTACTTATGCATAATATGGTTTCCTTTGGTTTAATTTTCCTTGTTAATTTGATGTAGTTCTTTTTTATAAATAAATAAAATACTATATACGTCCCTAAATGTAAGTGGATTTAGAATTATCATATACATTAATAAAGTGATTAATTTTTTTTTTGAAACACAGTGATTAAATATATTAGACTATAATGTTTGGTTCTCAAAAAAGACTATAGTGTTTGATATACAATTTGATTATCATTAATTAATGTAATAATTATGATATTAAAAAAGTTGACTGAATATATACAAATTAATAGTAAGATAAGAAATTTTTTTATAATTATTACTCTTCTGGTATTGTAAGGTCGACTTACATTAATAATAATAAGAATAATAGGTTATAAAAAAATAAAAAATAAAAAACATTATGCAAGAGCTCTTATATATATATCATCTACAGTTAAATTAATTTTGTAAATAAGTTTATTTAAATTAGGCACATACAATGTTGGAAGAAATGTTATTGTGCATAAGTAATTACTTGTGTCGTAATAAACATATTGAATATAGCTTGGATGGCAAAGTGCTTGGTATTTAACCACAAGGTCGCCGGTTCGAATCCTTATCCAAAATAGACCAACTTAGAGGACTAAAATCCTAATTTTGCCTTTGCTTTCACCTATTTGCTTTAAACAAAATTGGCTATAGGTATGAAAAATTAAAATATGCTGGTGTTGCTATTTACTTTTTTTATTTTTTTTACCATATGTAGGAGAGGACAGTATGGGGAAAAGAGGGTTCGACACGATCGGGCCATGTGAATCTTCAGTAGCTTAAAAGAGACGTGTGAAGTACAATGAGAGCATTCAAGAGAGGACCGTTAAGTTCATGAAGTGGTATAATGCATTGAACTCGCTACAAATAATAATACCTACGTACCGGTACGGAAGTAAGTAGTGATCGGGAAGTAATTGCAAAACCGTTTTGGTTTGAAGAGTTGCTAACAGATAAGGGTCGTCTACATGAGCTGGTGATAGTAACAAAAAAATTTATACTTACAATAAAATAATGTTATTTTATTGAATTTTGTAAACAATTTTTGCATTTGTTTTTGTTGCAGCATGTTGATGCCTACGTGAACTTATTAAAGCGACGAATGACGGCACAACCGGATGCATTTAAGCGCGGGTCAGTGGTGTTACACTATGAATTTGCCACTTCAATGGCAGAAAGTTAGTTTCCTCATCCCGCATTGTATGCACATGTTTGGAGACCACATACCACAACATACACATTATGGCGCATCGAGTCCGATCATTGGGTTGCCATTGGGATGTCTGTTAAAGACTGGACTATGTATGTTTATGATTCGTTAGATGGCTACGAGAATAAATATATGATCCTGAGGCAGTTGCATGGATGGACTCTTTATATGCAGGCAGTGGCGGAACCAGGAATTTACTATGGGGTGGTCTTGGTTATCAGTTTGGTCTTTATTATGGGGTACTACTAACATATTCTCACTAGTTTTTTTTTTGGTGGGCTTGAGACCACCCCACCTCTCACTTGGTTCCGCTTGATGTATGCGAGTTATCACAGCAAAACACTGGCTGACGGGAATTACCGAAATGGTGGATGCTTCAGTAACTTTGTATTCAAAATAGACTTACTTCATGATCTCGAACTTCCACAAATGAAAGGAAGGTGCGTAAAGCAATACTTTGAATCCCTTCGGTCCCTTAAGTTAAAAAAATAAATTATAATAAAAGGTCGATTACTTTAAGTAATTTTTTGTTGCAGGCGGAATTCTGTTGTTTATGCCTTGAAATACATTGAGGACATGGTAACTGTAGGCCACTTACGAGATGTCTCCGACGAAGACATGATGGGGTTCAGGAGACAGATTTCTGCAGATTTGTATTGCCAATACTATGGCAATTATGGGTCATGTTGATGTGCAGGATCAATTGTATTAGTATAAACAGTATTATCGTCTTTCAGCTTTTGACCATGTCGTATTGTCACATCTATCATGCTTTTTCAAACCTACCATCCAACGATTAAAAAGCAAATACTATCATGCTTTTGCAACCTTGTCTGTCATTGAATAATTTGAAATCATTCACACATATCGGTCACAAAACGGTTAACAACACGAACACGATGATAACATTTCAAGGACACGACATGAATATTCATGCATTTAAAAAAAAACAACATAAAAAACATCACAACCTATGTTTCGTACAAACTTAATTTGAGGAAACAAACAACGGGAAATAACGATTATTTCCACCTGCGTGTTGTCTTGTTGTGGCCAGTTTTATTGCATTGGGTGCAACGATTCTTCGAATATGAAGTCTCTCCTTGCACTACCAGAAAACTCATTTTTTGGGATGACAAAAATTCGTCCCTAAAGACCACATGTCGTCGCAAAAGTTGTTTTTAGGGACGGCAAGTCGTCCCTTTAAACAAGTGATGACGTGGCAGCTGACGTGGCTTTGATTTGTCATGTCAGCTGGCATGGAGAAGACCAGCTGACGTGGCAAATATTTTTTGGGACGATACATGTCGTCCTAAAGCAATTTATTAATTTTTTTAATTATTAAATAATATTAACCGAAAAAAATAATAAAACAACTTTTGTGACGACATATCGTCCCAAAAGGCATTGTATAATTTTGTAATTTAATTTTTTTCAAATCAGAAAATATATAAAAAATGTTTTTTGGGATGGCTTGTCGTCCCAAAAGGTGTTTTTAATATTTTCATATTATGATTTTTTCGAATAAAAAAATTTAAAATATGCATTTGGGACGAAAATGTCGTCCCAAAAGGTGTTTTTTTTAATATTTTCAGGTAATAAATTTTCGAATAAAAAAATATAAAATATGCTTTTGTGACGAATATGTCGTCCCGAAAAACCTTTTTTTTTAAAATATTGATTTTGTTTCTGCATGGCCTCCCATGCTCGTTTCATAATCTCATATATGTTTTCATATTCAAAGCCATACCAAAACCAAACAAAACATACGATGTTTCATAAAAACCATAATGTTAAAAAACATGCATACAAACCTTATTGTTTACAAAAGTGTACTACATGCATACAACCTTACTGATCATCACCAAGATCAATATCAACATCATCATCATCATCATCATCATCATCATCAACATCATCATCATCATCATCTGAAGGCTCTGGTATGTCCGGCATGTGTATGGTTGGATCGTGACTTTTGATAGATTCAAACAAACCCTTCAAACAAGCTGTTAACCATTTGTTTTTCTTCTTTAACCGATTTTGGGACTTTTTTATCTTTTCAAATTTGATGTCCCGACTTTGGGTTGATGCCGATGTTGAGGCATGAAACTGATGCGAAGCGAGCAATTGACGAGGTTGAGTGGGTCCAAGGCCTATCAAATAATCTCGCCTTGAACCTAAGGCTTGAGCAAAGATTTGCTCCTCTTCTTCATGAGTTGCTCGTCTTCCGGGAGCAATCCTTTCCTTGAACTCAAGCGGCCTCTTCTAAACATATAAAAAAACGTTTGTAATTAAGTTAATTGAGGAATAAAATGTTCACAATATATATATATATAGAAGGTATATCACTTACGAAATCCTCCTCCGCTTGTGCATTAACGAATTGACCTTCAGAGTTCTGATGCTTCGCGGCCCATATCTCGATAGGATCATCTCCCAAAGGATATTAGTTTGGAAAATTAAAAAATAAAGGAAGAAGTTATAAGGATTTAAAATTTAATACTTACATCTTTCCATCGAATAGCGGGCATAGACGTCCGTCCTTGAGAACACGTATATTTATTTTAGCACGGTTTTTTTGTTCTGTTCAGATCGCTTCTGCAATAAAATGTGCATTTCGATTAGATTCAAGTAATATATATGAAATAATGATTGAATAAATGTAACACGTATATTAGAACAAAAAGTTCACCTTAAATTTCTCAAATTGAATATATCGGAGAAACGCCTCCCAATCCGCTTGTGTTGCGACGGTTTCATCTAAAATGGGAGGAGGCCAAGTTCCCCCTTTTTTCGAGTAGTCGTTTACTTGAGTGGCCATCTTACTCTTCCATTTTCTAAATATAGCTGAAGCTTCTGCTAGCACTATTGGGCGATAAACAGGTGTAAAAGTGTCCTGAAAACGCAATAAAACCAAACGTTTGGTAACTAATAGAATGAAATGTATAATGCGATAGTGTTGAGCACTTAAATTTAGTTAAATATACCTCAATTTCTCGCCAAATTAGCTCTTTGGCCTGCCCGTCGACTTTTTGCCAGTTCTCGGTGCTAGGGGGACATCGGATCCGCACGACCCTTCCTATCTCATAATCTAACAATGATGAGTTTGTACCCACCGCCTTCGTACCTTGGGAAATCTTGGATCCCATGTAAGAGGGATCTTGGATCCCCCTAGCTTTCGAAGCTCAGCCCGTACATTTAAGCCTTTTGCAATCCCACGTTCACCTTGTTTTTTTGCTGTGAAGGAGCTTGGCCAGGATCTTCCTCTATGTCATCATCCATGAAGTCTATATTGTACGTGTGAATGTTAATACAACGAATACAAGAAAGTTCACATTAGAAAAAAAAATGAAAGTTAAATACCTTCGTCACAATCGGCATGTAGCCGAATAGGATGCTCGTGAGGTGGTCTAGAGCCGCCTGCAGATCCCGCACATGCCATGTATGATCAAGTATCTGTACAAGTAACATATATTTGTTGATATAGTATGATTAAAACACTAATAATACGTACTGTGTTAATGCTAGATTGATTTTTTAAATGAAGTTACAACACAAATATGAACTCACGTAAGCACGTCAGATTTATAGTATCATTCATTGTCAGTTGCCTTGGTGGGTGGCATCGAGTCATATATGTCATCATCTACACTATTATTATCATCGTCACAAACCGTTGATACATACTCGTTCCTCAACAACTAGCTCATTCTCGAATCTATAGAAGACACCAAAATGATAAGAAATCAATAACCGAGCATTAAAGTCATTAAATACTATCCAGAACTTGAGACATTTAACATGAACCAGGAGAAGACAAAAAAACTAACTGGCCAAAGCTAACATAATGAATTTACACTCGATCACGGCTGTAAAATGACTAAAGCCATTAAGAACACAGAGCATCTACATACAGTCCTGTAAGTTAGTGAAGGAACCATTTTTCAGTTTACTACACACACCATGGATGCAAGTAGAATGGAGCTACAATTACTGAATGATCACTGCATTTCCTACACACACCTCGAGTTTGAATAACTACTCGTTTCATTAAGTTATATAATTAAAAATTATTTAAATAAAAAGACGTATGTTATTAGAAATGGACTAATTAATTATCAATTTAAAAAAAAACATAAGTCATTCATTTAATTAAAAAATTATTAATCAAAACTTATATTACAATATATATTAATTGGTACGAAAATGGGAAAAAATTGAAAATATTTAAAGAGACGACATATGTCGTCCCAAAAAAAAGGGATAGCCCACTTTGATTTCACATAGTTTATAAAATAAATTGTCACTAGTTAAAGGGACGACAATAGTCGTCCCAAAAAATAATATAATTCATTCATTCAATTACAAAATTATTAATCAAAACTTATATATTATACAATAAATATTAATTGGAACTAAATTGGGAAAAATTTGAGAATCTTTAAAGGGACGACTATTGTCGTCCCAAAAACCGGGCCAGTCCACGTGGATTTATCAAAGTTTATAAAATAAAGTGTGACTATTTAAAGGGACGACTATTGTCGTCCCAAAAAATATGAATGTCCACGTGGCATCCAGACTGGAAATAAGTCGTCACTAAAAATACATGTGTCGTCCCAAAAGAGTTATTTAACTTGCAGCGAAAAAATTCCGCCAAAAGTCAAATTTCCCTCCGTTCAACATGTCGTCCCAAAAAAGATTATGTCGTCCCAAAAAAGCATCCCGCCACTTTTTCCCACCAAAAAACTCCCCAAAATTTGACTTTTCCCGGATATTATCTTTTGAGACGACTTGTCGTCCCAAAAAACGCCTTTTCTAGTAGTTGCGATGGAATCCTTTTTGTTTTGGGCCGACCAATCAAAAGTCTTGGGTTTGGTACGCCGATATTCCATTGTTGAATATGCTCGGGTATAATCCATTCAGACTCATCACCACAAGGGTACACGTGGTTTGTGTAGGTCGATCTTAGGGTGTTGGCTGTGAAGTACCAAATACAGAACTCCCTTACATCACCTGACCGATGACTTATTGCAGGGACGGCATGCTCACATGGTATTCCGTTTATGTCGAACTTACGGCATTCACATTTCATTTTTTGTAGATCCACAACACATTTCGGCGTCTTCAACCCCTTCACATAAAACTTGTACATGGATATGGGCTCAACGCTGAGATATCTGCTGTGATCCATAAATTGTTGTAACGCAGTCTCCATATTTAGTGCCAAAAATGTCTTAATTTTGCAGAAGGTCTCTATTCTATCGGAGTGCCACTTTTGCAAAACACTCCTGATATACTCCACAAGCGATGTGACTATCCACTTTCGTGCATCTAGCGCTTCTTTGTTGAAACTTTGATGATAATTGTTTGTAATGACAAAGATACCTCATCCCTGGAAAGTAAGCTCGTGCCCATCTAGAGAAACCAATTTCACGCAGGTCGTTAGCCAACACACTGTTCATTTCATTGATAGCATTGAAGTGAATCATAAATTGTGATTTCGTATAAGCGTATGCCACCTTTTTTAATTCTTGGAGACATGTTTTGTCTGGAAACCTTTTTTTCATGTTACCTTTAAGATGGTAGTAGCATATCCCATGGTGTGCGTCCGGAAAGTACGCTGTAATAACTTTGCTAATGCTTTCATGCCTGTCGTATCCATCAGTGTGCTGTCACATCATGGAAGACCATCAATCACGTGTAATGAGTGGTCGATGTCAACAGTGTACTCATGGTGAGATATCACGGTACCGTGGTCTTAAGAGCGGGTTTCGAGTTGTCGTATCCATCAATGTGCTATCACATCAAGCCAGACCATGAATCACGTGTAATGAGTGGTCGCTGTCAACAGTGTACTCGGGGTGAGATATCACGGTACCGTGGTCTTAAGAGCGAGTTTCGAGTTGTTGTATCCATCAGTGTGCTGTCACATCATGGCGGACCATGAATCACGTGTAATGAGTGGTCGCTTTCAACAGTGTACTCGGGGTGAGATATCACGGTACCGTGGTCTTAAGAGCGGGTTTTGAGTTGTCGTATCCATCAGTGTGCTGTCACATCATGGAAGACCATGAATCACGTGTAATGAGTGGTCGCTGTCAACAGTGTACTCGGGGTGAGATATCATTGTACCGTGGTCTTAAAAACGGGTTTCGAGTTGTCGTATCCATCAGTGTGCTGTCACATCATGCCGGACCATGAATCACGTGTAATGAGTGGTCCCTGTCAACATTGTACCCAGGGTGAGATATCACGGTACTGTGGTCTTAAAAATAGGTTTCGAGTTGTCGTATCCATCAGTGTGCTGTCACATCATGCCGGACCATGAATCACGTGTAATGAGTGGTCCCTGTCAACAGTGTACCCGGGGTGAGATATCACGGTACTGTGGTCTTAAAAATAGGTTTCGAGTTGTCGTATCCATCAGTGTGCTGTCACGTCATGCCGGACCATGAATCACGTGTAATGAGTGGTCGCTGTCAACAGTGTACCCGGGGTGAGATATCAGGGTATCATGCCGGACCATGAATCACGTGTAATGAGTGGTCGCTGTCAACAGTGTACTCGGGGTGAGATATCACGGTACCGTGGTCTTAAAAATGGGTTTCGAGTTGTCGTATCCATCAGTGTGCTGTCACATCATGCCGGACCATGAATCACGTGTAATGAGTGGTCGCTGTCAACAGTGTCTTTGGGGTGAGATATCACGGTACCGTTGTCTTAAAAGAGGGTTTATTTATAGCATCCTTGTGTGTATCGTTGAGGCACCTTTCAATGTCCATATAATTAGCAACAAAAAAAACATTACACATTCATCATCACCATGCCTCAATGAAGGGTACCACAACCAAGACAGAACACCATCTTATCATTTTTTTATTACGATTAGAAAGGGACGCGATATCATATTGATGATTCCGTCTTTGCCGGTGAGGATCCAGATCGCTTTGAACGCCTATTTGTTGCCAGGTTGTTCGTAGTTAATTGGCAGATGCATCAAGTTTATCATGAGGAGCAGTTTGTTCTTCAAGACATACCATTCACAGCTGATATGAGAAGGATCCACAGTCAGTTGACGCATAGAGGATGGGTACGGTTTGCCGAGCATCCAGTTCGTGTGAACGTGGACGTGGTCCGTGAATTTTATGCTAATGCTTCTACTCATCCCGATGATGGTTATGCAATTGTATGAGGATATCGGATAGAGTACTCACCTAGCGTTATTAGGGAGTACCTCGATTTACCTTAATATTATACCAGGGAAGAGGAATATGTTGATGAAGATGATGCAATAATTGCTATCGGTGATCGCATTGCTCCGGGTGTAAGTTGGATTCTAAACGATTCTTATTCACGTCAGTCAATACCGGTGAGGGGAATGGTCGGACAATTTGACTTTTGGCGACGTTTCATTCAGTTTAGGCTACTTCCTCCTCGACGCTCATACACATTGTCGGCAACAAGTTTTCCCGATTTACCAACTGATGGATCGTATGCTAATCGATGTTTCACACACAATGTATACAAAAATTAGGAGGGTTTCACAAATGCCACGGGAGGTAGGACTTCCATACGGCACATTCATCACCGCCATTGCAGAGCAGGCCGGTGTGGAGTTCCTTAGCCATGACGAGATTAGGCACACCCTCGACTATAATTGAGAGAGAAAGATTGCATATTAAATATGTGGGTTGATCATGTATTTTTTTCGTTTGTGTTTATTTATGTATCGCATCTGTAATATCGTTAGTTTTCATGTATCGCATCTTTAATATATTAGTACGTTTGTTTAATATATATCCTTATCTTTCTTTATCTTACCTTGTTTTCTTACTATTAAATTTGCATCCTTTGGCTTGGTCGTCCGTTTTGTCCGTTTTGTCCTTTACTGTTTTTTTTGGGCTTAAGCAAAACGACGTCGTATGAATCCAACAGTTTTTTTTTGGGGGGTTAGGTAAAACGACGTCGTATGATTTGGTACGGTGTTATCACATCAACGTGTTTATCACTAGGGTTTTGATTTGGAGCATTCAATTCTCAGATTTGAGTTTGGAAAATTTTAATTTTGTTGTTATGTAATTTTTATTGTTTCTCTGAAACTCTGCTCGTCTTTTTGTGCACGAAGGTGCATTTCGATCTTCACTAGTGTTTAGATGCTTTTCTAAGCATTGAAGTAGGTTCATGTTTTTTTTTTTGCTAAAGTGAATTTATTGCAGACATACAAACTATAACCGGTGTATAAAAAAATGAGGGCAAACCGTGCATAAATGCGGTGCGCTTTTAAGTATCTTGCAGTATGCTTTTAGTTTTGATGGCTAATATTCCAAGTTTATAGTATAACAACCGAGGGCCACATCATGCGGAGCACGATTCCCCCACTAGTTTATATAAAATAATCAAAGTTTGTCAAAATTATATCGTCGTTAATATGTAAAAATATTATTACATTATTTTTTATTCCATTATAAGCATTTCTTTTAAAATTTTATTTAAAAAAGAAACCCAAATCATAGGCGGGTAAAACTCCTGCCGAAAACTTTTCCCAATTCATTTTTTCTCCCACCAAAAACATTCCTATTCCCCCTTCTATCTATACACAAAACCTAATGAGTAGTGATACATCTACTGTTCCTTCAACCACAACATATTATACAACACAATCAACACCACATATTCTGTTGGGATCCATCATAAAAAATAATTAATCACTTTAATCAATGGATACCACACATGTATGTGCACTACACAAAAAGTGTAGTGCACATATCATTTTTCAAACCTAATAGACCTTCGGATTAATTCCAAAAGCTACAAAATATTAACACCTCCGACGACGCGACTGCCAGCTACTTTCCACCGATTCCGGCCTCTGTTCTACCGATCCCAAATCGATGATCTTTCGGACGACTGCCCTCCTCTGTCATCTTCGATTATCATTCTCCATCATCCGAATTCACTGTTTGCAACGAAGCGGGTCCAAACCCTTCACATTGAACCAGCGACTGTGAAGAAGATGGTGAGTAGAAACTTCGCTCTTCTTAAGACTCTTTTTTGAGAACATATATTCTACTTTTAATTTTACATATAACCTTTCTGGATGCCATGTTGATCTGAGAGTATTCAAGGATCTGTTGCTGAAAATTTGTCCCCGGTAAAAAATCTACGGATTTCTGACTGATGCTACTACTACTGTCATTAATCCATGTGAATTAATTATAAGTTGTCTAAATTGTGTTTTAGTCTTCAGTGATACAAAGATTAGTTTTTTTGCAGGATGTCATCACTTTTAGGGCATGTTTGGATTGAAAGGAAAGGGAGGAGAAGAAAAGAAAGGGCTTGGGCTGATTTTAATTGGGATGTTTGGTATGTCAATAAGAGAAAGAAAGGAAAGGCGAAGGAGGGAGACCAAAGGAAATGATCTAATAGAAATTAAAATGCATGCTTTCCGTCCATTTTCAGCAAGATTTGGAAGGAAATGATAATTTTTTTTAATATTTTTTATAATTACCTCTTCAATTTTTTTTATATAATTACTTAAATAACCTTAAAATTAATACTAATAACTCACTAACCTAATGTCTAAAATTGGAAAATCATTTATATTCTTGTGATTTCCTTTCTTTTCCATTGACATTCCAAACAAACTTTTAAACCTTCATTTTCTTTCCGTCTAGTTCTATCCAAACACTCAAAATAAGCTTCACAATCTCTCCTTCCCCTCTCTTTTCTTCTCCGTCATTATCTTTCCTTTTCCTTTCTATTTATTTCCTTCAATCCAAACAGACCCTTAGAAGCTTTGGAATTCGACGTTTCTCTCGTTTGTACATAGTGGTTTCTATGTCTTTTCTCCAAAAGCTTACCGTCCGAGGTTTAATTCCTTTCTTAGTTGCTCTCTATAGTCTATTTTCCCCCCAAATGATTTCCCTCTAGAATCCAAAAAGGCTACATGAAATGTGGTTTGATATATGCCCATTTTCATATTGAGCCCTTTTTTGAGTGTTTTTCTCACAGTTTACTCTACATTGTATTCACTAAAATAAATGCAGATGAATGAAGAGAAATTGGTTATGACACATCATGTAATTGATATCATACATAGAACAACTCTTTCTTTCACTTTGAATTGTTTAACAAAGGTTTGTGTGAAAGTGTCTATGAACCATTGTTTTAGTCTTTGTTTTATATAGTCATTGTGTGTCTGAACAATTCTAAATTTCGAAACACTCATTCTTGCTTATAATTTTCCCATGCAGGATTCTTTATTTCTCCCCCATTGATTCAGAATTTTGTGTGGGAGGATGAAGATTGTTGTTCGTAAGAAGGCTAGTGAACTTTTGTTTGAATGAACTTTTGTTGTGGCTTAATTGCTTCAAACTTGCTTGTTTCTTAGCCTTAGTTTTTGCTTGTGTATCTTGGTCGTTTGCTTGCTTGATCATTGTTGGCCTTTGCTTGCTTGATAATTACATATTTTTTCAGTATTTTCAAGATATTGGTTGCCAAACCTCAAGTTTCATTATCCTTTCTTTCATTGCCCACCGAGAACTTAATTTGGGTTAAGATGTAACGCCCCGTTCCCGGATACCGAGCCCTTATCCGGAAATACGACGTTCGGCACATATATAAATAAAATTTAATTCATTTATATATGTAAGCCTACAATCAATACAATCAAAGCGCGAATTTAATGCTCGGGTAATGAATATCCATAAAGATACTAGAATACGTAAAGGTACTAAAAGTCGAAAGTGTATCAAAACAATACAATCAAATCCTCGAAAGTCCAAACGAAATACTATGAAATAAGAAATAAAGATGATCACACGTCATCCCAAAGTACTATGAACAAAGTATATATAAAAAAGTGCAACATCGCCAATGTAAACAAAAGTGCAAAATGAAATATCAAACTCGTAGATCCTCCTCGTGGACATACTCCTCGAAATACTCAGACTCTCATCGCTTTCTCACCCCCAAGCACATATAACCAAAAACATGCACAAGGGGTAAGTATATAATACTCAAGAAAGAAGAGAAGTACGCGTTTAAGCTTAGAATATAAGGTTTATTATTATTAGAGTTCTATCAAAAGGCAAGACAGACTCGATTCTACGCATAAAGGTTACATCTCCCAATATGCCTAAACTGTAGCTACTTAACTTATCTTTGTTACAACATGCTATCAAGGCGGAACGTGACATATTGAAATCTTCAGGATACAATAACCACGGAACGTATTGAAATCTTCAGGATACAATAACCGGTTCCGATAGTGTGAACGTACGGCGATGCCTATAGGCCTGCAGGCCGATAGGTCACTCACTTTGACTGTCTGTTCACACATCACGCTATAGATCTTCAGGATCTACCCAAGACCACATGGTGTTTAATCTTTTATCTAGCAAGTTGTGTTGTATTAGGTGATTAACTAACCATCCTAGTTCATTTAGATAACACATCCTTACTGACATGAAGACCCGCCTCATCAATGAAAACAATCACAAACTTATCTAGGTAAGGCATGAAGACCCGCTGCATCAAATCCATAAATGCAGATGGAGCATTAGTGAGTCCAAAAGGCATAACAAGGAACTCATAATGTCCATATCTAGTACTGAATGCTGTCTTCGGAATATCTGCCACTTTAACTTTTAACTGATGGTAGCCTGACCGCAAATCAATCTTTGAAAACACTTTCCGACCACGCAAATCGATTGAATGGATCATCTATCCTCGGTAAGGGTACTTATTCTTGATAGTCGATTGTTCAAAGCCCTCAGTAGTCAATACACATCCGCATGCCGCCATCCTTCTTCTTCACAAAAAAATGGTGCTCCCTAAGGTGAAGTCTCAATAATGATGTTCCTTTCCAACATCTCCTTGAGTTGAGCCTTCAACTCCTTCAATTCAGCCGGTGCCATCCTCAGTATGGTGCCTTGGCAATCAGTGCCGCCCTGGAACTAATCAGATCTCAAACTCAATGGCCCCGCATGCATGTTCCCCGGCAACTCATCCGGAAAAACCTCTGGATAATCTCTCACCACTCTAGTATCTTCCAACTTAGGCTTTGCTTGTTCCACATCCACTGCAGACAACAAGTAGCCCTCACATCCTTTCTCGACATGCCCGATGGCCTTGACCGCTGAAATGATAGGATGTCTCTTCTTGCTTGGCCTGTAGACGCTCTCGATAAGTCTTATCTCGCTTCCCCGGGACTCAAAGTAACTCTCTTGGCCCTACAATCTAAGTGAACATAATTCTTGGATAGCCAGTCCTATCCCAAGAATCGCATCAAAGTCTGAGAAATCCATAACCGTGAAGTCACTCTTACACTGATAAGGTCCAACCTGAACATCCACTTGTGGTATCATCTTAACCACCTTATTTACCTTGCCTAGTGGTGTAACAATCTCCATAGTATCTCTCAAATGCTCCATAGGTAAATCTAGTTTCTTAGCAATCCTAGAGGACACAAAGGTGGTTGAAGCTCCTGTATCAAATAAGGCCCTGACTACTAGATTGCCTACTCTTATCATACCTATCATGCATTTGTCCAGTTAACTAAAATTACAACATGTTCCAAGCATGCTATAAATAACTCAAAAGAACAAAATCAAACATAAAAGGTACCTGAGATCACATCATCCTCTGGCTCAAACTCTCTGGCATCCATAGCAAACATCTGCACTTGCTTACTTGGTCCTGCTCTGCTAGGCTGACCCGCCTGAGCACTGGCTACCCTGCGTGGACAATTCCTGGAGTAATGACCCTGCTCGCCACAAAAGAAACAACCTGAGGTAGCCGGTGGCCTAGCCGCCGGTGGAGCGCCAACCCGGTGGTCTAGCCGCCGGTGGCTTTGATCACTGATGGGGCACCAACCGGTGGTCTAACTGCCGTGCGTGTGGGAAACCTCTGAATCGCCGCTGCGAGCCCTCGCCATCGCTTCGATCGTCCCAAAACTGCGTTTCACCCATCAGAACTTTCTTTCTAAAGGTCTCGACTTCTAAAGCTTTATTCAAATAGCTTCGCCATGTTCCTTGTCAGAAGCCTAGCATGCTGCACAATCTCATCGCCAAACCGCCCTTGTAACGGGCCATTTTTCGTTCTTCCACTTGCATCAACTCCGGATAAAATCTCCTAACTCATTGAACCGATTTGTATCTTTGGGACACCGCTCATTTGATCACCTTGTCGAAGTTTCGTGAATCGGCTAGCCTTTTCCGCTTGTACCGTTCTTTGGAAAGTACTCGTTGTAGAACATGGCTTTAAAAGCCGCCCAATCTGCTACCTTACCGCTACTCAACCGCATCTATCCAAGCCTCGGCCGAGCCCAAAAGAAAACCGACCGCTAATCGGGTCATCTCTGTCTCAGAACGCCTATATTCTGCAAGACTTCTCAAAACTTCGATCCATTCTCACCTTGGTATGTTCCACATTCCCATAAAAATCTTGCATACGGTTTCTCCTCACCCTAGTGTGCCAATCTCACTGGTAGTCTTGACTCAACAACCGCCTAACTGGTGGGTAAACCGGAGGGTAACCATAAGGTATCTCTTTATTGTTGTCGCTTGAACCGGTGGCCTGAAAGGCCGATAGACCGGGGATAACCAAGGGTACTACTGTCGGCTGCTGATAGTAGTCGGAGCTGATGCTCACCGATAAGGAGGATACACTGGGTGCTGCGGAGGATACGGCGGGAGGGTACCGTGGGCTGCTGAAAACCATACCGAGGATAGCTCTTTGTAGTGCTCGTGGTCACCGGTGGTGGATAAACAACCGCCCTCTCTCGCTGAAACGCGCCCGACCAGGTTGATACGAAGAGGGCCAAAGTGACGCTGCATGGTTAACCACAGTGGAGGAGGTGGTGGTGGAGTCTCGATGTTGATCCCGCTCCGGCTCAGTGAAGGTGTAGCCATGCGAGGTGGCGGTGACAAATCTGCGACGACCCTGTGAGGTTTCACCCTCTCGGATGTCCGATTACCAATAGCCAAAGTCCTCGATCTTGTGTTTCTACTCATCCCGACAACCAAGAGAACCAGAGTGTTACTAAAGATCTAAAGATAGGATTGAGTTAAACTCAAAGAATAGAAGCCTAAGGAACACGTATCTCCTCGATACCAATCTGTAACGCCCGTTCCCGGATACCGAGCCCTTATCCGAAATACGACGTTCGCACATATATAAATAAAATTTAATTCATTTATATATGTAAGCCTACAATCAATACAATCAAAGCGCGAATTTAATGCTCGGGTAATGAATATCCATAAAGATACTAGAATACGAAAAGGTACTAAAAAGTCGAAAGTGTATCAAAACAATACAACCGAAATCCTCGAAAGTCCAAACGAAATACTATGAAATAAGAAATAAAGATGATCACACATCATCCCAAAGTACTATGAACGGGTATATATAAAAAAAAGTGCAACATCGCCAATGTAAACAAAAGTGCAAAATGAAATATCAAGCTCGTAGATCCTCCTCGTGGACATACTCCTCGAAATACTCAGACTCTGTTCGCCTTCTCACCCCCAAGCACATATAACCAAAAACATGCACAAAGGGTAAGTATATAATACTCAGTAAAGAAGAGAAGTACGTTTAAGCTTAGAATATAAGGTTTATTATTATTAGAGTTCTATCAAAAGGCAAGACAGACTCGATTCTACGCATAAAGGTTACATCTCCCAATATGCCTAAATCAGAGCTACTTAGCTTATCTTTGTTACAACATGCTATCAAGGCGGAACGTGACATATTGAAATCTTCAGATACAATAACCACGGAACGTATTGAAATCTTCAGGATACAATAACCGGTTCCGATAGTGTGAACGTACGGCGATGCCTATAGGCCTGCAGGCCGATAGGTCACTCACTTTGACTGTCTGTTCACACATCACGCTATAGATCTTCAGGATCTACCCAAGACCACATGGTGTTTAATCTTTTATCTAGCAAGTTGTGTTGTATTAGGTGATTAACTAACCATCCTAGTTCATTTAGATAACACATCCTTACTGACACCACTCATCATGATCAAGAACTAATTCTAAACTTAAATAAGCTTTAAAGGTGTTATAATATAATAGTAGTACATTTATAAAGGTTTAAGGTTGATTAAACAACCCTAAATGATATTCGAAAGCCAACTTAAACAAGTCCGAGACCGGCTCCTGTGGACGCCCGTCTCAAGGACCGCACGCCCGTCTCAAGGCTCTGACGCGCCCGTCAAAAAGTGGACGCCCGCCCGACATCCCCTTTCAATCTCAGATCAAAATCGCACCTCGAGGCGCCCGTCCGAGGATCCCAGACGCCCGCCCAAGGTTGGGCGCCCGTCCGTAAAACCGACGCCCGTCCGACTGGAAAATTTCGAGAAATCAAACGCGATCCTTCATCGCTTTCCTTCGATTTTCAATTAAAAACCCAATCTTTCTCAACCTAATCGTGTCGAAATAATCTACCATCCATACCAAAACCTCAACCATCTCATAGACATCAATTTAACGTAATTTAAGTCCCCAAAACAACAAGAATCAACACAAATACCACATATCCAAAAAAACTGAAACGTAAGGGTTTCTCCTTACCTGATGCAGCCCAGAAACTGATCCGAAATTCAGCAAAAATCTGCAGCTTTGGTAACCAAACTGATATCAAAACGATCCTTGTTATTCCACAATTCTCCTGCTTCAAACGGAACTACAAACGGTGAAGTATCGAACCGGGAATTAGCAAAAGTCTTCTTCTTCTCTACCCTTGCTCTCAACAGGCGCCTCTCCTCTTTTTTTTCTTTTAACGCATAAAGCAAAAAGCGAAACTCCTTTTGATTAATGGGAGGTTATTTCCAAATAATAACCTCTCCACTAATTAATCTTGTGGTTAACACCCTAATATTCCATAAAAAATACCAATCAGCCCCAAATCTACATATATATACATACTCACATTATATATATATACATAAATAAAATACTTAAATTCCATAAAGAATAAATATAATATTTCGTTCTCGCAAATTGACACGTCTGCCCTTTCCCGAGAATCGGAATATTACATTCCTCCCCCCTTAAGAGGAGTTTCGTCCTCGAAACTTGAACGTACTTGGTAAATCCAAAAACTCCGAAATTCGCTGATCATATCACCCTCAACTTCCCAAGTTGCTTCCTCGTGTGTATGATTGCTCCAATCGAACAAGAACCAATCAACCATCTTTCTCTTAATCATCTTTTCTTTCCTGTTCAGAATCTTAATCGGCTTTTCATCATAAGCGAGGTTGTCCTGAAGTATCTCGGGATCCACTGTAGACTCAACCTCTGTCTTCGTCAAACACTTCTTCAACATTGAAACATGGAAGACGTTGTGAACTCTGGACATAGACTCGCAATCAAGTCTATAGGCTAAAGGTCCAATCCTCTCCGAATTTCAAAGGTCCAACATACCTCGGCTCAACTTTCCTTTCTCGACCAAAACGCTTTACTCCTCTCATTGGTGATGCCTTCAAGTAAACACGGTCACCAACCTCAAACTCAAGCGGTCTCCGTCGACATCTCGCCCAACTTTTCGCCTATCTTGAGCTATCTGCAGATTTTTCTTCACTAATCGAACCTCTCTTTGGCTTGCTCAACTAACTCTGGCCCAAGAAGTCGCTTTTCTCCCAACATCGTCCCAAAACAAAGGCGCCCCGCATCTTCTACCATACAAAGCTTCAAACGGTGGCATGCCTATGCTCGCGTGATAATCTGTTGTTGTAAGCAAACTCTGCAAATCGGGTAGATAATCTACCCAAGATCCGCCTACCTCCAAGACACATGCTCTAAGCATATCCTCAAGTGTCTGGATAGTCCTCTCAGGCATCGACCATCCATGTCTGAGGATGGAACGTCAGACTCAAATCCAACCGGTACCAAAAGCCTCCTGTAAGCTCTGCCAAAACCGACTGACGAACCTCGAATCCCGATCAGAAACAATGGAGACTGGAACTCCATGAAGCTTCACTATATTGTCCATATATAGTTCCGTCATCCTTGCCAAGGGCATATTCATCTTGAAAGGCAAGAAATGAGCCGACTTGGTTAATCTATCAACGATCACCCAAATAGAATCATGTCCACCCTTCGTCTTAGGTAAACCTGAAATAAAGTCCATGGTGATCTTTTCCCATTTCCACTCTGGGATATCCAATGACTTAAGCATCCCGCCTGGCTTCCTATGTTCAGCTTTCACTCTCTGACAGACGTCACACTCAGAAACAAACTTAGCTATCTCCAGCTTCATTGAGGGCCACCAAAATCTTTCTTTCAAATCCCGGTACATCTTGGTAGAACCCGGATGCACTGCAAAAGCAATCTTGTGTGCCTCTTCCATAACTCTTTGTCTCAAATCTCCAACATTAGGCACACAGAGACGATCCTGATACCACAGATTTCCACTCTGATCCAACACATAGCCGACTGTAGGCTTCTCCCTTGCAACCCTCTTCAAATCAACTAAAACTGCATCTTCATCTTGCTTTGCTCTGATCTCATCCATCAACTCTGATCTAGCCAACAACGGTGCTGCAAACTGACGGTCCTCAATCTGATCAAATCTGCTAAACTGCAAATCATCAACCCCTCGCCGTGATAGCCTCAACACTGGGCTCCAAAACCACTCGGTTTCTGCTTCAAGGCATCTCAAGCACTACATTTGCCTTCCCGGATGGTACCGAATGTCCAGTCATAATCCTTCACGAACTCTAGCCATCTCCGCGCCTCATATTCAAACTCTCCGGGTGAAGAAATATCTTAAACTCTTGTGGTCGGTGAAGATTCTAGCCTTGACTCCATACAGATAGTGCCTCCAAATCTTCAATGCGAAAACCACTGCTGCTAACTCTAAGTCATGTGTGGGATAGTTCTTCTCATGCACTTTCAATTGCCTAGATGCATAGGCAATGACCTTTCCTCCCTGCATCAACACACAACCTAGACCATGCCCTGACAAAGCGTCGGTGTAGACATCATAATCATCGAACACCTCGGGTACTGCCAAAACCGGTGCTGTAGTCAACCTGTCCTTTAACAACTCAAATGCTAACTCACACTCGGGTGTCCAATCAAACTTGGTGTTCTTCTGTGTAAGTCTGGTGAGTGGAGTAGCTATCCTTGCGAAATTCTTCACAAACTTTCTGTAGTAACCACCAAACCCGAAAGCTCTCGACCTCTGGCGTGAGTCGGTGTAGGCCAACTCTTAATCGCCTCAATCTTGGCCGGATCAACTCAATGCCATCACCGAAATGACATGACCCAAGAAGCTCACTTGGTCCAACCAAGTCACACTTGGAAAACTTTGCATACAATCGCTCCTTCCTCAACGCTTTCCAAAACAATCAGTAGATGTTCCTCATGCTCCGCCTCATCCCTGTGAGTATACCAAAATATCATCAATGAAAACAATCACAAACTTATCTAGGTAAGGCATGAAGACCATTTGCATCAAATCCATAAATGCAGATGGAGCATTAGTGAGTCCAAAAGGCATAACAAGGAACTCATAATGTCCATATCTAGTATCAATGTCGTCTTCGAATATCTCGCCACTTTAACTTTTAAATCGATGGTAGCCTCGACCGCAAATCAATCTTTGAAAACACTTTCCGACCACACGCAAATCGATTGAATGTATCATCTATCCTCGGTAGTGGGTACTTATTCTTGATAGTCGATTGTTCAAAGCCCTCGTAGTCAATACACATCCGCATGCTTGCCATCCTTCTTCTTCACAAACAAAAATGGTGCTCCCAAGGTGAAGTCTCGGGCTGAATGATGTTCCTTTCCAACATCTCCTTGAGTTGAGCCTTCAACTCCTTCAATTCAGCCGTGCCATCTCAGTATGGTGCCTTGGCAATCCTGCCGCCCGGAACTAATCAGATCTCAAACTCAATGGCCCTGCCTCGCATGTTCCCGGCAACTCATCCGGAAAAACCTCTGGATAATCTCTCGACCACTCTAGTATCTTCCAACTTAGGCTTTGCTTGTTCCACATCCATCTGCGTACAACAAGTAGCCCTCACATCCTTTCTCGACATGCCCCGATGGCCTTGACCGGCTGAAATGATAGGATGTCTCTTCTTGCTTGGCCTGTAGACGCCTCCCCGATAAGTCTTATCTCGCTTTCCCGGGACTCAAAGTAACTCTCTTGGCCCTACAATCTAAGTGAACATAATTCTTGGATAGCCGCCTATCCCAAGAATCGCGCATCAAAGTCTGAGAAATCCATAACCGTGAAGTCACTCTTACACCGATAAGGTCCAACCTGAACATCCACTTGTGGTATCATCTTAACCACCTTATTTACCTTGCCTAGTGGTGTAACAATCTCCATAGTATCTCTCAAATGCTCCATAGGTAAATCTAGTTTCTTAGCAATCCTAGAGGACACAAAGGTGGTTGAAGCTCCTGTATCAAATAAGGCCCCGACTACTAGATTGCCTACTCTTATCATACCTATCATGCATTTGTCCGGCTTAACTAAAATTACAACATGTTCCAAGCATGCTATAAATAACTCAAAAGAACAAAATCAAACATAAAAGGTACCGAGATCACATCATCCTCTGGCTCAAACTCTCTCGCATCCATAGCAAACATCTCGCACTTGCTTACTTGGTCCCGATCGCTAGGGTGACTGCTCGAGCACCGCTACCTGCGTGGACAATTCCTCGGAGTAATGACCACCGCCGCCACAAAAGAAACAACCTGAGGTAGCCGGTGGCCTAGCCGCCGGCAGAGCGCCAATCGGTGGTCTAGCCGCCGTGGCTTTGATCGGCGATGGGGCACCAACCGGTGGTCTAATCGCTGTCTGCGTGTGGGAAACCTCTCGAATCTAACTGCTGCGGGAGCCCTCTCACATCGCTTCGATCGTCCCAAACTGCGTTTCGACCCATCAGAAACTTTCTTTCTAAAGGTCTCGACTTCTAAAGCTTTATTCAGATTTCGCCATGTTCCTTGTCAGTAAAGCCTAGCATGCTCGTCAATCTCATGCGCCAAACCGTCCTTGTAACGGGCCATTTTTCGTTCTTCCACTTGCATCAACTCCGGATAAAATCTCCCTAACTCATTGAACCGATTTGTATACTGGGACACTGTCATTTGATCACCTTGCTGAAGTTTCAGAAACTGGCTAGCCTTTTCCGCTTGTACCGTTGCTGGAAAGTACTCGTTGTAGAACATGGCTTTAAAAGCCGCCCAATCTGTTACCTTACCGCTGCTACTCTGAACCGCATCTATCCAAGCCTCGGCCGAGCCCAAAAGAAAACCGATCGCTAATCTGGGTCATCTCTCGCCTCAGAACGCCTATATTCTGCAAGACTTCTCAAAACATCTCGATCCATTCTCACCCTTGGTATGTTCCACATTCCCATAAAAATCTTGCATACGGTTTCTCCTCACCTAGTGTGCCAATCACTGGTGGTCTTGACTCAACAACCGCCTAACTGGGTGGGTAAACCGGAGGGTAACCATAAGGTATGTCTTTTTCTGCCTTTGAACCGTGTGCCTGAAAGGCCGATAGACCGGGGATAACCAAGGGGTACTGCGCGTCGCCGGGCGATAGTAGTCTGAGCTGATGCTCACCTGATAAGGAGGATACACTGGTACTGCGGAGGATACGGCGGAGGGTACTGTGGGTCTGTGAAAACCATACTTGAGGATAGCTCGCCGTAGTGCTGTGTCACCGGGTGGTGGATAAACAACCGCCCTCTCACAAACCGCCCGACCTGGTTGATACGAAGAGGGCCAAAGTGACGCCGCATGGTTAACCACAGGTGGAGGAGGTGGTGGTGGAGTCTCGATGTTGATCCCGCTCCGGCTCGGTGAAGGTGTAGCTGTGGCGAGGTGGCGGTGACAAATCTGCGACGACCCTGTGAGGTTTCACCCTCTCGGATGTCCGATTACCAATAGCCAAAGTCCTCGATCTTGTGTTTCTACTCATCCTGACAACCAAGAGAACCAGAGTGTTACTAAAGATCTAAAGATAGGATTGAGTTAAACTCAAAGAATAGAAGCCTAAGGAACACGTATCTCTCGATACCAATCAGAACGCCCGCTTCCCGGATACCGAGCCCTTATCCGAAATACGACGTTCGGCACATATATAAATAAAATTTAATTCATTTATATATGTAAGCCTACAATCAATACAATCAAAGCGCGCGGAATTTAATGCTCGGGTAATGAATATCCATAAAGATACTAGAATACGAAAAGGTACTAAAAGTCGAAAGTGTATCAAAACAATACAACCGAAATCCTCGAAAGTCCAAACGAAATACTATGAAATAAGAAATAAAGATGATCACACGTCATCCCAAAGTACTATGAACAAAGTATATATAAAAAAGTGCAACATCGCCAATGTAAACAAAAGTGCAAAATGAAATATCAAGCTCAGAGATCCTCCTCGTGGACATACTCCTCGAAATACTCATACTCTGTTTCGCCTTCTCACCCCAAGCACATATAACCAAAAACATGCACAAGGGGTAAGTATATAATACTCAAGAAAGAAGAGAAGTACGTTTAAGCTTAGAATATAAGGTTTATTATTATTAGAGTTCTATCAAAAGGCAAGACAGACTCGATTCTACGCATAAAGGTTACATCTCCCAATATGCCTAAATCAGTAGCTACTTAACTTATCTTTGTTACAACATGCTATCAAGGCGGAACGTGACATATTGAAATCTTCAGGATACAATAACCACGGAACGTATTGAAATCTTCGTGATACAATAACCGGTTCCGATAGTGTGAACGAGCGTGACGGTGATGCCTATAGGCCTGCGAGGCCGATAGGTCACTCACTTTGACTGTCTGTTCACACATCACGCTATAGATCTTCAGGATCTACCCAAGACCACATGGTGTTTAATCTTTTATCTAGCAAGTTGTGTTGTATTAGGTGATTAACTAACCATCCTAGTTCATTTAGATAACACATCCTTCCGACACCACTCATCATGATCAAGAACTAATTCTAAACTTAAATAAGCTTTAAAGGTGTTATAATATAATAGTAGTACATTTATAAAGGTTTAAGGTTGATTAAACAACCCTAAATGATATTCGAAAGCCAACTTAAACAAGCTGGGAGACCCTTCCAGGTGGACGCCCGTCGAAGGACCAGGCGCCCGTCTCAAGGCTCGGGCGCCCGTCCAAAAAGTGGGCGCCCGTCCCGACATCCCTTTCAATCTCAGACAAAATCGCACCTCGAGGCGCCCGTCCGAGGATCCTGCAGACGCCCGTCCAAGGTTGGGCGCCCGTCCGAAAAACCGGACGCCCGTCCGACCTGGGAATTTCGAGCGGCAAACGCGATCCTTCATCGTTTTCCTTCGATTTTCAATTAAAACCCAATCTTTCTCAACCTAATCGTGTCGAAATAATCTACCATCCATACCAAAACCTCAACCATCTCATAGACATCAATTTAACGTAATTTAAGTCCCCAAAACAACAAGAATCAACACAATTACCACATATCCAAAAGCGAAACGTAAGGGTTTCTCCTTACCTAATGCAGCCCAGAACTGATCCGAAATTCAGCAAAAATCTGCAGCTTTGGTAACCAAACTGATATCAAAAGCGATCCTTGTTATTCCACAATTCTCCTGCTTCAAACGGAACTACAAGCGGTGAAGTATCGAACCGGAATTAGCAAAAGTCTTCTTCTTCTCTACCCTTGCTCTCAACAGCGCCTCTCTCTTTTTTTTTTTTGCATAAAGCAAAAACTGAAACTCCTTTTTTGATTAATGGGAGGTTATTTCCAAATAATAACCTCTCCACTAATTAATCTTGTGGTTAACACCCTAATATTCCATAAAAATACCAATCATTTCAAATCTACATATATATACATACTCACATTATATATATATACATAAATAAAATACTTAAATTCCATAAAGAATAAATATAATATTTCGTTCTCGCAAATTGACACGCCTGCTTCTTTTTCCGAGAATCGAATATTACATTCCTCCCCTTAAGAGGAGTTTCGTCCTCGAAACTTGAGCGTACTGTAAATCCAAAAACTCCGAAATTCGTTGATCATATCACCTCAACTTCCCAAGTTGCTTCCTCAGTGTATGATTGCTCCACCGAACAAGAACCAATCAACCATCTTTCTCTTAATCATCTTTTCCTTCCTGCTCGTAATCTTAATCGGCTTTTCATCATATGCGAGGTTGTCTGAAGTATCTCGGGATCCACTTGTAGACTCAACCTCTGTCTTCGTCAAACACTTCTTCAACATTGAAACATGGAAGACGTTGTGAACTCGGACATAGACTCGCAATCAAGTCTATAGGCTAAAGGTCCAATCCTCTCCGAATTTCAAAAGGTCCAACATACCTCGGCTCAACTTTCCTTTCGACCAAAACGCTTTACTCCTCTCATTCGTGATGCCTTCAAGTAAACACGGTCACCAACCTCAAACTCAAGCGGTCTCCGTCTCGACATCCGCCCAACTTTTCTCGCCTATCTTGAGCTATCTCGCAGATTTTTCTTCACTAATCGAACCCTCTCTTTGGCTTGCTCAACTAACTCGGCCCAATGGTCGTTTCTCCCCAACATCGTCCCCAAAACAAAGGCGTCCTGCATCTTCTACCATACAAAGCTTCAAACGGTGGCATGCCTATGCTCGCGTGATAACTGTTGTTGTAAGCAAACTCTGCAACTGGTAGATAATCTACCCAAGATCCGCCTACCTCCAAGACACATGCTCTAAGCATATCCTCAAGTGTCTGGATAGTCCTCTCAGACTGACCATCTGTCTGAGGGATGGAACGTCAGTACTCAAATCCAACCGGGTACCAAAAGCCTCCTATAAGCTCTGCCAAAACCGACTGACGAACCTCGAATCCCGATCAGAAACAATGGAGACTGGAACTCCATGAAGCTTCACTATATTGTCCATATATAGTTCCGTCATCCTTGCCAAGGGCATATTCATCTTGAAAGGCAAGAAATGAGCCGACTTGGTTAATCTATCAACGATCACCCAAATAGAATCATGTCCACCCTTCGTCTTAGGTAAACCTGAAATAAAGTCCATGGTGATCTTTTCCCATTTCCACTGGGATATCCAATGACTTAAGCATCCCGCCTTGGCTTCCTATGTTCGACTTTCACTCTCGACAGACGTCACACTCGTAAACAAACTTAGCTATCTCCACTTTCATTGAGGCCACCAAAATCTTTCTTTCAAATCCCGGTACATCTTGGTAGAACCGGATGCACCGCAAAAGCAATCTTGTGTGCCTCTTCCATAACTCTTTGTCTCAAATCTCCAACATTAGGCACACACAGAGCGATCCACGATACCACAGATTTCCACTCTGATCCAACACATAGCCGACTGTAGGCTTCTCCCTTGCAACCCTCTTCAAATCAACTAAAACTGCATCTTCATCTTGCTTTGCTCTGATCTCATCCATCAACTCTGATCTAGCCAACAACGGTGCTGCAAACTGACGGTCCTCAATCTGATCAAATCTGCTAAACTGCAAATCATCAACCCCTGCTGTGATAGCCTCAACACTGGGCTCCAAAACCACTGGTTTCCTGCTCAAGGCATCTGCTACTACATTTGCCTTCCCCGGATGGTACTGAATGTCCAGGTCATAATCCTTCACGAACTCTAGCCATCTCCGCTGCCTCATATTCAAACTCTCCTGGGTGAAGAAATATCTTAAACTCTTGTGGTCGGTGAAGATTCTAGCCTTGACTCCATCTGAGATAGTGCCTCCAAATCTTCAATCACGAAAACCACTGCTGCTAACTCTAAGTCATGTGTGGGATAGTTCTTCTCATGCACTTTCAATTGCCTAGATGCATAGGCAATGACCTTTCCTCCTGCATCAACACACAACCTAGACCACCTTACTCAAGCGTCGGTGTAGACATCATAATCATCGAACACCTCGGTAACGCCAAAACCGGTCTTTGTAGTCAACATGTCCTTTAACAACTCAAATGCTAACTCACACTCGGGTGTCCAATCAAACTTGGTGTTCTTCATACGTAAGTCCGGTGAGTGGAGTAGCTATCCTTGCGAAATTCTTCACAAACTTTACAGAGTAACCACCAAACCCGAAGCTCTCGACCTCTGGCAGTAGTCGGTGTAGGCCAACTCTTAACTGCCTCAATCTTGGCCGGATCAACCTGAATGCCATCACCTGAAATGACATGACCCAAGAAGCTCACTTGGTCCAACCAGAAGTCACACTTGGAAAACTTTGCATACAATCGCTCCTTCCTCAACGTTTCCAAAACAATCTGTAGATGTTCCTCATGCTCCGCCTCATCCCTAGAGTATACCAAAATATCATCAATGAAAACAATCACAAACTTATCTAGGTAAGGCATGAAGACCATTGCATCAAATCCATAAATGCGGATGGAGCATTAGTGAGTCCAAAGGCATAACAAGGAACTCATAATGTCCATATCTAATCTTGAATGTCTTTGTCTTGAATATCTCGCCACTTTAACTTTTAATCGATGGTAGCGACCGCAAATCAATCTTTGAAAACACTTTCCGACCACGCAAATCGATTGAGCAGGATCATCTATCCTCGGTAGTGGGTACTTATTCTTGATAGTCAGATTGTTCAAAGCCACGTAGTCAATACACATCCGCATCTTTGCCATCCTTCTTCTTCACAAACAAAACTGGCGCTCCCCAAGGTGAAGTACTGGGCTGAATGATGTTCCTTTCCAACATCTCCTTGAGTTGAGCCTTCAACTCCTTCAATTCAGCCGGTGCCATCCTGTATGGTGCCTGCCTTGGCAACTAGTGCCGCCCTGGAACTAATCAGATCTCAAACTCAATGGCCCTGCCTGCATGTGTTCCCTGGCAACTCATCTGGAAAAACCTCTGGATAATCTCTGACCACTCTAGTATCTTCCAACTTAGGCTTTGCTTGTTCCACATCCACTGCGTACAACAAGTAGCCCTCACATCCTTTCTGACATGCCCTGATGGCCTTGACCACCTGAAATGATAGGATGTCTCTTCTTGCTTGGCCTTGTAGACGTTCCCTCGATAAGTCTTATCTCGCTTTCCCGGGACTCAGTAACTCTCTTGGCCTACAATCTAAGTGAACATAATTCTTGGATAGCCGGTCCTATCCCAAGAATCGCATCAAAGTCTGAGAAATCCATAACCGTGAAGTCACTCTTACACTGATAAGGTCCAACCTGAACATCCACTTGTGGTATCATCTTAACCACCTTATTTACCTTGCCTAGTGGTGTAACAATCTCCATAGTATCTCTCAAATGCTCCATAGGTAAATCTAGTTTCTTAGCAATCTAGAGGACACAAAGGTGGTTGAAGCTCTGTTACAAATAAGGCCCTGACTACTAGATTGCCTACTCTTATCATACCTATCATGCATTTGTCCAGTTAACTAAAATTACAACATGTTCCAAGCATGCTATAAATAACTCAAAAGAACAAAATCAAACATAAAAGGTACCTGAGATCACATCATCCTCTGGCTCAAACTCTCTGGCATCCATAGCAAACATCTGCACTTGCTTACTTGGTCCTGATCTGCTAGGCTGACCTGCCTGAGCACTGGCTACCCTGCGTGGACAATTCCTGGAGTAATGACCCTGCTCGCCACAAAAGAAACAACCTGAGGTAGCCGGTGGCCTAGCTGCCGGTGGAGCGCCAACTGGTGGTCTAGCCGCCGTGGCTTTGATCAGCGATGGGGCACCAACCGGTGGTCTAACTGCTGTCTGTGTGGAAACCTCTGAATCTAGCTGCTGCGGAGCCTTCGCCATCGCTTCGATCGGGTCCCGAAATCTGCGTTTCGACCCATCAGAACTTTCTTTCTAAAGGTCTCGACTTCTAAAGCTTTATTCAGCAGTTTTGCCATGTTCCTTGTTGTAAAGCCTAGCATGCTGCTCTGAATCTCATGCGCCAAACCGTCCTTGTAACGGGCCATTTTTCGTTCTTCCACTTGCATCAACTCCGGATAAAATCTCCCTAACTCATTGAACCGATTTGTATACTGGGACACTGTCATTTGATCACCTTGCTGAAGTTTCAGGAACTGGCTAGCCTTTTCCGCTTGTACCGTTGCTGGAAAGTACTCGTTGTAGAACATGGCTTTAAAAGCCGCCCAATCTGTTACCTTACCGCTGCTACTCTGAACCGCATCTATCCAAGCCTCGGCCGAGCCCAAAAGAAAACCGACCGCTAACTGGGTCATCTCTGTCTCAGGAACGCCTATATTCCTGCAAGACTTCTCAAAACATCTGATCCATTCCTCAGCCTTGGTATGTTCCACATTCCCATAAAAATCTTGCATACGGTTTCTCCTCAGCCTAGTGTGCCAATCTACTGGTGGTGCTGACTCAACAACCGGCCTAACTGGTGGGTAAACCGGAGGGTAACCATAAGGTATGTGCTGTTGCTGCTGAACCGGTGGCCTGAAAGGCTGATAGACCGGGGGATAACCAAGGGGTACCTGCGGCTGCTGCTGATAGTAGTACGGAGCCTGATGCTCAGCCTGATAAGGAGGATACACTGGGTACTGCGGAGGATACGGCGGAGGGTACTGTGGCTGCTGAAAACCATACTGAGGGATAGCCTGCTGTAGTGCCTGTGTCACTGGTGGTGGATAAACAACCGTCCTCTGCTGAAACTGCCCCGACCTGGGTTGATACGAAGAAGGCCAAAGTGACGCTGCATGGTTAACCACAGGTGGAGGAGGTGGTGGTGGAGTCTGATGTTGATCCTGCTCCGGCTCAGGTGAAGGTGTAGCTGTGCGAGGTGGCGGTGACAAACTGCGACGACCCACAGAGAGGTTTCACCCCTCTCAGATGTCTGATTACCAATAGCCAAAGTCCTCGATCTTGTGTTTCTACTCATCCTGACAACCAAGAGAACCAGAGTGTTACTAAAGATCTAAAGATAGGATTGAGTTAAACTCAAAGAATAGAAGCCTAAGGAACACGTATCTCTGATACCAATCGTATGCGCCCGTTCCGGATACCGAGCCCTTATCCGAAATACGACGTTCGGCACATATATAAATAAAATTTAATTCATTTATATATGTAAGCCTACAATCAATACAATCAAAGCGCGCGGAATTTAATGCTCGGGTAATGAATATCCATAAAGATACTAGAATACGAAAAGGTACTAAAAGTCGAAAGTGTATCAAAACAATACAACTGAAATCCCTCGAAAGTCCAAACGAAATACTATGAAATAAGAAATAAAGATGATCACACGTCATCCCAAAGTACTATGAACAAAGTATATATAAAAAAAGTGCAACATCGCCAATGTAAACAAAAGTGCAAAATGAAATATCAAGCTCGAGATCCTCCTCGGGGACATACTCCTCAAAATACTCAGTACTCTCATTCGCCTTCTCACCCCAAGCACATATAACCAAAAACATGCACAAGGGGTAAGTATATAATACTCGATAAAAGAAGAGAAATGCGTTTAAGCTTAGAATATAAGGTTTATTATTATTAGAGTTCTATCAAAAGGCAAGACAGACTCGATTCTACGCATAAAGGTTACATCTCCCAATATGCCTAAACTGTAGCTACTTAACTTATCTTTGTTACAACATGCTATCAAGGCGGAACGTGACATATTGAAATCTTCAGGATACAATAACCACGGAACGTATTGAAATCTTCAGGATACAATAACCGGTTCCGATAGTGTGAACGTACGGTGATGCCTATAGGCTGCGCAGCCGATAGGTCACTCACTTTGATTTGTCTGTTCACACATCACGCTATAGATCTTCGAGGATCTACCCAAGACCACATGGTGTTTAATCTTTTATCTAGCAAGTTGTGTTGTATTAGGTGATTAACTAACCATCCTAGTTCATTTAGATAACACATCCTTCGACACCACTCATCATGATCAAGAGAACTAATTCTAAACTTAAATAAGCTTTAAAGGTGTTATAATATAATAGTAGTACATTTATAAAGGTTTAAGGTTGATTAAACAACCCTAAATGATATTCGAAAGCCAACTTAAACAAGGCGGGAGACCCGGCTCCAGGTGGACGCCCGTCTGCGAAGGACCAGGCAGCCCGTCTCGAAGGCTCTGGGCGCCCGTCCAAAAGTGGGCGCCCGTCCCGACATCCCCTTTCAATCTCATCAAAAAATCGCACCTCGAGGCGCCCGTCCGAGGATCCCAGACGCCCGTCCAAGGTTGGGCGCCCGTCCGAAAAACCGGACGCCCGTCCGACACAGGAAATTTCGAAAAAGCGAAACGCGATCCTTCATCGTTTTCCTTCGATTTTCAATTAAAAACCCAATCTTTCTCAACCTAATCGTGTCGAAATAATCTACCATCCATACCAAAACCTCAACCATCTCATAGACATCAATTTAACGTAATTTAAGTCCCCAAAACAACAAGAATCAACACAAATACCACATATCCAAAAACTGAAACGTAAGGGTTTCTCCTTACCTGATGCAGCCCAGAAACTGATCCGAAATTCAGCAAAAATCTGCAGCTTTGGTAACCAAACTGATATCAAAACGATCCTTGTTATTCCACAATTCTCCTGCTTCAAACGGAACTACAAACGGTGAAGTATCGAACCGGGAATTAGCAAAAGTCTTCTTCTTCTCTACCCTTGCTCTCAACAGGCGCCTCTCCTCTTTTTTTTTTTTTTAACGTACAAAGCAAAAACTGAAACTCCCTTTTGATTAATGGGAGGTTATTTCCAAATAATAACCTCTCCACTAATTAATCTTGTGGTTAACACCCTAATATTCCATAAAAATACCAATCAGCCCCAAATCTACATATATATACATACTCGCATTATATATATATACATAAATAAAATACTTAAATTCCATAAAGAATAAATATAATATTTCGTTCTCGCAAATTGACACGTCTGCCCTTTCCCGAGAATCGGAATATTACATAAGAATTTTCAGTTTTCACTGGTATGTGGTGGTGGTGGAGTCCTTGGTTGATTTTTTTAGTATGTTTCAATGATGTAAATTGTTTTCTATTGTTTCATTCTTCTCAAGGATATGGCTCTCTGAATCTGCTACCTCTCTGCTACCTCTATTCACATTGTATACAAAACTCTGCTGTTTGTTGCATCTGTTGCGCCTAGAGCTTCTGGAGACATAGGCTCAGTCACCCCGGATGATTCCTGGTTGGTTATTTACCTTGTGGACACTGTAACTGGCTGTATATTGCTTCGCATGACTCCTTATGGTTCTCAGGGTCCTGTCCACGCTGTAAGTCCGTTTTAACTTAAACACTAGATTCTTCTTTCAATTTATGCTTATCGTTTACTTTCTCTCTGCTTAGGTATTAAGTGAGAACTGGGTGATCTACCTCTACTTTAATCTTAGAGCTCACAGATATGAGATGTCTGTCATTGAGATTTATGACCAGTCTCGGGCGGTTAGTTCATATTGATCCTATAAATGTTTTCATTATATTCCTTCCATTCCGGTTTCTGGATTTATAATCACATGCAGGATAATAAGGATGTTCTCAAGCTGGTTTCTTTTATTATTATCTTCATTTTTTTTATATGAATGGATTAAAGTCAAAATACAGGAAAGGCCAAAATGGATGAAAGTCGGTTCACTTGATGAGTTAAAAACCAAAGGAGGACATGTAATAGTGATGATCCTCTTAGTTAAAATGATTGAAAGAAGCAAGATGCTATCCATAGTTACTAGTTTTGATTTACTGAGCTATTCTCTATCTATTTTTTGATTATGATTTGTTGTTATTATAAATATTCCAAATTTCTTTTATATACCACATTGATTGTTTTTGATACATTGAATTAAATTGTCAATTGGTCATTTAATATACCACATTAATGTATGTTATGCGCAATGTTTATGCATTCCTCTGTAAAAATCATGCATTCAAACTCAACTGGGATGAGATTAAACTCTTTATTGGCTTTGTTAAAAGAAATATAAAAAAATGTAAACACACTTAAAATTACATTGCTTAATCATACACAATATTTGGCTTTGACATAAAAAAAATAAATCCTGCAATTAATCATATCCATATGCAAACACTACACTGTATAAACTAAATAATTTCATAGGACAGGACAAAAACTTCCATGATAAAAGGCCTTCATAAATAAAGACAAATGATGTCAACATAAGTTACACTATAAATCCATAATCTTATGGAAGATGTGAACACACATCTTGTCTCTGAATACACCCATGTTCTCTTGTATTACATCTTTCAAATCAGCGTGCTTCAATATTAAGTGCTCTATATACTTTGCGGTGAAAACTCCACAGTCCCCCCTGTAAATCATAAAAAGATTACACATGATTAAATCTTTATATGAAATGTTCTAATGACATTTGCAGAAATGGTATTAAAACATACACTCCTTCCATTTGCAGGCATGCATCACACTCCAGCCGCTTCACCTTCAAAGGTTGCGAAATACGTGGATCGCTCGTCAAATTATGAGAAATGTTGAGCAACAAAGGCATAGATGTTGCTATTCGCACAACTTGTTATCCATCTCATTGTTTATACCCATACCGTACATGCAATCATACACTGTAATATCCCATGAGGGTATGCTTATGACCAAAGCAACCCAATGGGAAGCAAATATCCATGGAGTGTGCACAATACTATCTTTCGTCAACCCACGTACTTCTTCCAACACCGAGATATCCCGCCTGTCAGGTTTCTTCAGCTTCTTTATTTTTTCTGTTGTAAAAAAGACTCCCAAATCGTGGGAGAAAATGCAAACATTACTCTTGAATGAACTATGGTGTTTTTGCATCCGGCCTCTTAGCAGGTACATGTACGCGTTCACATGGTGCGTAAGACAAGTGACATACATTAGTATTTTATTGCCTTGTAACCATACAACAAGTAATGTGTAACAATCTACATACCGAAACATCTAACCACCTCTTTGATGTGTAAAGAGTCTCGAACCAATAAGGATGACCATCAAACATCGGCCAAGTCAAATTGTAGTAAACCCCTTCGATCTTCATATCAGGTGCATTAGGGTTATTATACCAATCACGAAACACTAACCACTTACCCAAATCGATGGGCCGGAATGGATCATATCGGCTAAGTTTATTTCTTGCAACCGTTGATGGATCCACGAAATCTTGCAACTTACCCGGACGCTGAGTTGGTCTCCTACTACGAGGTCGGTCTGGCAATAGCACGGATATGACCCTCCTCGGCGTTGGTGCTGAAATGAATTATTTTTCCACATTACTTCTCTCATTGCCAATATCTATTAGACGTACAAAACATGTATGTATACTAGTCACTCATTCGCAGAATCACATGGTGTTGAATCTGGTACCAATATTGGGTCATCCACACCATCGCCCTTAGGCGTCTTCTGACATGAGGCTTTTCTCATACAAACATCCAATACAAAATCATCTGACATGGGTGTCGCATTATCATGCATTGCCACTTACAGATCGGGCCATAACTCGCGAGCCTCCGGAGGTAGCGGTCTATATGTATCCCCCCAAAGTGCCTATAAATACATGTCTTATTCAAATGTGTCGTAAAAAAGAAGAACCATGGACTAAGGATATGCAATATAAAACAAAACAATCAAACCTTCTTGTTCAATATACATATCTCTCATCTTTCACGACATTTTTTATCAGATTACTGTCATAATTAATCCCAGGAGCTACCGGAGGCCGCGGCGTATATTGTGGGTAAGGTAAGGTAGGGTGGTAGGGTAGGGTAGGGTATGATGGTGGGTAGGGTAGGGTGAATGGTGGGTAATGTAGGATTGGGGCGGGTTGAGTAGGGTAGGATAGGTTGGGGTAGTCGGTAAGGTAAGGTATGGTGATGTGATGGGTAAGATAGGGTATAGTGGAATGGTGGATAGGGTAGGGTTTGGTGGTGGGTAGGGTAGGATGGTGGGTCGGCTAGGGTGCAGTGGTGGGTAAGCTAGGGTTGGGGAGGGTTGAGTAGGGTATGATAGGTTGGGGTAGTCGGTAAGGTAAGGTATGGTGATGTGAGGGGTAAGATAGGGTATAGTGTAATGGTGGATAGGGTAGGGTTGGGTGGTGGGTAAGGTAGGATGGTGGATCGGTTAGGGTGCAGTGGTGGGTAAGGTAGGGGTGGGGAGGGTTGAGTAAGGTAGGATAGGTTGGGGTAGTTGGTAAGGTAAGATATGGTGATGTGATGGGTAAGATAGGGTATAGTGGAATGGTGGATAGGGTAGGGTCATGTGGTGGGTAGGGTAGTGGGTAGGCTAGGGTGTAGTGGTGGGTAAGGTAGGGTTGAGTAGGGTAGGATAGGTTGGGGTAGTGGGTAAGGCAAGGTATGATGGTGTTATGGGTAATATATGGTATAGTGGAATGGTGGATTGGGTAAGGTTGGGTGGTTGTAGGGTACGGTGGGGTGGTGGGTTGGGTAGGATAGAGAAGGATGGGGTGGTGGGGAGGTAGGGTGGTATGATGATTAAGGTAGTTTAGGGTAGGGTTGGGGTGGATGAAAGTGGAGTAGAGTAGGTAATAGGTAAGGTAGGTAGGATGTCGAGGGTAAGATATGGTGATATCGGGTAGGGTAGGATAGGGCGGTGGGTAGGGTATGATAGTAGTGGGTAGGGCAGGGTGGGAAGAGAGGTAGGGTGCAATGGGGTATGATGTAAACTACCCACCCCTTTATTTGAAGGTAATCGCATTGTCATACGTCTCCGTGCAATTCACGGGTTTATGACTAGTACAATTATAGAAGTATGATGTTAACAGTAAAAATGACAATATTTATACTCATAATAAAAGTGCGAAGGGGTGTTTCCCCAAAAAGCGTTTCCTACCCTCGGTGTTTCTTCTATTTTTTATTTATTATAAAATAATTTATTATGTTATATTTTAATCTTACGTTACTGTTTAGATAAAGTTGAGGCACCGTATTTTTTTTGCGGTTATTAGTTATAAGGCCGTCGTTAGAGACTTAATGATCATTTATGACACTCAAAAAACTTATTCGGTTATAAGGACGTTCTAATTTAAGAACAATTGGAAGATCCAGCGGAAGAATTTTACTTCCTTCAAATATTTACATTAATGAAGATTCAGATTCTCATTCACCCTTTAATTCTCATTAACACGACATAGATCTGATTCTTCTACCTTGATTTCTGCATAATTTTGATTTACTCAAGAACTGATCTTCTTCTTCGCTCATCTGTGAATCTTTCTTCATCTTTTTTTTTCTCTACACTCATTCAATTCTTCTGCCTTTCTGCGATTTTGACAAGCTTATTACATCTTCTTTTTTGCGTTTTGTGGCATTTTCATTGAATACTTGTTCTGCTTTTTCGGAATTGGTCATCTGCGTTTTTTGATTCAAATCGGTGCTATTCTTCTTCGTTTCTGCTCTTCACTTTAGAAATTCATTGCAGCTGGTTCTATTCTTTCTATTTTGTAGTTGAGGTATTGTATTACATCGTTTATTTTGCTCTTGTTGTCGGTTCTTCCAATTTCAGATGATTTATGTGCAATTTTCTACTTGTTTTATCATTTTGTTACTAATTTTTTTGTTATTTGTTACGTATTCTCGATTCGATTTGATTGTTAAGTAATTCAATTCTGCGTGACATAAGTTTATTTAGCTTTTATATTCTTGTTTTATGCAGTGACATTGTTTGCTTTATGATTGAATATTTTGCTTTTTATTGATGTTTTAAGTTGATTTATTTAATATTCATGTAAAGTATAAGTGTATGATAATGATTTCCTTTTTTCATGTCTGTTTTTGATCGACTGTTTTTCTGTTTTGCATTGACATTGTTTGTTATGAAATGGTTTCTACTATCTCTTTGTATTTTTTAGTTGAATTGTTTCATATTCATTTATTGTATGTGGTTTTGTTACTGCTTTGTTTAAGAAATTTACTTGATTCCGATTTGGAATCACTCTTTTTTGTGATTTAGAGATTGCAGTGACATAGATTTGGTATGGAGTGTCAATGTGTGGTATGTGAATGTGCTCTATTGTTTTCTTCTTCAATTCTCTTGGTTTTAGATTTTGTATTTGATATTCAGATAATGTATTCGGATATTATGATGATATTGATTTTTGTTTGATTTAGTGAAGTTTGTTTAGTATTTGCAGTGACATACTATTTGTTTTGTTTTTGTGCAGGGTTACAATGTTGCTTCTTGTGTGTAGTTATAATTCAGATATGTGTGTTGTGATGGCGGAAGCTAATTGTATGCGTTGAAGTCTATTCTTGATAAAGTTTCCAATCGGTGGTCGATTTGAAGGATACTGCTTTTTAGTCTTTATTACGTGTTGAAGGATAATCCAAAGTGTTTGTTATCTTCGATGAAGACGTATGCGCCATGATATGTCTTCTTTGAGTCTTATCCTGCTTCAATGTGTTAAAGTTGATGTTGTAGTTGATGTTGTTGTTGGTTCTTCATCTTCATCTTACAATGTTGGTGGTAGTGGAGGTTCAATGGGTCTTGTTCTTCATGATGCTTCTTCTGTATTATCCTGTGTTTCTTCATCTAATGATAAACAAGTTTCCACTTTTGGTTGGGATAGAGTTGTACTCCATGATGGTCAATGTTTTTCTGGTGGTGTGGTCCATTTGAGGGAGTCCTTCGAAGCTTTGTATACAAAGCTCCGGTTCAAGTATGTGTACAAGAAGAATGACCGTTGTAGGATTCATGCCGTTTGTGCTATGAAGGATGTTGCAAATTGTGGTTGGTTTGTCCGTGCTAAAAAGAGATCTTTAGTGGATATTTCTATATATCTGAGTTGTGCAATGTTCATACTTGCGGTACATGCTCGAGATATGTTGCGGGGTCTTCGGCGAGATCGCCGTATGAGTTCGGATCTTCTTTCAAAGGTAGTTGTTCGCAAGGTCCGTGGAGATCCAAGCTTTTCAGCATCAGACTTTCGCCTTTTGGCATTAACAGATCATGGTTATGAGGTTCCTTATTTAGTTGCTTGGTCTGCGGTGATCAAAGCGAGGGATTCATTATACGGGGATGTTAAAACGTCATTCAACTGTCTACCTGGGTTTGTTAGTAGTGCGCTTGAAACAAACCCTGGTTCTGTTATATCATTAGACGTGAATGCTGAGACACGGTGTTTTAAACGGTTGTTTATTGCTTTTGATGGTTGTATTCGTGGTTTTAAACATTGTCGACCGATGCTTTTTCTTGATGGTGCTCATTTGAAGTTTGATCAGAATGGGCATTTGTTGGTTGCCACTGGGAAAGATGGTAATGATGGTATGTGTTTTTTTATTCAGTGACATTTGATGTTTCATGCAGTGACATTTGTGTTTTATGCAGTGACATTTGAGTTTTTGCAGTGACTTTTTGATTTTAATTATCTGATAGTTTATTAATTTTTTTGAAATGGTGTAATGTTCTTTTGTTATGTGAATTGTTCATTCATTTTTTGATTTGTATGATTTTTATGAATGTTTTGTTTCAATTTCTTTGTTTATGCAGTGACATTGTTAGTTGTTTCTTTTCATTGTTGTGTTTTCAGGTTTATATCCTTTATGTTATGGTGTTGTTGATTCTGAGGATTTTGATAATTGGAAGTGGTTCTTATTGCATTTGAAGAGTTTGCTTATACCGGTTCGTCAGACATTTCATGACGGATAGGAATCTGGTCTATTGGATCTTTGTTAAGTGAAGTTTTCCCCGATGCATTTCATTCTTATTGTATTTTCCATTTGATGAATAACTGAAGACTCATTTCATTGGTAGAAATGTTGGTAAGTCTTTGCGTAAGTGAATGTCGCATCTGTTTTACCAATGTCTTTGTTGCACCATTTGTTGAGGAGTATGAGAGGAACATGGCGGATATATGTTACATGAAGGGGGTGATCGTGCGTAATCTTTCTTTCGTAATTTGCATCCGAAGAATTGGGCAAATGCTCACTTTGAAGGTTGTCGCTATGGTCATCTTTACTTCTACTTTGGCTGAGTCTTTTAATAGTTGGATATATAAGGAGCGGCATCTGCCCGTGTTGAATATGGTAGATGGTATTCGTATCAAGATTATGATAAGACTCTCGGAAAATCGCCGTGCCTCAGCATTATTTAATTCCTTGATTTGTCCAAAAGTGGATTCTATTTTGTCTAATCTAATGGATTTGGCGAGTTGCTTGGGTGTTGGCAGTTCGAGTTATTCAAGGTATGAGGTTTTTTCATTCCCAGCTGCAAGTGTTGATCTTGAATCTCGGGTATGCTCATGCAAGGAGTGGCAGCGGAATGGATATCCGTGCATTCATGCTATGGCGGTGATTAGGCGTACATTATTCCCTTTGGATCGATATGTTGATCCTTGTTTCTTGTCACGCTCTTATCTTTGATTCATACTCTTTTCCAATTCATCCAATTCCTGGTCCTTTTTGAATGCATCTTGTGAAGATTCTCATTGTGCTTCCTGCTATTCGAAGAAGCGACTGGTAGGCCCGTCTGGCGGCCGTTCTCACGGTGAATCATCAAGCGCCTTTTCAATGTGGTCGTTGCCATTCTATGGTCATCATAATAAGAAGACTTGTCGTGTACGTATTGCTGGATAGTTGGTCTTTTGTTCCCAAGTGACATTGTGGTCTGTTGCAGTGACATATAGTCTGTTGCAGTGACATTGTGGTCTGTTGCAGTGACATTGTCTTGTTTTGCAGTGACATTATGGTTTTTTACAGTGACATTGTGTTGTTTTGCAGTGACATTCTGTTGTGATTGAGTGACATTATGAATATTTGTAATCTTTTGTATTGCTTTTAAACATGAAGACATATTCCTTTTACTTGGAGTATTTTGATTTTATTATATAATACCTATTTTCAAGTTGTATATTTTGTAATGTGTTATGCATATTTTCATGTCATTGTCAATTTTATCATTGTATTCCTATTGAATTTAATAAGTAATGAATTCTATGCTTGAATTTTTATTGTTTTGAATATATTTACCATATTCTTTTTGTATGTTCTTTTTGTATGCGTTTGTTTATTTATTGATTTCATTAACTATATAGGTTGAAAATAAAATGAATATATGAATAAGTTTAAGCATTAATCATATAAAATGTCTCAAAATATAATAGATAATAACTTTTAGTAGAGTTGTAGCAACTACCATAACCATGAAAGTATTAATGCTTTGTGGATAACGTCAAAACATCGTCACAAAATCAAAACATCATCATCACAACCTATCGTCATCAAAACATTTGTTCGCCCTATCACCATCACAAAATTACCTATCAGTTTTCAAAATCAACCATCACTTGTCAACTATTACTTTTCCCTATCAGTAGCTACGTTTTCATTCTAATGATGAATTTCATTCAAGACAAGGGAATTTACAATCATTCCTTTCATCCTCTTAATTTCTTCCTCTTCAACTTCTGTTGGAATTGGTAACTCTTGTGCCATCTTGTATATGTAGTATGCCACATAAACACTGTTGTCCCTGCATTAGATTATAATGATTTGCCTTAGTCTTATGTCTGTGTGTGTGTATATATATATATATATATATATATTTGATGATGATAAGTATTTTTGTCGACACTTACGTCATATTATGTTGGAGTGGTATGTTTTGCACCTTCTCGATTGTTCTTGCTATTTCTTCCTGCTGGTTATCTTGATAAATGATTGTGAAATTATTGATACCTACTGAAATAAAAGGTAGCGAGATGCAAAGACATTATGTTAAATTGCAGTGACATGACATACTTTTTCTTTTGAATGCAGTGACATTATGTTAAATGCAGTGACATGACATCCTTCTTGTTTTGAATGCAGTGATATTATGTTAAATTTATGTGAGATGAAATTTAATTTGTTAGATAACTTACTGCAGTTTCACACTCGGGAATGAATATGTCTTCTTCGTGTATCTTTTCTGCTGAGTGATACATTTTCCAGGTGGGTTCTCCTTTGGTGTAGGTTAGGAGTACCCAATGGTATGGCCTGTCATTCAAACCCTTGCAGCATAATGGGAGTAAAACCTTTTTCCCTTCATGTATGGTCTTCAACATGTCGCATGTTATGTTATTTTTGAATGTTCCATCCCGCTCAACCTCTTCAAATACTCCCTGCACACATTGTATGGTAATGATGTTATGTTTTTCTTAATGTTATGTTCTTTCAAATTATTTTTGTATGCATACCCATGAGCTTGTGCTGTATATGTGGTTAGTATCCTTTACCAAATCTGCACGTCTCATCAGCTCAATGAATCCTTCTATGATCTGTTTCAAAATTCGATAAATGTGTTATAATTTTGTGTAGTGTTTTTCAGGAAATAATGTAGTTACATGAAGCTAAACCAGATGTAAGTTGCAGTGACATTAAGTCTTTACCGTTTCGTCTATGAAGAGCTCATTTAAAACTTCCATGATTGAGTTGATAGTGACATGTGTGTAGTCTCCCAGCGATTTTGACCATACTAATTCCCTGCAAATTATGTAATTTTCCATGTTAGTATTAATGATTTGCATGAATAGTGATTTTCTATGTTATTGTATTAGTGATTTATGCTTACCCTTTTCCACCTTGTTCGTTCAATTCCTTGATTCTTTTGAATACTTCTGGTAGAATGTATGCTCCACATGTGTATGCTTCTTTGTCTTCTGCTATCAACAGCTTCCCATCCTTCAACTTTTTTCCTTTTCCTTTCCCATCTTTTTTTTTCTTTTCTGGATGGTCATAAAGGTAAGCAGAATCTTCTTTTCTCCCCCGTTTTCTTGCATTTTTCTTTACACGCCTTTCAATCGAGTAGTCCGGGGTCCGTTGCTGACCACGAGGTCGTACTTGGCGTCCAACAGGGGTTGCTTCCTTTTTATCCTTGCTTTGTTCCACATCTTGTGTGACTTGATGTGCTGCATTGCTATCTATCTCATCTTTTAGTTCTTGCTTCTCTCTTTGCAATTGTTCAATCTGTTCTTCATTGATCTTTTTGATTTCAAGCAATTTTTCATACCCCTCTCTCATGTTTTTCAATTCATCTTGCAACATCTCCTGTTCTATTCCATCTTTTAATTCTTGATTCTCTCTTTTCAATCGTTCAATCTCTTCTTCTTGTATCTTTTTGCTTTGCTTGAAGCTTTCATTCCTCACTGTCATGCTTTGCAGTTCAGCTTGTAGAATACCCTCCCTTGTTTCACTCTCAAATAATCTCTTCTCAATTGCTGTTGCCCTTTCTTCAATTGTTTGCATCTGCTTTCTCATATTCTCCTGCTCCTGCAGCATATTAGATATCTGTTTATACGGTTCTCCTTTTTCATCCATTAGTTCTAAAATCTTGCTGTTGTATTCATCTTTCCTTAGCATTTCGTGGCTTTTTCCCCGAAGGAGAGCCTTTGCATCAGAAATACTATTTTCCCAGTTTTGTTTTTCAATTTGCAATTCAGTTTTTTCAGCGGTGAGGACATCTATTACCTCATTCGTGCTTGCCACACTGTCTTCAAGTGTTTTAATCTGCATTTCCAAATCCTCCTTTTGCTTCAGATTTTTCAAATTTTCCTTTTCGATTTCCAGCTTTTCCTTTTCAACTGTTCCACTCTTTTTCCTCTTTCTCGAGTCTCATCAAGTAGGTCAACAATCCTTTTTTTGGTCAAATCAGCAGGTGATTGTTGACTTTTCAGTTTTTCCTGCATGTATATTTGAACATATTATCATTTAGTAAAGGGGGAACTACTGTGTATACATGTTTGCAGTGACATTGCATAATGTCACTGCATGTTTGCAGTGACATTTGCATAATGTGAGTGCACTATTGTTTTTGGTGCTTTGTGGTTACCATGGCTTTCTTGAGTTCTTGAATGTGGCTATTTGCATCTTGTAATGCTTTTGTCAACCTGACATTTTCTTCCTGGATCTGTTTCTCTTCCAAATCCTGCATCATTTTTATTTAATGTGAGTTTGGGTGCTGTTAAGTTATTTATTTTGCATTTTTTGTGTTTTGTAAAAATGGAAGTAGTAGTTTTACCTTTGGTGTTGGTGGTGTAGGTGTCAGCAATGTGAATGATGGAGTTGTTCCCATTTTTCGCTCATCTTCTTTTGATCTTTTTTCTTTCCCTTCCGCTTCTAATTCTTTCTCTTTCCCTTCCTTTTGCACTATACTTTCTTCATACTCAATATCTTGCTGATGATGATCATCATCATTCTCAGTTTCTCTTTCTTCATCATGATCATCATACACATCTGCAGCCTTAGTTTCTTCTTTATTATCATCTTCATCTCCTCCTTCACTCTTTCCGCTTTCATCATCATTATCATCAACATCTTCTACTGCAATTTCTTCATCATCATCATCAACTTCAACATTCTCACTATCATTCTCTTCTTCTTCATCCTCACTGTCTTCCGATTCATTCTGATCATCTTCGTCTTTATTCTCTGTGCATCCTTTAATTCTCATGATTTCAGGCAATGTTGCTTTCAATTCTCCAACTTTGAACTGTTTCATGTTGTATAACCAAACTTTATGAGTAATGTTTTTTTATGATGCCTCAAAAGTTCATTGTTAAGCTTTGATTGTGTAGTGATATGCTGGAAAATTGCTGTTACATGTGATGAAAGTGCAGTGACATGTGCGAAAGTGCAGTGACATCGGATGAAAGTGAAGTGACATGGTTAAAATTGCAGTGACATGGGCTAAAATTGCAGTGACATTACTTGAAACTGCAGTGACATTACTTGAAACTACATTCACATTCATCAAAACTTCATTGACCATGAATTATATGTCACTTTTAAGTTATTAGTGTATTATTTACCTCATGTTCTCCCATTTTTTGAAGCTTTGCAATTGTCAGAACATTCTTCAGTTGATTGATATCCCATTTTGTTATCCTTGGGATCCATAGCTTTTGCTTTGTTTTGTTCTCTTCTGATGATCTTTTTTCTTCTTCTTCTTGTGCAAGATCCGTTATCATATCTGTGTGCTCGCATAACCAGTACTGTAACATAAAAGTATAGAATTTGTATTAGAATGCATTGATATTTGTTTAAAACATTATGTGTAGCACGGTACAAATAGAATGAAATGTGTTTGTAGGAAACATACAGCTGACATCACAAAGCACCCATTTCATCGTTCTTGGTTGATCGGAGCTTTTGTCAAGGCCTTTTTCAGTTCTTTCACTATATGTGATGACCAAGAAATGATTTGCATGTACTCAGGTCATCCACATAGTTTAGGAATGACCATGGTACTTTCTGGCCTGATGTCGCACAAAAAACTGTTGCAATCAATAGAAGGCACAGTAGTTTTACTGTGTCTTCAACTGATGTTGCATCTGTCTCTTTCACTTTTACCTTTATCAGCTCCTTTAGGCTGCTTATGCTGATTCTATCAATGTTATCAAACAGTCTTGTTTTTATTGGTATCTCCTTTGTTGCATCATATCTCATTACTGGTATCTCTTCTTTCCCATCTTCTATCCCAAATAACAGTTTGACATCTTTTGCTGTTGGAAAGTGATAGCTCTTTCCAATCTTGAATGCACCCTTTTGTTTGTTGTATGTGCTTATTAGGTCATCAAGCATTCTATTTCTTTTTCTGTCATTTATAATCTTTTGCTTGTGGCATGCTTCAAACATATGCTTGAATGGTGTTTCTTTAATGATTGTCCAATGTTCCTCTCTTATTTGCTTATTTATCTCCTGCATCATTTGGACGATGCTGTTCAGTGTGGATCTGTATTGTTCTCTTGTCCTGTAAAGATTAGAAGATTTTAGTTAAACATAAATACAGTGACATTATCTGTTTGCTGTGACATTCCCTTTTTTTCTTCAACAAAAATGCAGAACCTTGTCTAGTTTATGCAGTCACATTTAAATCTGTCTTAGTGCAATATACCCCCAATTTCATTTACATACTATTATACTTCTCAAATATGCAGTGCTATGATGTCAAACTATCTATTACTTCAATATTGTAGCAAATTATTTTAATCAAACAATTATTATGCCCAAATATGCAGTGACATGATTTTAAACTACGTATTACTTCAATATTGCAACAAATCATCTTAATCAACCAATTATTGTGCCCAAATATGCAGTGACATCATTTTAAACTACGTATTACTTCAATATTGCAGCAAATCATGTTAATCAACCAATTATTGTGCTCAAATATGCAGTGACATGATTTTAAACTACGTATTATTTCAATATTGCAGCAAATCATGTTAATCAACCAATTATTGTGCTCAAATATGCAGTGAAATGATTTTAAACTACGTATTACTTCAATATTGCAGCAAATCATGTTAATCAACCAATTACTGTGCTCAAATATGCAGTGACATGATTTTGCTGTAGCCGTATCATGTGTATGTAGTGACATTCTGTTTTGTTCTTCAACAAAAATCCATAACCTTGACTAGTTCATGTAGTGACATGATTTTTTAACTATGTTTTAGTGCACTATACCCCCTAATTATGTAAACCGAACTATGATTCTGCTCAAATATGCAGTGACATGATTATAAACTATATATTATTGTGCCCAAATATGCAGTGACATGATTTTAAACTACGTATTACTTCAATATTGCAGCAAATCATGTTAATCAACCAATTATTGTGCCCAAATGTGCAGTGACATCATTTTAAACTACGTATTACTTCAATATTGCAGCAAAACATGTTAATCAACCAATTATTGTGCTCAAATATGCATAGACATGATTTTAAACTACGTATTACTTCAATATTGCAACAAATCATGTTAATCAACCAATTACTGTGCTCAAATATGCAGTGACATGATTTTGCAGTAGCCGTATCATGTGTTTGTAGTGACATTCTGTTTTGTTCTTCAACAAAAATCCATAACCTTGACTAGTTCATGTAGTGACATGATTTTTTAACTATGTTTTATTGCACTATACCCCCAATCATGTAAACCGAATTATGATTCTGCTCAAATATGCAGTGACATGATTATAAACTATGTATTATTTCATTATTGCAGCAATTTGTGTTAATCAACCAATTATTGTGCACAAACATACAGTGCCATTATTTTGTACTAGGTTCTGTCTCAAAATAGCCCCAAATTATGTAATCTAAACAATTTTTTTGCAGAAATATGGTGCGATATCATTTGTTATATCTATAATGTACTTACTTTGTTCCACCCGGAGAATCTGTGGCTTTCTTCTTCGCTTTCGACCTCTTTTTTGTTCCTCTTCTTTCCTCTGCGGTTACCACTTTCTTTTTCCTGCCCATTTTGATTTCTTCTGATTTTCTTCTTCTCTCTGCTTGATTTTGCTCGATTAACTGTTCTTTTGATGCTGTTATCCTTCAATTTCTTCAGATTCCGCACTCGAATTTCACTTATATAGCATTCAATTTGATCGCACCTTCAGATCGTGGATCTTCAGTTTGCTTTTTCAGTTTTTAGCCGTTTTTATTTTGGTAATTGTGGGGTTTTGTTTCCAACGTGGTTTAAAGATAGGAGTAGAAAATTAGATTGTCCTTATAACATAATAAGTTTTATTAGTGTCCTATTACCCCTAATAAGTTGAAAATTAGTCCTTTTAAATAATTTGCTCTTTTTTTTTTGGTTCAATTGTTGCACCGTATTAATTTTTTAGTTTATTGTTTAGTGTTGCTGTTTAGATTAACATACTTTATTGTTTAGATTTTTTTAATCGTTTTTTATATATTTTTTTATTTTACAGTTGATGAATCATATTAATTAATAGAAGATACAATAAAGAATATCTTTTGATGTTAATTTTCTCATTCCTTTATCACACCATATTAAGCAAGATTTTTTTTTTGAGTGGAACGAGATTAATACCAATATTTTTATTTTAGAGTTTTTTCATTTATGTCATTCAATAATATAATAATAAAATTATACTACTCAAAATTATAAAATAACACTGATAATTTTGCATAGAGTAACATCTATAAATTTCTTAATACACTGTATTTTTATTTCCGATTTTGCCCTTGTTTTTTTCAATGATTCTGACCCAATTTTATGCCTAATAATGTTGATAAATTTAATGACTTGATTAATGAGAAAGTACCAAATGTACATTTTGATCGGTATTGGATCTACGAAATTCTCAAAACTTGACTCAAATATGTTAGAATAAAAATTACTATGTATATCACGACTCAAATTCGTTGGTTAAATTTTGAACTAAAAAATATTATTTATTTTCTAGATTCATGAATTAGTTTTTTAATTGATCTTTTTTGTGTCAAGCTCCAGAGCCTTGCCAATCAAATATTCCATCGTATGTGTCATTATTCCAACCATTTTGTGTAGGATGTAATATCACCGGATGGATCATAGATCCACCCGATTACGCAGCGGAAAGAATAAGAGCTAGATCTAGTCAACCAAAATACATAAAATAATAGATCTAAACCTACGAGGGGGTTAGATTGCTTACCAGTTTATGGTGAATAAACGTCTAGAACAATCTTCAATCCAATCCGAGCTAGTTGAGAAGCCAAAGTCTTCCAACGTGTATATCCAAGCACCACCAGGTGGATGGTGTTTCAAGCCACCGGACCTACCTTAGAAAACCCGAAGTTTTCTAAAACTCAAACCCAAGGAACAATAGCCGAAATTTCTAAGCTATTTTCCTCCCAATTATGCGTGTAATGTGTTGTGTCAAAAGGCTTGTGAGAACTCTCTTTATATAGGAGAGTAATCCTTGTCCTCCAAGGATTTAATAATTAAGAGATAATTATTAGATTAATCCTTATTCCAAATAAAAGATAAATAAAATAATTATCCCAAAAAAATTAGGATAAATAATATTATTATCTAATATTCCATGACTTATCATTTAACAAATAAACGATAAATCACACATTAAATAATTATCCAAGAAAACTAATTCCTTAATAATCATCTAATAATAAAATGCGCCCCACCTTAATAAATAAAGGTCCATGTGTATTTTTTGACACATTAGGCCGAGTCCACGAAAAAATTCTTTTCCGCGTATTTTATTATCTAGTCCAGCTAAATAATTAATCCACATATCAATTAAATAGTCCATTCCAACAATTTTTAATTATAATTGAGGTGAAACGACAAGAAAAACATATGCTATGTTAGGAGCCACGTCGGGGACCATGGACCCATATTTAGTAGCTACAATAAATTAAATAATATTATCCGTCAGACCGAACAATAATATTCAATCTATTAATTCCGGGATTACACCACCATAAACTCGAAACTGAACTCTGCCGAATATAGATAACTTACACTCAACCATGAGTTGATAAGGTGTCCACTGATATAATCATTACATACGGATAAATCCTCCGTAGACTGTTCATTTCTATCCGGGATATCTCCGTAAACCCTTCTCGAAACCTCTTATCCTTATTTACCATTAACCCCTAGTGATCAATTAGTTCATAACTAATATAATATGAACACCGCGGATCTATCAGTTTCTAGGATTAACAAATAAGGGAACTGTCTATCTACTTCCCGAGGGAAGGAATGGATTCCATATCTGTGATAGCACAGACTACTCACACATTCCAGAATAGAGCCAACGAGAAGTGTTTGACCACATACTACGAAGTGATCCTTACTAACACATCAAACTCTACCCTAGCCTAAGTAGTTGTCTGTGATCACCTCAGGATTGAGATTAATCCATATATGATCATCTTGTGATTCGATAAGACTTCTCGATCACGGAATTATATCGAGAACTCAAATCAAATCGGTCCAGCCCTATATGATTATCATCATATATAAATGCCCCACTAGGTACCCTATTACCGACAGTCCGGATAAGACTGTCACACCGTAAAGTGTTATGGGCGCATTAGTAGCATATTAATCACGAGACTCGTACTCAGATTAATCAACGCTACGGACTAAGTTAATTTTAAGTACATCTCACTAACTCAATCCTCTTGTGTATAGCCATACACTGAGTTATATGATTATATAAACGAGGTACTTAGGGTTTTCAGTAGTGTCTTAATTATAAGCATACATGCATATAATAAGATGAATTATTAATTCTGTCCTAAAACAATTAGATAATTGTCTTTCGGGCACTACACCTAAATCTCCCACTTGCACGAAAGGCAAGTGGATTAATTGTTTTAGAGCACACCCTTTATATATATATATATATATATATATATATATATATATATATATATATATATATCTACAAAATTCTCCCACTTGCTCAAAACAAGTGAGACATATCCCCAAGAATCATACCCTCCAAGCGCATCTTAGTAATTCATCCTTCCAAGCACGACCAGAGTGTGCCGCCGCAGGGTAGGTCAGTGACCCGGCACATACATAGAATCTGAATACCATGTGATTCGGTACACTGATCAGGTAGGTTGGCGGCTTGAGTCAATCTTTGGGATCGAAACATCGCCCTTCCATCTAATCCGCTGGTATGATTTCAATATGCTTATGACCTCTAGTGATTGCAAAATCCTTATGAGCTACCTCTCCAATGTTTTCACAATGAAGTGGCTTACAGGATAACACTTTATCACATGAGTAAACACTGAGACCGAGATCGATTTAACGATCATCCTCAATCTGACCTAAAGCCAGAATCAGTGTTATCACTTATATTCTAGTTTACACCTGAATATACTAGCATATTGTTCCTCATTCTCCCGAAGAGACTTGAGGATTCACTAAACATCCCATTTAGTATTCATCTGCAAGTTTAGATCACCATTCCTGAGAGGTAGGGTAGACTACATCGTTGAATGTTGAATAAATGCAAGAATATCTTAACCAGGTGAATGGATGAGATTGCCAATGATCGATTCTCAAGAATTTGATAGAGCAAATCCTTAAGAATGAATCCCGATGGCATGTCAAACTCTGACTTCAGATAACACACCCATGTTGCTTCCAATTGTTTCAGTGTTACCATTCACAAACACTAATCTACATACTACTTTACTAATATTGATGCCCAGTCTACGAAAGATGTTGGAAAAGTGTCCTAAACCCAATCGGTTTGGACCGGATCCGACCGGGTCGGGTCGTTTACAGTCTATTTAGTTCATGTAATAACTTTATTATGATTAATAAAAGCACTTATGTTATTATATATTGTTTATCTTCATATTATTTGTTGTATATATATAGTAACGTCCCTAGTATCGATCTGTGATAGAGAAACCATGATAGTGATTATGGTTGATGAGATCTCTAATAACTATAACAAGGTTGGTACTTAAATATCTCTAGTCTTACATATTATCAAATGGGACATTGATAGTATAATCAGACTAGCACGTATTGGATGTCTTCTATCTTTTAGAAGATAGGGATAGATCTCGTTTATCGAAGTGTAGGGACACTTGGACTGTACGTGGACGTGTATTAGAGAATGCGTACGTTAGACTGACCCACTTACATTAAGTGTCACACTATGTGGCGGTTGTGTAATTATCCTTTTGACCGGAGTCTTCATGGCATCACGGTGTGGATTGTCATGCTTTGACACTATTGAGATTTCTCCTAACCACGGGGCGATCATGCGGTAGTGATTGGGTATGATATTGAAGCATGCGGAGTATACATGATTGGTCGTCCGGGAATCGCGTATCCTATGATTGGGATCGAATATCCGAAATGGCCTTCTTATAAGGAATGTCTAGCTTTCGAGAATCTTTGCAAAGTGGGAGTAAATGTGTTATTCCGAGAGAGCATGATATCCAGATTATAAGATACGATCGTTAATGTATTGACACTCGAGATACGATCGTATGGATATTGTTACAGCGATGGGATTGTAAGTTACACGGTAACTGCTTCACATGAAAGGTAGTAGTCATTGCTTTTGACTCTTCTGATGATTGGGGGTCACGGTGTGTTGCTAGACGCTATCCCGTGATCGTTAGGCATGAAGGGCATTTTAGTAAATTGCACCTTGTGTCTACGGCCAACATATTCGGAAGTCTTTCGAGTCACACAAATATGAACATCGAGTCGGATTAAAATGCGGTTATGGTTGATAACCAAATAAGGAAAGTTTATCTCTAGACTATAAAGGTTATATTAGTAAATTAATATGGTAGTATTTATTTATTATGAATAAATTAAATACAAGATATTAGTTATATATAAATTAGATTAATTAAAGAATATTCCGGAAGCCAATTTATTGACATATGGGGCGCCACTTTTAAGTGTATAAGATACACTTGGATTGTGCACTTTAATTAATAAGATTGCCATAATATTAATATAAGATATTAATTGATTTTGAAAAATAAGATAATTATAATCAATATATGATATTGGCAAAATAAATTATAATTAAAGAGATAAATCAATCTAGTTGATTTTCCTTATTTTATTGGAAAAAGGTTTTCTTCTCCTCCACACCATATGGGGCGCCCCAACCACTATATATAGGAGGTGGGTGTCAAGCTCTTTTGTACATCACAATTGCAAGAGTTCATAATTCTTGTGTAAAATAGAGAGCCTTCCATAGTGAGTTTATGAGGGAAGAAAAGGTCCGGTCTAGTAGCCGGAGTTTTTCTGATAGCAATCCAAGGAGGATTCCGTCAAGGGGTTCGTGTGGATTAGCGATAGAGGCCGGACGCGTGGACGGCTTGCGCATTGAACTACTCTCCGTTGACGGTCAAAGCGACGATCTAGTAGATCATCAAGGTATAACCGTCAAACTACTTAACGTGTTTATTGCATTAAACGAAGAACGATCTAGAAAAGGAAATCAAATTTTAAATTCCGCTGCGTTAAACTAGTGATTTCCTAACAGTGGTATCGGAGCCAGACTTCGAGCTTAAGCAATAAGCATAAATTAATTGCGTAGTATTTTATCAATAGATGCAAGATTTATATCACGAAACGTTAAAACAAAAAATATAGGGTTTATGGGGGTCGGCCGACTGGCGGCGCCCCCATCCCTCGGCGGCGGTTTTCAGGCTGCCGTCCGTCGGCTCTCTTCTTCCAAAGGGGGAGATCAACCCTTTTCGTTTTGTGATATTTTATTGTGCATAGATATCTCGTTTGTTTAGTTGTGTCATATGGCCAACCAATGGTTCAAATAGTTTGGACCATTGGGAAACCATATGGCATGTTGGCCTTTCCAAATTTTGATTTGGAATAGGCCTAGGCCCTTTTCAAATATTTGATTTGTAAAGGCTTGGCTGTGCCACTTCCAAAATTTTGATTTTGGAAAGTGGCTGCCCTAAACTAAAATTATTTGGCCTTTCCAAATATTTGATTTGGAATAGGCCTAGGCCCTTTTCAAATATTTGATTTGTAAAGGCTTAGTTTGAGCCACTTCCAAAATTTTGATTTTGGAAAGTGGCCAGGCCTAGACTAAAATAATTTGGCCTTTCCAAATATTTGATTTGGAATAGGCCTAGGCCATTTTCAAATATTTGATTTGTAAAAGGCTTAGGTTTAGGCCACTTCCAAAATTTTGATTTTGAAAAGTGGCCAGGCCTAAGATAAACTTACTTTTGGAAAGGAAACAAATAGGAGACTTTATAATTCAAATTTAATTGAAATTAAAATCGATTTAAAATCAAATGTTAATTTTAATTTTTGATTAAGTCATATAATTATTTAAAAGTTATTTAATTATTTGATGTGATAAAATAAAGACGCATGAGTAGTTAAAATTAGAATTTAATCTTTTTCATAAGATAAAATTGTATGGATTAGATGTGTAGATATAATGTGATTATATGGACCCCGATTGATCATGGACTCACCAATATGATAGATGGGAATGTTTTTTTATGTTGGTTTTTGAAAATTGTCCTAGGCCGTTATGAAGAACGTGACCTAGTTTACTTTTTTGCAATTATCCCATTCCTCATTAGCTCCCCGCAAAGTGCGGGGGTGTAATTATTTATTATGTAACAAGAAAGGAGCAAGAAGTTGAAGACCAAGGAGAGATAAAGAACCCATTGGCGCACAACAATAAAGATCCTATTGGAGGTTGCGAATACCCTTAGTTTGTGACCCGCAGCTTTACGCTTTGTATTCAAACCGCACTCTAGAAAAGTCCATGATCATACCGGTTATTTTATGCGCGGAATGTTGTGTATGTTTTACTTTATATGATATAGTAGTAATATGCACGTAGTAGATGAGACCATAATTAAACCAAATTAATTAAGTGAATTAATTTAAAATTATTCCCACGTCAAAAATCAAGTCGGAATTGCCTCCCTATATTATAACGACGGTGAAGAGCCCTTGTTCGGATCCAACTCACCAGCCAAAGCGGGGGTTGACCTACCTCGGGTATATCATCGTTATCGAGATATGATCGAAAGAGATCTCATGAATATTGGGGTTAAGACTCGACTAAGAATTCTCTCGGCCACCAGCCAAAGCGGGGTCGTTTGGATTTTAGAGGCAGGGGTTTGGCCATTTTTCATATGATGAAATATTGTCAAAGAGTTGACTGGTCAAACAACAAGAATCGTATAACATACGATCGACAAATCGTTGTCCACCTATTTAATTATTTTTGGCCCATCAGCCAAAGTTGGGGGTCGGGGTAGTTCAATGGGATCTTGCCCACTAAAGGAATTATTTTCTTGTAAGCCAATAGGGAATAGTTGGCTAGTGGGAGTAAAAACCTTATAGAGTTATTAAGTGCAAATTTAGGGTTTTTTATACATGAGCTTTTACTTATTCTATCTTTATTTATTGTTGTAGAAAATGTCAAACAAATTGAACCTCCGTTTTATCATCGAAAACAAGATCGACGAAACTAATTTTCTCGATTGGGAAAGAAACCTCAAAATCGTTTTGAGGCACGAGAAGATTGGCTATGTCTTGGACGAGGCCCTACCGGAAAAGCCCGTTGAGGGTTCAAATTGCAGATCTCGCCGAGAAGTACAACAAGCACTCGCTCGACAAGATCGATGCTACATGTATCATGCTTGCTTCTATGACACCGAATCGCAGAAACAACATGAGTCTATGGACGCCTACTCTATCATGGTCTACCTGAAGGAACTTTATGCTTCTCAGTCTCGCACTGAAAGGTACGAGGTCTCGAAGGCCCTGCTTAGTTGTAAGATGGCGTCTGGGACTGTTGTGGGGTCACACGTGCTTAAAATGATCGGGTACATAGAGAGGCTTGGGAAGTTGGGCCACAAGTTGGAACGAGAGTTGAGTATTGACTTGATTCTGCAATCTCTACCTGACTCATCTCGCAGTTCGTGATGAACTATCACATGAACAAGATAGATTGCTCCCTTGCGGAGTTATTGAACATGTTGAAGACTGCTGAGGGCACTGTGGGGAAGGGAAAGCAAGTGTTGCTGGTCACTTCAAGCAAGGGCAAGCCAAAAGCCCAGAAAAATTCCAAGAAGGCGAAGGCTGCACCTAAGCCAACGCCTAAGATAGCAAAAGACAAATCCAAGGATGCTTGCTTCCATTGCGGTGAGACCGGACATTGGAGGAGAAACTGCAAAGGCTTCTTGTGTACCAAGAAGAAGCATTCTGATGCTTCGACTTCAGGTATATTTATGATTGAGATCAACATTACTTCTTCTAAGTCTAACCACTGGGTATTAGATACTGGTTGTGGTTCTCATATTTGTACGAATATGCAGGGACTAAGAAGAACTAGAGATCTGAAGAAAGGAGAGGTGGACCTACGCGTTGGAAATGGAGCAAGTGTTGTTGCACTAGCCGTAGGAGTTTATTTTCTTTCATTGCCCAGTGGGCTAGTACTTGAACTTAGTAACTATTATTTGTTCCTGCTCTTACGAAGAGCATTATTTCCATTTCTGCATTGGATGTTGATGGTTTTTCATTTACGTTTGAGAATAAATGTTGTTCTTTTTCACGTGATGGAATCTTTTATGGTACTGACATACTTAGAAATGGTCTCTACATATTAGATATGAATGTTGACGTACTTAATATAAATAACAAGAAAGCCAAAACAAATGACTTGAATGAATCCTACTTATGGCATTGTAGACTTGGCCATATAAATAAAAATCGCATTTCCAAACTCCATAAAGATGGAATGTTGGATCAATTCGATTACGAATCGTTTGATACATGCGAAGCTTGTTTACTTGGCAAGATGACAAAGTCACCTTTTTGTGGCAAAGGGATAAGATCCAATGAATTGCTTGAGCTTATACATACTGATGTGTGTGGCCCAATGTCAATTCAAGCCAAAGGAGGATACTCTTATGTTATCACCTTCACTGATGACCATTCTCGCTATGGTTATATATACTTAATGATGTATAAGTCTGAAGCCTTTGAAAAGTTCAAGGAATTCAGAATTGAGGTGGAGAAACAACTAGGTAAAGAAATCAAAACACTTCGATCCGATCGAGGTGGAGAATACCTAGATGGAGAGTTTCAAGACTATATGAAGGAGAATGGGATTCTACCTGAATGGACCCCTCCCGGGATGCCACAAATGAATGGCGTATCTAAGAGGAAGAACCGCACCTTGTTAGACATGGTGCGATCCATGATGAGCTATGCGCCTCCCAAAATCGCTTTGGGGTATGCTCTAAAACCGCATCCTATACACTGAACCGAGTTTCCATCAAAGACGGTTGACTCTACGCCATACGAGGTATGGACTAAGAGAAAACCAAGCCTAGGTCATCTAAAACCTTGGGGTTGTCCGACTTACGTGAAGCGGATGATGCCTGACAAATTAGATCCCAGGTCTGACAAATGTCTGTTTGTGGGTTATCCTAGGGAAACCAAAGGGTACCAATTTTACCATCCTGAGGAACAAAAGGTGTTTGTTGCCGGGATCGCCACTTTATGGAGAAAGAGTTTATCCCGAATAGGGTCGATGGGAGTAAAATTGATCTTGAAGAAATTCGAGAACCACTTACGGATAACGATCAGCTTGATGGAAGTAGAGGACTTGCCACATACAGATGTGACACCAGCTTCTACCGTGGACACACTAGCACCTCGAAGATCCACTGGGAACGCCGTGAACCCGAAAGGTATATCAAGCGTGTATCTCATGGAAGATGAGGACCCTAGAACTTATGAGGAAGTGCTGTTAAGGCATGACAAAGAGAAATGGCTGGAAGCCATGAATTCTGAAATGGAATCCATGAAAGACAACCAAGTTTGGAACTTAGTTCCCATAGGGTGCAAATGGGTGCAAATGGGTCTTTAAGAGAAAGACCGACATGGACGGTAACGTGACTACCTACAAGGCTAGGTTAGTGGCAAAAGGATATAAGCAAAGACAAGGAGTTGACTATGACGAAACCTTTTCGCCGGTTTCCATGTTAAAATCCATTAGAATTTTGCTCGCTATTGCAGCATACCATGATTATGAAATCTGGCAGATGGATGTGAAAACAGCTTTCCTTAACGGGAACCTGTCTGAGGAAGTGTATATGACACAGCCTGAGGGGTTTCACAACCAATGACGCTGGGATGGTATGTAAACTGCAAAGATCCATTTATGGATTAAAGCAAGCTTCTCGGAGTTGGAATCTTCGCTTTGATGAGATAATCAAACAGTTTGATTTCATCAAGAACGAAGATGAGCCCTGTGTTTACAAGAAGGTTAGTGGGAGTGCCATTGTGTTCTTAGTGCTTTATGTAGATGACATATTGCTCATAGGGAATGATGTGCCTATGTTACAATCAGTCAAAGCTTGGTTATCCAAGAACTTCTCTATGAAGGACTTGGGTGATGCAAATTATATTCTAGGAATAAAGATCTATAGAGATAGATCTAAAAGGTTGCTTGGTCCATCATGACCCACCTATATAGACAAGATGTCAAGAGATTCAAAGATGGAGCAAATCCAAGAAAGGATTGATGCCCATGTCACATGGGGTCTACCTATCGAAGGGAATGAGTCCTAAGATAGAGGAGGAAAGGGCACAAATGAGTAAAGTCCCTTATGCTTCGGAAATCGTGTCTATCATGTATGCCATGTTATGCACAAGACCGTATGTCTCGCACTCCTCTTAGTATGACTAGTAGGTACCACCCAATCCAGTGATGGTCACTGGATTGCTCACAAGAATATCCTCAAGTACATGAGACATACTAGGATATGTTCCTGGTTTTCAGGAACGATGATTTAGTATTACGAGGTTACACAGATGCCAGTTTCCAAACTGACAAGGACGACTTCAAGTCGCAATCTGGATTTGTTTTCACGCTTAATGGCGGAGTAGTGAGCTGGAAGAGTTCCAAGCAGGAGACTACTGCGGACTCTACAACGGAAGCCGAATACATAGCAGCCTCGGAGGCGGCAAAGGAAGCAGTTTGGATGAAGAAGTTCATTACTTAACTTGGTGTGGTTCCCTCCATTGAAGGTCCAGTGCCTCTGTAATGTGATAATAATGGAGCGATATCTCAGTCTAAGGAACCAAGGTCTCATCAGAAGTCCAAACATGTGCTACGGCGCTATCACTTGATTAGAGAGATAGTAGATAGAGGAGATGTAAAGATAGAGAAAGTCCACACGGATGATAACATAGCTGATCCGTTGACCAAGACATTGTCTCAAGCTAAGCATGAGAAACATGTTCACTTGCACGGGCTTAGGCATATGGGTGATTGGCTTTAGGCCAAGTGGGAGATTGTTGGAATGGTGTCCTAAACCCAATCGGGTTGGACCGGATCCGACCGGGTCGGGTCGTTTACAGTCTATTTAGTTCATGTAATAACTTTATTATGATTAATAAAAGCACTTATGTTATTATATATTGTTTATCTTCATATTATTTGTTGTATATATATAGTAGCGTCCCTAGTATCGATCTGTGATAGAGAAACCATGATAGTGATTATGGTTGATGAGATCTCTAATCACTATAACAAGGTTGGTACTTAAATGTCTCTAGTCTTACATATTATCAAATAGGACATTGATAGTATAATCAGACTAGCACGTATTGGATGTCTTCTATCTTTTAGAAGATAGGGATAGATCTCGTCTATCGAAGTGTAGGGACACTTGGACTGTACGTGGATGTGTATTAGAGGATGCGTACATTAGACTGACCCACTTACATTAAGTGTCACACTATGTGGCGGTTGTGTAATTATCCTTTTGACCGGAGTCTTCATGGCATCACGGTGTGGATTGTCATGCTTTGACACTATTGAGATTTCTCCTAACCATGGGGTGATCATGCGGTAGTGATTGGGTATGATATTGAAGCATGCGGAGTATACATGATTGGTCGTCCGGGAATCGCGTATCCAATGATTGGGATCGAATATCCGAAATGGCCTTCTTATAAGGAATGTCTAGCTCTCGAGAATCTTTGCAAAGTGGGAGTAAATGTGTTATTTCGAGAGAGCATGATATCCAGATTATAATATACGATCGTTAATGTATTGACACTCGAGATACGATCGTATAGATATTGTTACAGCGATAGGATTGTAAGTTACACGGTAACTGCTTCACATGAAAGGTAGTAGTCATTGCTTTTGACTCTTCCGATGATTGTGTAACACCCCGGTTTCCAATCCCGTCGGCCGCCGGTATTGGTCACCGTAGTGCCACTCATCGCGACACACAGTCGTGGCGGTAACATTCAACATTCCACAACAGAAAGAAAATAAACATTCATTATTTTGAAAGAAAATATTAAAGTGAGTACAAATCCGGAAAAATGTAATTATGCGGAACATCAAAATCTTTAGAATTTAAAATTCAAATAATGTAGACAACATGTGACTGCGACTACGTGGCTCTCAAACCCCGCGACATCCCAGCAACAAGCAAACATCCATAGAAGTACCTGCTAAGAATCTGCTCCCCATAAATGGATCATAGCAGGGTCAAACAAAAGTACAAACCGTCAACTATAAAGTTGAGTAAGAGTAAATCTAGTGTGCAAAAGTAAAACCAACTCAAGAAAGGAACCACTAAATTTATGAAGGACCCAACCAATCTATAAAAGTTACGACCTGTCCATGACAGATACCAAACATCACAACTAGCCACCTAAAGGTCCCGAATGTGCACATCCCTCAAAAGGGTAAAGCCCTAGAGAGGAGGGTCCTAAAGGTCATCCAATGGTACCATACTAGATGGACCATCACGCCCTGGGTGCAAGGAAACCTTCCCGGGTTCCCGGCTTTGGGTACTACCCTATCCGGCCCGACCACATCACTGTCTGCAACTCCCCAAACACGTAGGGTCATTGAAGTCGTAAGGAAACCTTCCCGGGTTTACGGCTTTGGGAGCTACCCTATCCGGCCCAACCCCTAAGGGTCTACGAACCTCAATGCCCAACACCAAGTCCCACAATGATATCAAAGCCTCTGACTCATCACAACCCAACCTACCATACATATTCATAAGACTTATCAACAACCCACAAAGAAAGGAAAACAACATAGACTCGACGCCCGCCTCTGAAGACCGAACGCCCGTCGCCCATGACTCCATCGACGCCCGTCCAGCATAATGACGCCCGTCCAAAACATCGAGTTAGATCTCGAATGTAAAACAACCCCTCGACGCCCGTCCTGTAAATCTCCAGACGCCCGTCCAAAATTAACTCAAAGCGCGCCCGTCCGTAAAACACAGACGCCCGCCCACTTTAGCGAGTTAGATCTCGAATGTAAACAACCCCTCGACGCCCGTCCCAGTAACCCAGACGCCCGTCCAAAACCAACTCCAAGCGCAGGCGCCCGTCCGTAAAACACATGACGCCCGCCCACTTTAGCGAGTTAGATCCTCAATGTAAAACAACCCTCGACGCGCCCGTCCGGTGCAATCCAGACGCCCGTCCAAAAACCAACTCAAAGCGACGCCCGTCCGTAAAACACAGACGCCCGTCTAGATGAAATCAAGGCGACGCCCGTCCGCGAGGCTTGGGCGCCCGTCCCACCTGGTTTCATCTCGAACCCTAACAATTTTCTACGCGATTCTGAGCCGTTTTCAACGAATGTTAGCCAGAGTAGAAAGCAACCCCTTAAGCCCGTAAAACCCCATACAAAGGTATCATATCGATCAGTAGATTTTAACTAACACAAAAACACACTACTAGGAACGTTTAACGCACCAAAATCGTGGCACACAAGCATAGAAGTCTTAAATTAAATTTTTACAGCATCAAGTTAAACTCTTGACAACGCATAGAATTATCCTTACCGGAATTGCTGCGTTCTTGAAAGCCCTTGCTAAGCTAGAAACGATCCTCAACGAAGCTCGAATCTATAAAAGAAAACAGCGATTACCGACGACGAATTCCTAAACACCAAGGAGAGATTTTTCTCTCCTTCCTCCTCACAAGCAAGTCGGCGGCAAGGGAGGTTTTGAGGCTGAAAATTTTTGCTTGGGGAAAAATAAGGGAGGAAAAAGGAGTGAAAACCCTTTTTATTCATTAAGTGATTAAAACTCCTCTTTAATTACTAATAAATCCTTCCTAAAAATTATTAAATCCCATAATTTCCCGAATAATTAGATCCTTTATTAAATAATTAGTAAGTCAAAATTTCGGATATTACATCCTCCCCTTAAGACAAAACTTCGCCCCTCGGTTCGGAGTTCGTACCGGGCGTTAATCCACCCCCCTTAAAGCACCCTTCGTCCCCGAAGATAAGCAAAAGGATTTTACGGAACAAGGCTTGAGAATTGCATACCTTAAGAGAACAAATGCGGGTACTTCGTCGCATAGCATCCTCAGCTTCCCATGTCGCCTCCTCGGTGGCATGGTTGAACCATAAGACCTTTACGATGCTAACCTCACGTCCCTTGTTTTCCATACCTTAGTATCTAATATCTCAGACTGGTACCTCCTCGTAAGTCAAGGACTGGTCTAGCTCAACCACCTCCGGTTCAATCACATGGGAAGGGTCACTCACGTGCTTTGCGCAATTGGGATACATGGAACACGTTATGCACCTTATCCAACGCCGGTGGCAAGGCGAGTCGATATGCCACTTCACCTATATGGTCCAAGACCTCATATGGCCCCACGTACTTGGGACTCAACTTCCCCTTTTTGCCAAAACGCATTACTCCTCTCGGTTGGTGATACTCAGCAGCAATACCTTATCGCCCACGGCGAACTCAATATCCCGGCGGTGTAAGTCTCGCATAACTCTTCGCCTATCTTGGGCAGCCTTCATCTTTTCTCGGATCGTCTCATGCACGCTTGACCGTATCTTCGATCATTTGCGGTCCCAAAATCACTGCCTCGGACGAATCGTCCCAACAAACCGGACTCTTGCACTTCCTACCATAAAGTGCCTCAAAAGGTGCCATCTTAATACTGGCATGGTAGCTGTTGTTGTATGAAAACTCAATAAGATCGAGCTTTTCCTCCCAAGAGCCTTTAAATTCTAATACACATGCCCTCAGCATGTCTTCCAAAGTTTGTATGGTCCTCTTCGTCTGACCATCGGTAGCAGGGTGAAAAGCTGTACTCATTCGTAGCTCCGTCCCCAAGGCTGTCTGTAGCTCCTGCCAAAACCGAGATATGAATCTCGCATCTCTATCTGACACAATGCTGCTGGGTATACCATGTAGTCTCACAATATTCCTCCGGTAAGCCATAGCCAACTCCGTCTTACTCCAAGTGTCTTTCATCGGAATGAAATGCGCCGCTTTGGTCAGTCTATCCACGACGACCCAAATCATATTATTCCCTTTAGGGCTCCTCGGTAATCCGCATACGAAATCCATGGAGATGGAGTCCCACTTCCAAACCGGCACATCCAACGGCTGCAGCATACCCTGTGGCCGCCGATGTTCAATCTTGATCTTCTGACAAGTCAAGCACCTTGACACAAATTCTGCTACTTCGCGTTTCATATTGGGCCACCAAAAGGTTTTCATGAGATCTTTATATAGTTTGTCTCCTCCCGGGTGAACCGAATAAGGCGTACTATGAGCTTCACTCAAGATCCGCCTCTTAAGTTCTTCGTCGGCTGGTACACACCACCGACCATTAAACCGGATACTACCGTCCTCGTGTAACGTAAAATCAGCCGCTCCGTCTGTACCAATCTTGGCCTTCTTTGCCTCAATTACTTTGTCGCCCACTTGTCTCACCCGGATTTCAACATACAACTCGGGTTGCAAGACGAAGTCGCATTTATCTCCGCCTTTCTGGATGACACAAATATCCATGCGGTCCAACTCTTCTCGCAATCGATCCGTGCTACTTCCTCGCACAAGGAATGAATCGACTTCCGACTCAAAGCGCCCGCCACTACACCGCCTTCCTTCGTGGTATTGAATTTCCATGTCATAATCTTTAATTAACTCCAACCAACGCCTCGGCGCATATTGAGCTCCTTCGTGAATAATATGTACTTCGTGCTCTTATGATCCGAAAACACCTTGAAAGTTATTCCATACAAGTAGTGTCGCCATATCTTCAATGCGAAGACCACAACGCCAACTCTAAGTCGTGGTTGGGTAGTTACCCTCGTATGGTTTCAATTTGCCTCGATGCATACGCGATCACTCGCCTCCGTTGCATCGACGCAACCTGCACCATTCTTCGATGCATCGGTATAAACCTCGATGTCCTCACTCCCGTCGGGTAATGCTAGCACCGAGCCGTGGTCAACCGCTCCTTAAGTAGTTGAAACGCCTCTCGCAATTGTCATCCCACTTAAACCGGTTCTCTTTCTGCATCAACGCAGTCATTGGCCTCGCAATCTTGGAAAAGTCTTTTACAAATCTTCGGTAGTATCCAGCCAAACCCAAAAAGCTTCGAATTTCGGCAACATTCTTAGGTGTTGGCCACCTCGCCACCGCCTCTATCTTGCTCGGATCAACGGATACCCCGTCTTTCGAGACAACATGCCCCAAGAATGCCACTCGTTCCAACCAAAATTCACATTTAGACAGTTTCGCATACAGTTGTTTTTCTCGTAAAACTCGCAAAGATGCGAGCCTCGGTGCTCGGCATGTTCTTCCTTAGTCTTAGAGTAGACCAGGATGTGTCGCCGATAAAGACTACTACAAAGCCCAGGTCTAAGTAGGTCCGAATACCCGTTCATAAATCCATGAAAATCAGCCGTTGGTCAATCCGAAAGGCATGACCGTGAACTCATAATGTCCGTGCACAGTACGAAATGCGGTCTTTGGGATATCCGCATCTACTACCCCGAAATGTGGTGATATCCTGATCGCAAATCAATCTTCAAGAAAATACACGCCCCGTAGTTGATCGAACAAGTCATCGATCCTAGGTAACGGATACTTGTTCTTCACTTTGACGCGTTGTTCACCTCCCGTAATCAATACACACCGCGCATACTACCATCCTTCTTCTTCACAAACAACACCGGTGCTCCCACGGTGACACACTCGGTCGGATATACCCCTTATCGAGCGCTTCTTCCAATTGTACCTTTAGTTCGCTAATTCCTTAGGTGCCATATGATAGGGTGCTTTCGATATCGGTCTGGTCCCGGGCACCAACTCCACTGCAAACTCTACTTCCCTCTGGGGTGGCATGCTTGGTACCTCATCAGGGAATACATCCCCGAAATCACGGACTACGTCAATGTCCGCTAGTTTAGGATCCCCCGTGCTTACATCATGTACGTGACACATAAACAACGGGTACCCTTTCTCGACGAGAGATCTCAAAGTCATCACCGGAATAATCTTCACATTAGGTTTATCCACAAATCCCTTGTAAGATACCCGAACCCCTTTAGGACCTCTCAAAGTCACCTTCTTCTCTCCACAATCAATTTTGGCTTTATGCCGGTTCAACCAATCCATACCCAAAATAACGTCGAAGTTCTCGAGAGGAACTCGATCAAGTCAACCGACAAGTTGACTCCCAAAATCACTAATGGTACATCTCTGTACAACTTAGAACATGGTACTAACTCTCTCGATGGTTGCATAAATTTGTCATTCAATTACCTCAAATGTAGCTAGACCTAACCTCAAAACATGCGAACTTGCTACAAAGGAACATGATGCACCCGAATCAAAAAGTACATAGGATAAGACCGAGTTAACTGAGAAAATTACCCGTCACTACGTGGTTGCTCGCTCGGCCTCCTCTCCGCCCGGTCACGAATAATCTCCTGATCTGATTTTTCTCACCTGAATCAGTCTTTGGCCGACCCTGATGGTCGGTTTCTGTTTCCACCAGTGGCCGCAGGTGCACCCCCCTGTCGGCTCTGCGCAGGAGTACCACTCTGCTGCTGGTTACCCCTACCCATGTTCCCCGTGTTGCTCCCTGGAGTCCCACCCATGTTGCTTCCCGTAACCGATGCCGACCCGGCAGGTGTGGGAGCCGTAAAGCACTCATACCGTCTATGTCCAAACTTCCCACAATTGTGACACTGAACCTGCGCACCTGAACAATCGGTACCCGGATGATTTCTCTGGCACCGCTTGCAATGATAACTTCGTGGCCGACTAAACCCCTGGGTGTTACCTCTCACTGGCTGACCACCACTGCCCCTGGTAAGGTGGGAATTTTCCGAAAAGGACGGTCGTACTGGTGGGTTTCCGGAATTGCTCCGCTTTTGCTGCCCCTGATTGTCCTCAGAGACACTCTTCCTCTTGTTAGTAGCGTACGCCGCTTTAACCTCTCTCCGAATCCTCTCAATGTTGCATGCTACTTCACACATCTCTTTTAAGCTCGTGAAGCCCCTGCTATTCCCATGCGATCCCGGATCGCTAAATCTAAGTGTTGCTCAAACTTCACCATCTTGGCCTCTTCAGTCGGCACTAGCTCAGATGCATAAACTGCCAAGTCGACAAACTTCTCGTAATATTCTTGCACGGTCATATCCCCCTATCGGAGATTATCGAACTCCACCCGCAGCTCTTTCCTCTTAGATTCGGGAAAGAATTCACGCCTCGGCTCTGCTTAAACTCACCCAGATTCGGTGGTACCAATACCGTTTCCCTTGCTCATTTACGATCTGCGCCAACCGATCTTTGTTAGCACCCCACCACAAATCAGCCAGTCAACCAAGTAGAAAGCGGCTTGGTCGACCTTCGCCTTCCTCCGGGCGTTCCTAGAGTGGCGAAGATTTTCTCAAACTCCCTAATCCACCGCTCGAGTCCCTTAGGATCTCCCTTACCATCGTCTTGGCTGGGCCTCTGTGACTCACGGCCCTAGTCATGCCGGTGGTCGACCCACTGAGAACGATCCTCTGTCGACTTGTTGACCTTTGAATCAGTCTTGATTCATCTTAACCAATCTGGTCAATCACCGGGTCCTCTCATTTCCATTCCTAGGAGGCATAGCTAAAACTACAAAAGTAAATGATCATACATTCAATTATCGCCCATATCATGCCACGAATATTTCACATATACTAACACTCACTTTGTCCCAAAATGAATTGCAACATGCAGCCACATTTCCACATACATCGAAATCACCGTGCCTCCCCCTACATAGACCTCAATACCTACCCCACACATCCTCACTTGTGCTTATTTTAGTGAATTTATTCATAAGGTTCATTTTAGGTGGTGGTCCTGAGTCGAACGCCTCTCGATACCACTTTGTAACACCACGGTTTCCAATCCCGTCGGCCGCGGTATTGGTCACCGTGAGTGCCACTCATCGCGACACACACGATCGTGGCGGTAACATTCAACATTCCACAACGAAAGAAAATAACATTCATTATTTTGAAAGAAAATATTAAAGTGAGTACAAATCCGGAAAAATGTAATTATGCGGAACATCAAAATCTTTAAATTTAAAATTCAAATAATGTAGACAACATGTGATTTGCGACTACGTGGCTCTCAAACCCCGCGACATCCCAAAGAACAAGCAAACATCCATAGAAGTACTGCTAAGAATCTGCATCCCCATAAATGGATCATAGCAGGTCAAACGAAAGTACAAACCGTCAACTATAAAGTTGAGTAAGAGTAAATCTAGTGTGCAAAAGTAAAACCAACTCAAGAAAGGTACCACTAAATTTATGAAGGACCCAACCAATCTATAAAGTTACGACTGTCCATGACGGATACCAAACATCACAACTAGCCACCTAAAGGTCCCGAATGTGCACATCCTCAAAAGGGTAAAGCCCTGAGAGAGGAGGGTCCTAAAGGTCATCCAATGGTACCATACTAGATGGACCATCACGTCTTTGGGTTCAAGGAAACCTTCCCGGGTTCCCGGCTTCGGTACTACCCTATCCGGCCCGACCACATCACCATGCGCAACTCCCCAAACACGTAGGGTCATTGAAGTCGTAAGGAAACCTTCCCGGGTTTACGGCTTTGGGAGCTACCCTATCCGGCCCAACCCCTGGGTCTCTACGAACCTCAATGCCCAACACCAAGTCCCACAATGATATCAAAGCCTCGACTCATCACAACCCAACCTACCATACATATTCATAAGACTTATCAACAACCCACAAAGAAAGGAAAACAACATAGATCGGCGCCCGTGCTGAAGACCGAACGCCCGTCCAAGGACTCCACTGGGCGCCCGTCCAGGCGATCGACGCCCGTCCAAAACATCAGAGTTAGATCCTGAATGTAAAACAACCCCTCAGACGCCCATCCAGGTAACCCAGACGCCCGTCCAAAAACCAACCCAAAGCAGACGCCCGTCCAGAAAACACAGACGCCCGTCCACTTTAGCAGAGTTAGATCCTGAATGTAAAACAACCCCTCAGACGCCCGTCCAGGTAACCCAGACGCCCGTCCAAAAACCAACTCAATGCAGACGCCCGTCCAGAAAACACAGACGCCCATCCACTTTAACAGAGTTAGATCCTGAATGTAAAACAACCCCTCAGACGCCCGTCCAGGTAACCCAGACGCCCGTCCAAAAACCAACTCAAAGCAGACGCCCGTCCAGAAAACACAGACGCCCGTCCACTTTAGCAGAGTTAGATCCTGAATGTAAAACAACCCCTCAGACGCCCGTCCAGGCAATCCAGACGCCCGTCCAAAAACCAACTCAAAGCAGACGCCCGTCCAGAAAACACAGACGCCCGTCTAGGATGAAATCAAGGCAGACGCCCGTCCAGGAGGCTTGGACGCCCGTCCACCTGGGTTTCATCTCGAACCCTTACAATTTTCTACGCGATTCTGAGCCGTTTTTCAACAGAACAGCAGCGAAAGCAACCCCTTAAGCCCAGAAAACCCCATACAAAGGTATCATATCGACTGTAGATTTTAACTAACACAAAAACACACTACTAGGAACGTTTAACGCACCAAAATCGTGGCACACAAGCATAGAAGTCTTAAATTAAACTTTTACAGCATCAAGTTAAACTCTTGACAGCATAGAATTATCCTTACCGGAATTGCTGCGTTTTTGAAAGCCAAGCTAAGCTAGAAACGATCCTCAACGAAGCTCGAATCTATAAAAGAAAACAGCGATTACCGACGACGAATTCCTAAACACCAAGGAGAGATTTTTCTCTCCTTCCTCCTCACAAGCAAGTCGGCGGCAAGGGAGGTTTTGAGGCTGAAAATTTTTGCTTGGGGAAAAATAAGGGAGGAAAAAGGAGTGAAAACCCTTTTTTATTCATTAAGTGATTAAAACTCCTCTTTAATTACTAATAAAACCCTTCATAAAAATTATTAAATCCCATAATTTCCCGAATAATTAGATCCTTTATTAAATAATTAGTAAGTCAAAATTTCGGGATATTACAGATTGGGGGTCACGGTGTGTTGCTAGACGCTATCCCGTGATCGTTAGGCATGAAGGGCATTTTAGTAAATTGCACCTTGTGTCTACGGCCAACATATTCGGAAGCCTATCGGGTCACACACATATGAACATCGAGTCGGATTAAAATGCGGTTATGGTTGATAACCAAATAAGGAAAGTTTATCTCTAGACTATAAAGGTTATAGTGGTAAATTAATATGGTAGTATTTATTTATTATTAATAAATTAAATACAAGATATTAATTATATATAAATTAGATTAATTAAAGAATATTCCGGAGCCAATTTATTGGCATATGGGGCGCCACTTTTAATTGTATAAGATATACTTGAATTGTGCACTTTAATTAATAAGATTGCCATAATATTAATATAAGATATTAATTGATTTTGAAAAATAAGATAATTATAATCAATATATGATATTGGCAAAATAAATTATAATTAAAGAGATAAATCAATCTAGTTGATTTTCCTTATTTTATTGGAAAAAGGTTTTCTTCTCCTCCACACCATATGGGGCGCCCCAACCACTATATATAGGAGGTGGGTGTCAAGCTCTTTTGTACATCACAATTGCAAGAGTTCATAATTCTTGTGTAAAATAGAGAGCCTTCCATAGTGAGTTTGTGAGGGAAGAAAAGGTCCGGTCTAGCAGCCGGAGTTTTTCTGATAGCAATCCAAGGAGGATTCCGGCAAGGGGTTTGTGTGGATTAGCGATAGAGGCCGGACACGTGGACGGCTTGCGCATTGAACTACTCTCCGTTGACGGTCAAAGCAACGATCTAGTAGATCATCAAGGTGAAGGATGCAGGTTCTTAGATCTAAATGAGTTAGATCTATACACAGCGGACGGATCACGATTTACATATCATAAAACATAATTAAAGGATTTAATAACTACAAGGGGGTTGAGATCATGTTACCAATATTAGGAAGAGAAGCCAAGATCTTCCGATGTGTTCTCCAAACGGCGGTTGGTGGACACCCTTCTTGATACACGAGACTCCTTGATATGCACCACCAAGAAAAACATAGAGTTTTTCTTCTTCTAAAACCCAAGACAAGAAAACTAATTATTTCTCTCTTTTTTGCTATAGTGGTCGAAATTTCCAAGTGTGTTGAGGCTTGGGAGAACTCTCTTTATATAGGAGAGTAAACCTTGTCCTCCAAGGATTAAATAATTAAGAGATAATTATTTCATTAATCCTTTATTCCAAATAAAAGATAAATAAAATGATTATCCCAAACAAATTAGGATAAATCACATTATTATCTAATATTCCATGAATTATCATTTAACAAATAAAAGATAAATCACATGTCAATTATCCATCACAAATGGCGCCACATATAGGGTCATTAAGCCCACATAAAATGTCTTTTACGTGTATTATATTATTTAGCCCAACTAAATAATATCCATGCATATCAATTAATTAGCCCAGCCAATTAATTATCACTGAGGCCCAAATAACAAGATTATTAGTCCGAATTACAGAAGCCACATCGGGGACCATGGACTATAACCATGAGCTCCAATAATTAATTATTCATCGAACCGAATAAGTACATTAATTATTAATTCGGGATTACGCCACCATAAACCCGAATCAACTCTACCGATTATAGATGTATACTTATACTCAACCCATGAGTGAATAAGCGTCCATTGATATAATCACTACATACGGATTAACCCTCCATAGATCGTCCCATTACGAGTGGGAAGTCTCCGTGAACCCGACTCAGAATATCTTATCCTTATTTACCATTAACCCCCTAGTGATCAATTAGTTCACATATCTGACTAGTGATCAATTAGTCTAACATGAACTGGGCCCATCGATCATTTTCTTAGGGCTAACAAATAAGGGATTGTCTCTACTTCCCGAGGAAGGAATGGATTCCATGTCTGTGAAAATCAGGACTACTCACTCATCTGGAGATAGTGCCAATGAGAAGTGGCTTGGAACACATATTTAAGTGAACCGTAACTAACACATCAAACACTACCCCGGGACAAGCAGCACCCTGTGATCACCTCAAGATTAAGGTTGATCCATATATGATCATCTAATGATTTAATAAGATTCCTCGATTACGGAATTATACCGAGAAATACAGATTAAATCGGTCCAGTCCTATATGAATGCCATCATATATAAATGCCCCACGTAGGTACCCTCTACCGACAGTCCGGATATGACTATCACACCCTAAGGTGTTCTGGGCGCATTATTGGTGTTTTAATCAAGAGACCCTAAACTCTGATTAAGTTCACCACGGACTAACAGTTTAAGTATATCACCACTAACTCAATCCTCACGTGCACGCCATACACTGAGTTAAGCGGTTACATACTGATATACTTAGGGTTTCTGTGAGTGTATTACTTTACAAGCACAAAGCAAGTAACTAAGGTGAGATAAATTCTGTCATCCATTATTAAAAACAATTACACAAATTGTCTTTCGGGCACTACACCTAACAATCTCCCACTTGCTCGAAATGACAAGCAACGATTGTTTTTAGAGCACACCCTTTCTCATCTTATTCAAAACACTCTCCCACTTGCTCTAAAAGCAGATGAGGCATATCCATTAATGCCGTACCCTCCAAGCACTCAACTTGGTACACTGATTAGTTAGGTTGTCGACTCGAGACGATCTTTAGGATTGAAACGTTGTCGGTCCTTCCAATCAGGCGGTACTCTCTCTCAATATGCTTTTGACTTCTTGTAACTTAGAAGATCCTTCTAAGCTATCTCTTCACTGTTTTCACAATGAAGTGATATCGGCTTATCAGACCTGGAATTACTCCCGAACAAAAGGAAATTCTAAGCACTAAACACTTGAGCCCGAGATCGACTTAATGATCATCCTCAATCTGACTACAAGTCAGAATCAGTGTAGTCAACCATATTCAAGTTTGCACCCGAATATACAAGCACATTATTCCTCGTTCTTCAAAAATACTTGAGGATGTACTAAAACCGCTATTCAATGCTCGAATCCGAGATTCGATTACTATTGACTTGTGATAACCTGACTTTCCATTATCCAAGAGAGACTCTATCCCATTTTCTCTTTATCCGAAGATTTAGAGAATCATTCCTGAGAGTTAGGGTAGGACTACTCTCGTTGAATGTTGCATACGTATATGCATGATCATCTTACCCAATAAGACGGATGGGATAGCCAATGACTCATTCTTGTGAATTTGACCAAATCAAATTCTTAGAATATAGTCCAATTCTCTCATCCAGAGAATCTTGGCGTGTCAGTTTCCGACTTCAGATAGCACACCCATGTTGTTTCTAACCGTTTTAGTGTTATCATTTATGAACACTAATACTACTACTACATTACCAATATTGATATCCAGTCTATGAAAAAACTTATCAATATTTTGGTCAAGTCTAAATATTTTAAAACATGTGACTTTTAAATGACCGAGAGGTTCTCTTAAATCCACAAAGGATATAAGCCATGGCAGGTCTCCTACCAAAGGTTCTTTACGAATGAATTAAGATATCGTTAGTCTACAAAAAAGGTCTTGGGAATCACCCCTATCTTCTCGCTTTAAACGAATCCGTTATTCATTCTTAGCTAAAACCCTTCATTACGAATGAATTCAGATTCCGTTGTTCGGCAAGAAAGTCTCGAGGAATCACCCCTATTTTCTCGCTTTCTAAAATCTAGCAAGGCCGAGTGGTGAGAGAGTTCAAGGTCCAGTTAACTCTCTACTTGTCGGGAATCACCCCTATACCACTCAACTTTGCGCTTTGAAAGTTTAAACTTTCCTATTCATTCGACTCTTTTCGTGTAGATCCAATTGCTCCCCACTGGGCTGAGACACTCGGTGGTTCTACAAGAGGTGAATGTAACCTGAGTACCAAAACTCCAATCACAGGGTTAAGGTTTTCAAACCAACCTCTATAATCGAGAATCTATACAGACCACCAAGAGCCATAGGTTATCAATCACCCCAAAGATTATAAAGTCCACAAAATCACAATGGGTCAACGGTTAAACCATACTCCCACTGTGTCTTGGGTGGATTGACATTACGATCTAGTAGTATTTATCGGTGTAATCACCAACAACTAATATTGGGCGTGAGTCCGATTAAATCGAGATAGTAACTACCTAGAGTAACCGTACTCCAAGTTCTAAGGTTGTTATCTATGTATTCTTTCGAAAGGTGTGTGATCCAACCGTCACTTTACGATCTCAAGAATCTTAAAACCAACCTTCACTCGTGACATTAAGATATTTCACGAGCAGTCACAATCTGAACGTATCATAAAAAATCCCGATCCTACCTTCAAGCATTAAATGCTAAATGCCTACATTTACGGATGTGGTGTGAACCGAATTCACTCCTTATCCATAAACTCACTAGCATCTTCTAGGTAGACTTCTCGGTTTACATAATGATGTTAACCGTTATTTTGCAACCAATTATCTTAATCGAGTTTAACAGTGTATTGTAGCACATTAATAACTATATCGGGCAAGTGTATGGTTTCTTCCTTAGTGGAAAAACATTCCACTAGGAGGCAGGCCGAGCATCGAGTCCCAAGACTATCGATAGCCTATTTACGAGCATGGAATACTCTATTCTCTGCTAAAATCGAGACTCCTCCTCGTACTCTTTCGATAAACTAAATCGCGTTTGAGTAGTTATCGACACAAAAATGTCACCACTCAAAATCTCCCACTAGCTTGTATCTCTCACTGGACCCGAAGGTCATGGTGAACAAGCTATGTTACCTCTTCAAATCTATTACCCTTTCCCGATTGAAAGGAAACTTAGTCATTGTTCCTTTGAGATGTTGTTCCCAGGTCGGAAATAGGAATCACCCTTAGCCGCCTTTTAGGTCTTATCTCTAGGATATATGAACTAATTAATAGATATTTAAAAGTCGTTTATCTTAATACGAAAACCTTTTACCTTTAATAGTTTTAGATGTGTTACACATACCTATTCAACTTTTCTTAGTGGTTCTGTCTTTATCAAACAAAAGTCCGAGTCTCGATTAAATACTACAAATGTCATCTTCACTTTGTTTAAGGCAAGCGCAATATCGAGACGAAAGTGAATCCATTTGTTTCAACGAATCAGTAAGTGAAAAAAATAAATTTTTCTCGTGATATTCAAGGATAGAATCCAAATTCATTTCCTTATATCACTCCCACTATTCTAGCCTGAAATTATCGCCCGTTGTTACTTTATTAATCATTAATGCACGACTTCATTGTTCTTCCAAAGAACTAAGCCATTGAGTCAAGTTACTCGGTTAAGAAAGTCGCTAAGGATTCATTGGTTAATGATCCGAAATCACTTTCCTTATCCTATACTTTCTTTAATTAATGTTTCGGTTTAGCCTCAAAACTTTAGTTAAGATGATTAACACTTATAGACACTCTTTCCCATTCTTAACTTTCCTTAAAAGGAAATAGTCTTGAACTAGCAGTTCGCTTGAGTAGATACTACTCGTGAACTGTGGGATGTCTAGTGAAAGCATTACCCAGTGGGACTAATTTTCTAATAAATTAGAAAAACATAGGATAAAAGCTCCCACTAGTTTATCGGTTCCAAATACCGTCTAACCAGCGACACTTTAATTTATGAGTCTCCAATTTTTCTATTAGAAAATTTCTCGTGTAGACACTACACAATTAAAATTCACTGGAAGAATTTTATCGTCCCAATCACCTTTCAAACTAACTACGGTTGTCTCTCGCTTCAGACGATTGATTGCAGATGTGACATACTTATTTACGTCACTTAAGTTTTGAAGGCTCAAGAGATATATCTCTTCCGAAAAATTAATCGCATGTGAGATTAATAAATACAACGTTCTAGTTACTTACCACTTTTAACGAAGTCGTTACTAGTCAATTTTACATACACTAGCAGTCTAGTACCCTAGAGATATACATAAATAGTTGTAAATAAAACTGACAGAAAATAAATCCAAATCATACACTACTAAAATTTTAGGGACATAAACTAATTACTTATAGTCTATCATACCGTTCCAAGGATTTAATCTAATGCCTCAGTGCCGCCTTAGGGTAGGTCAAAGAGGTTTCGATTAATATTGAAGATCAGATTGAGAATCGAACATCTCATTTGTGATCGTCAATCACCTTTCCTTTTTCAGCCAAGGTACTACCAAAAATACCCTTTTATGAGTGTGACCTCATCTGTCTCGATTTTTAGGTAGACCCGAGTGTGCCGCCTAGGGGTCGGTCGGTGACCCGACGAGTACCCAAAATCCTATCCTTTCGGAGACCAAGCCTTGAATTTTGATAGCGGTGAAGGCCTTCCTTAGGGGGCCGAAATCAAAGCCGGCATGAGGCGTCACCATTCTCTCACGTTGCTTGTGTCAACAAGAGAGGCCGTGGGTCGGTGTCGCCTCTCCGCTCCCACTCAATATTTTGAAAAAGTGGTGGGTTTCTTGATCACGTTTTTGGACTTGATGTTACATTAAGGAACAATAATTCACAGCCCGAATGTTGTCGGTTATGTGGGCTAACCCACCCGACCTATTCGTTAGAACATATGTGGCCGTCGGACGGATCAAGGGTAGGGGAGCTCCGTTAAGCCGTAGTGGCTCTTCGGATGACTCACGGCCTTGCGAGATCCCCGCAAACGCCACACGCGTGGAGGTGTAGTCGATCGAGCCGTAGCTCTTGTTGACCACCCAACCGTGGTTAAACCACATTCGAACCTGTTTGCCCGTGATTATCCAATCCTTAAACATCAAACTTTCACGTAGACACTACGGAACAAGAACGTAATCTCGCCTTAGGTAAGGTGGAATTCACCAAGAATCCAACACCTTAACCACGAGGGTTTCGGATTTTACTCCTTATGCTTTCGTAGAGTGGGATTCACCGAGAATCCATCACCCAACCTCGACGATTGAAAAAACCCGTGTTCCTCGGTTTTACCTAATTAGTTTCTAATCAATATCAAACAATTAATTAAAACTAATCGTGTGTTTTATACATGCCTAACTAATTCCTCGAATTAATTTCTACATGTATGCATATGGAGTGGAATTCATGATATGATGCATGTCATGGTAATTTTCCGGTTCTATTCATACAATCTACACATGTATACTAGTGCGGAAAATAAACACCGAGATGGACCGTTGGCACCCCCGTAACTAATCTATTCGAAAATAAATTAAAAAATTAAAACCCTAATCTGCAGCTGTATAGTATCTTCGATGATCGGCATATCAAACGAACTCGGATCGGGGCGAAACTTTCCAGATCCGATCTTCAATCTTCGGACTTCAAGATGGACGGTTGGATCGGAGCTTTGACTTGTCAATCTTCTCAGTGAGCCGCCCAACTTGCTGCTGAATCGACTTTTAAAGACGCATCAATGACTTCCCGCGCCGATCGGGAATCGAGATGAAATCCGATCGACCTGAAATTTTTATTCCACGTCAAAACTCCATATTTGTAAATCTGACCGGTTGGATTTGCGTTTCAACGGTTGAAACTCTCCAGAAAATTCGAGGAAGTCACGGTAGGGTTTCTAGTGAATCCTGCGTTTTTCATTACATCAGCTTCTTTGCAGCAACGAATGGACATCCAAACGGACTCTGATCGATGCCAAATTTTGTGGGATTGTTTATCAACTTCCAATCTTGATTCTGACCGGAGGGATCTCCTTTTTAACGGCTCGATCAACGGGAAAAACGAAATATCTAAACAGCTACTAAACAGATCTATTTTCTGGAAATTAAAATTGCAATAAAAATAAATTACATAATTTCCTATACTCATATGAACGAATTTTCATCGTTCATATGAGTTTACAATAGATCTAACGGGTAAACGATGCCAACCCCAATCCATCTCTTCAACCATAACAATTTTAATCACATCAATGCATAAAATAAGTAAAAAAAATACCTACATGCAATTCCACTCCTTTAAATCGTTTAACTACGATTATGACTATATAAATCGTGGAACCTGTCTCTGATACCACATGAAGGATGCAGGTTCTTAGATCTAAATGAGTTAGATCTATACACAGCGGACGGATCACGATTTACATATCATAAAACATAATTAAAGGATTTAACAACTACAAGGGGGTTGAGATCATGTTACCAATATTAGGAAGAGAAGCCAAGATCTTCCGATGTGTTCTCCAAACGGCGGTTGGTGGACACCCTTCTTGATACACGAGCCTCCTTGATATGCAACACCAAGAAAAACATAGAGTTTTTCTTCTTCTAAAACCCAAGACAAGAAAACTAATTATTTCTCTCTTTTTTGCTATAGTGGTCGAAATTTCCAAGTGTGTTGAGGCTTGGGAGAACTCTCTTTATATAGGAGAGTAAACCTTGTCCTCCAAGGATTAAATAATTAAGAGATAATTATTTCATTAATCCTTTATTCCAAATAAAAGATAAATAAAATGATTATCCCAAACAAATTAGGATAAATCACATTATTATCTAATATTCCATGAATTATCATTTAACAAATAAAAGATAAATCACATGTCAATTATCCATCACAAATGGCGCCACATATAGGGTCATTAAGCCCACATAAAATGTCTTTTATGTGTATTATATTATTTAGCCCAACTAAATAATATCCATGCATATCAATTAATTAGCCCAGCCAATTAATTATCACTGAGGCCCAAATAACAAGATTATTAGTCCGAATTACAGAAGCCACATCGGGGACCATGGACCTATAACCAGTAGCTCCAATAATTAATTATTCATCGAACCGAATAAGTACATTAATTATTAATTCAGGATTACGCCACCATAAACCAGGCCCGAACTCTACCGATTATAGATGTATACTTATACTCAACCCATAGAGTGAATAAGCGTCCATTGATATAATCACTACATACGGATTAACCCTCCATAGATCGCCCATTACGAGTGGGAAGTCTCCGTGAACCCGACTCGAGAATATCTTATCCTTATTTACCATTAACCCCTAGTGATCAATTAGTTCACATATCTGACTAGTGATCAATTAGTCTAACATGAACTGGGCCCATCGATCATTTTCTTAGGGCTAACAAATAAGGGGACTGTCTCTCTACTTCCCACAGGAAGGAATGGATTCCATGTCTGTGAAAATCAGGACTACTCACTCATCTGGAGATAGTGCCAATGAGAAGTGGCTTGGAACACATATTTAAGTGAACCGTAACTAACACATCAAACACTACCCCGGGACAAGCAGCACCCTGTGATCACCTCAGGATTAAGGTTGATCCATATATGATCATCTAATGATTTAATAAGATTCCTCGATTACGGAATTATACCGAGAAATACAGATTAAATCACCCAATCCTATATGAATGCCATCATATATAAATGCCCCGCGTAGGTACCCTCTACCGGCAAATCCGGATATGACTATCACACCCTAAGGTGTTCAAGCGCATTATTGGTGTTTTAATCAAGAGACCCTAAACTCGATTAAGTTCACCACGGACTAACAGATTTAAGTATATCACCACTAACTCAATCCTCACGTGCACGCCATACACTGAGTTAAGCGGTTACATACTGATATACTTAGGGTTTGCAGCAATGTATTACTTTACAAGCACAAAGCAAGTAACTAAGGTGAGATAAATTCTGTCATCCATTATTAAAAACAATTACACAAATTGTCTTTCGGGCACTACACCTAACACAAGGCATAACCGTCAAACTACTTAATGTGTTTATTGCATTAAACGAAGAACGATCTTGAAAAGGAAATCCAATTTTAAATTCCGCTGCGTTAAACTAGTGATTTCCTAACAAAAGACTTATCAACATTCTGGTCAAGTCCACATATGACTTTGAAATGACCTAGAGGTGTGCTTTAATCCCCAAAGGATATAAGCTATGGCAGGCATCCTGCCAAAGGTTTTTTCTGAATAAATTAAGATACCGTTAGTCTCGCAAAAAGGTCTTAGGGAATCACCCCTATTTTCTGCTTTGTAATGAATCCGTTATTTGTTCTTAGCTAAAACCATTCTGTTCTGAATGAGTTCAGATTCCGTTGTTCGGTAAGGAAGTCTTAGGGAATCACCCCTATTTCCCGCTTTCTGACGAAATCAAGCAAGACTGAGTGGTAAGAGAGATCACGGTCTGGTTAACTCTCTACCTTTTAGGGAATCAACCCTAAATTACTTAGATTTGCGTTGAAAGTTAAACTTTCCTATTCATTCGACTCTTCTCCGTGTAGTTCGAATTACTCCCACTGGCCTGAGATACTCAGGTGGTTCTACAAGAGTTTCAACAGAACTGGAGTATTGAACTCCATTCACAGGGTTATGGCTTTTAAACCAACCTTTATGATCAGGATCCTATACAGCCCACGAAGCACTATAGGTCTTCAATCTACCCTATAGACCGTAAGGGGTAATGGACAAACCATACTCCCACTGCGTTCGGGGTGGATTGATTTACTGATCTAGTTTAGTAGTTTTTATTAGTGTTATCACCAACTGCCGGTGTTGGATGTGGACTGAACAAATCAGTTAGTAACATCTTGAGTATAAATACTTCAAGATCTAAGGTTGTTATATATAGACTCTATCAAACCGAGTTTGACAGTATAACCGTCATCCTCTGATTTTGCGAGTTTTATAACCAACCTTTACTCAATGCATCAAGATATTTCATGATCTGAACGTGTATGCAAAATTTCCAGTCCTACCTTCAAGCACTCGGTGCTAAATGCCTCTATTTACGGAAGTGGGGTGAACCGAATTCACTCCTTATCCACAAATGTGTAGGCATCTTCTAGATAGACTTCTCGGTTTCACATTACAACGTAAACCGTTATTTTGCAACCAATATCTTAAATGAGTTCAGCAGCGTATCGTAGCACATCAATAACTATATAAGGCAAATTTACGGTGTATCCCTTAGTGAAAACATTTCACTAGGAGGCAGGCCGAGCATCAGTCCCGAAGACTATGCAATAACCTATTTCTGAGTATGGAATACTCTATCTCTGGTTAAATCAGAGATTTCCTCCAAATATTTTGGATAAACTTATTGGAGTTTCGAGTATTTGTCCGACAAGATGTCACTACTTCAAAAACTCCTACTAGCTTGTACCTTTCATATGACCCAGAAGGTTGTTATGAACAAGCTATGTTACTTCTTTAAATCTATTACCCTTTCCTGATTGAAAGGAAACTTAGTCATTGTTCCTTTGAGACAATGTTCCTTTGACTGGGAGATGGGAATCACCCTAAGCTAGTCTTTAGATCTTGTCTTTAGGGAATATGCACTAATTAATAGAATAAAAAAACATTTGTCGAAATACGGAAACCATTTGCGTTTATATTGTTTAAGATGTGTTACATATACCTATTCAGCATTTCTTAGTGGTTCTGACTATATCAAACAAAAGTCCGAGTCTTGGGTTCGTGCTACGAATGTTATATTCATCGTCAATAAGACAAACAAATTATCCTATTGAAAATAAATATGTTCGTTCCAACTAATCCAAAACAGAAAATGAGTTTTCTGTGATACTCAAGAATAGAATCCGTGATTCATTTCCTTATATCACTCCCACTAGTCTATCTGAAATAACTGCCCGTTGTCTATTTTATTTATCGTTTAATGCAAAGCTACCTAGTTCTTCCAAAGAACTTTAGCTTTCGAGAAAATTGCTAAGGATGCATTGGTCAGTGATCCGAAATCACTTTCCTTATCCTCTAATTTCCAATTTATTAATTTTCTGGTTTAGCCTTAAGACTACTTAGTTTAGATGACTAACACGTATAAACATTCTTTTCCATTCTCGACTTTCCTTAAATGGAAACAGTCTTGAACTAGCAGTTCGTTTGAGTAGACACTACTCTTGAACTGTGGGATGCCTAATGATAGTGTTACTAGCTTGGACTATTCGATTTTTCTAATCGTCAAATCACAAGACCAAAGCTCCCACTAGTTTATCAGTTCCAAATACAGTCTAACTAGCAACACTTTGTATTTATGATTTTTCAAAGATTAGAACATCACCTAGAACTAAGCTCCCACTAGTTTATCAGTTCCAAATACTGTCTAACTAGCAATGCTTTATTCTTGTCTTTCCAATGAATGGAGAAACTCCTGTGCAGTCTACTACACATTTCTAATGATTCAAAAAAACAACAAATCATAAGACTTAGGCTCCCACTAGTTTATCGGTTCCAAATACCGTCTAACTAGCAACACCTTATGTATATGATTTTCCAATTTTTCAATTAGAAATTTGATGTGTAATTACACTTTTAAAATTCACTAAATGAATTTTATATATAGTCCTAAATAATCTTTTGTAAACTAAATATGGTCGTCTCTCGTTCAACGCGAATGACAGGAATGACATACCTATACTATGTCACTTAAAATTTAAAGGCTCAAGAGAATAAATCTCTTCCGAAAAATTAAATGCATTGTTTGAAAATTTACAACGTACTTGTTACTTTCCACATTTTTAATGAAGTCCTATTACTAACAGTTTAGTAGCCTAGAGATTAAAATTGTAAAATGACATAAAGTTAAAATCAAAAAATAAATTTTCACTACTAGATTTTTATTTTAGGAATAATAAACTTGTTTAAAGTCTATCCTACCATTCCAAGGATTTAACCTCGCATCGTACCACCGCCTTTAGGGTCGGTTTCAGCATGATGACGGTTAAACTGAGACAATCTCTCTCAATGATTAAGCTTCGAGAATCGAACATCTCACGGGAATCAGACATCCCGGGCCTTAATCATTGATTACCTTCCTTTTTCTAGCCTAGATATTTCGAAAATATCCATAAAGAGTGTGACCTACTATATCAGATCTCAAAGTACGCCCTGAGTATGCCGCCTTTAGGGTTGGACAGTGACCCAACGAGTGCCCGAAATCCTATCATTTCGGAGACCAAGCCTTGAATTTTGATAGGGGTGAACACCATCCTTAGGGGACCGGAATCAAAGCGGCACAAGGCGTCACCCTTATCTCACGTGTTTGCATCTATAGTAGAGGCCGTGGGGTTGGTTGTCGCCTTCCCCGCTCCCACTCAATATTTTGAAAAAGTGGTGGGTTTACTAATTACGGTTTCGGTCTTGACAATAAGAAACAATAAATCAAAGTACTCCGAACAGGGTCGGTTATGTAGGCAAGCCTACGACGTCTTATTCGTTGGAACATATGTGACAGTTCAGGCTGATCCAACAAGAGAAGCCCCGTTTAGCCCGAAGGCTTATCGGCTATGCTAAGTCTTGTCGAACCACTGTAACGTACATCACACGTGGTGGGGAGTCGATCGAGCCGAAGCTCGGTTGAACTCGCCCAACCATGGTTAGACCATTTCCGAACCCATGTATTAAGATTTTCCGATTTCTATGTTGTCAACCAAAGCGTAATCTCGTTTCTGTTTAAGGTAGGTTCACCGAAAACTCAACGATTTATCAAAGTGGGATTCACCGAGAATCTATCACTAAAATCGTAACGATTGACAAAATCCGGTTCCTCGGTTTTAATAATTAGTTACTTAATTAATTAACTACCACATATTAATTAAAAAAGCTTTTAACTAATTATACGAGTTATACATGCCTAATTTATTCCAAATTATCTAGCTACATGTATGCATTGGAGTGGAATCATGATATGATGCATGTAATGGCAATTTTACGGTTTCTTTTACATAATTTCGATCATACACGGAAAAATAACGGAAAAAATAAACACCGAGATGGATCGTTGGTACCCCGTATCTAACCTAAAAAAAACACAAACCCTAACTATGGTTTACTATTTTCTAATTTGCTGCTGCTGCGTTTTATTGATGATCGGACATCCAAACGATCCTTGATCGTCATGAAACTTTATGCATATGTTCTTCACTCCTCCTAATTCAATTTGAACGGTTGGATCTTCGTTTCAACGGTCCAATTTTCAGCAGAAATCCGCCGATCTAACTGCTGCATCTGTTTATAACTGCAGCGCAGCGGTGTCTTCCCGGGGCCGTCGGGCATCGAGACAAATCCCGATCGACCTGAAATTTTTAGGACTTTTTCATAACTCCATGGTAGTCGATCTGAACGGTCGGATCTTCGTTTCAACGGTCTAATCTCTTCCATAAATTCGACAAACTCACAGCTAGGGTTTTAATGCCTGCTGTGCTTTTCTGTTACCAGCAGCAACTTTATAGCAGCAATCGGACATTGAGATCGACTCCGATCGTCACGAAATTTTGAGAGCATTTTCTTCAACTTTTATTCTTCATTCTGACCGGAGGGATTGTCGTTTCAACGGCTCATACGCCGGGAAAAAATAAAAAACGAAACAGCAACAAAACAGATCTACTTTTAGGAAATTAAAATTACAAAATTTCCTATACTCATATAAACGAATTTATATGAGTTTACAATAGATCTAACGAGTAAACAGTACCAACCCCAATCCATCTCTTCAACCACAACAATCACAAAGGCATACATACATGATATTTTCGATTCAAAGAAAAGAAAATAAAGCAATGTACACATGCTATTCTACTCCTTAGATCTAAAATTCATATACTTTGATTGATAGATCAAAGGCTCTGATACCACTTGTAGGATGTAATATCACCAGATGGATCATAGATCCACCCGATTACGCAGCGGAAAGAATAAGATCTAGATCTAGTCAACCAAAATACATAAAATAATAGATCTAAACCTACGAGGGGGTTAGATTGCTTACCAGTTTATGGTGAATAAACGTCTAGAAAAATCTTCAATCCAATCCGAGCTAGTTGAGATCCTAGATGAGAAGCCAATGTCTTCCAACGTGTATATCCAAACACCACCAGGTGGATGGTGTTTCAAGCCGCCGGACCTCCTCGATATGCTACCTTAGAAAACCCGAAGTTTTCTAAAACTCAAACCCAAGGAACAATAGCCGAAATTTCTAAGCTATTTTCCTCCCAATTATGCGTGTAATGTGTTGTGTCAAAAGGCTTGGGAGAACTCTCTTTATATAGGAGAGTAATCCTTGTCCTCCAAGGATTTTATAATTAAGAGATAATTATTAGATTAATCCTTATTTCAAATAAAAGATAAATAAAATAATTATCTCAAACAAATTAGGATAAATAATATTATTATCTAATATTCCATGACTTATCATTTAACAAATAAAAGATAAATAACACATTAAATAATTATCCACGAAAACTAATTCCTTAATAATCATCTAATAATAAAATGCGCCCCACCTTAATAAATAAAGGTCCATGCGCATTTTTTGACACATTGGGCCGAGTCTACGAAAAAATTCTTTTCCGCGTATTTTATTATCTAGTCCAGCTAAATAATTAATCCACATATCAATTAAATAGTCCAATCTAACTATTTAATTATAATTCAGGTGAAACGACGAGAAAAACATATGCTATGTTAGGAGCCACGTCGGGGACCATGGACACATATTCAGTAGCTACAATAAATTAAATAATATTATCCGTCAGACCGAACAATAATATTCAATCTATTAATCCGGGATTACACCACCATAAACCCGAAACTGAACTCTGCCGAATATAGATAACTTAAACTCAACCATGAATTGATAAGGTGTCCACTGATATAATCATTACACAAGGATAAATCCTCCGTGGACTGTTCATTTCGATTCGGGATATCTCCGTAAACCCTTCTCGAAACCTCTTATCCTTATTTACCATTAACCCCATAGTGATCAATTAGTTCATAATTGTTGGTCCCTTGAAAAGGCTTTGGTTAAGTTTAGAGAGGGGGGGGGGGGTGAATAAACTTAACACTTAAAATTTTTGGAGTTAACAAACTCAAAGAACTTCAGCGATCACCGATACCTCGATGAATCTGTGACACCTCGATAGCTCTCTTGATACACAGTAGTCTACTGACAGTTGAGTTTACTGAATTTGTGCAGCGGAATTATATCAAAAATTAAGCCTTATTACTTGTTGTTAAATATGATACTAAGTATTGGATACTCAGTAGTGTATGTGTGTGAGTTCGATTTTGATTCATGAGGATGATGTGTATAATAAACTAAATGTAGAATGTAAGTGCAGAAAGTAAGTAGGCAGATTTTATAGTGGTTCCAGGTGGTGTAATCCTGTCAGTCCACTCTTCTCCTGTGATGTTGGAGTTAATTCACTAGAGATCTTTGATGTAGCTATCACAAAGATTCCTAAGGTTGCTTGTCCTTCACCAATAACTATGGCTTCACAAACTGAAAACTAGGAACAGGTAGGATTGATGCTCCAAAGTCTTCCACTGGTCCTTGAAGGGTAGGATTGCCTCTTCACCAGCTCCACCACAAACAACAGTCTTTCACACAAAGGTGCTTCACTGTCTTCAGCAGGTTCTTTGTAAAATAAAGAATGAATCAAGTAAATGATTTAGTTGCAGCAGCTTGTTTAGGATGAAATAATCAGCAGCTTGCAGTCTTCAAGAGTGTAAACTTGATGTAGCTTGAATACAAAATACACTTGAAGATTTTCTCTGGATCGGTAGCCTTAAGCTCAGTAAGTTCAGCAGGGTGCTTTTTCAGCTCAGAATTATCACTTGTATTTTTCTCTTAAAGTTCATCATCATCTTCTGAGTTGGAAGTCCTCTATTTATTGGTAGGAGTCCATGTGATTTGTATTTGAAATTCAAATATGACCGTTCCTGGTTTTGTCCCATTTGACTTGCTTTCTGTCACTATTTATAGGATTGACACTGTCAGAATCCTTTTTGACAGAGTGCAGTCTGTCCACCCTTTGACTTGTAACCATTGGATAAAGTCCTAAATCATCCCAACGTCTTTTTAGTCTCAAATGCATTGATTTGTTTGATAAATCGAGGGTAGTTAGTCGTCCTTATCCATGTAATCTTCCAATGTAATCTTGAATTAATCGAGGTATATATATCAAGAGGTTCATCGATCAATAAATACCTATCTGTCTCATTGAACTATAATTTCTTGTGTTTAAAACAATGCAAGTGAGACTTCTTTTATCTAACTTTTATTTGTGAAGTTAGATTACACCTTTTTGCAAATAACTAAGTTCCAATCACCATCCAACTTAAAGAACTTAGACCTTGTACACAAGATATATGTAATCAGTTTAGGTCATCACAGACTTGCCTAAATTTTGATTCCATATCCTTGACTTTAATTACTAAGTTTGATCCTTTAGCCTTCTTTAACTGAGTTTGAGCCCTCAGCCTTCAGTCTTCAGCAGGTTCCTGATTAGTCTACTAACGTGGCCTTTTATAGTGCTACTCCAGTCCTTAACTGACAGTGTATCGGGTCAAACTGTAGTGCTAGTGTGGTGAGTCAGGTGTCGAATCCTCAGGGAAACGTGTGGTAATTCAGAGTGTGGCTAAACACCAAGAAGCTATTATTATCTCAATCTAAGTCGCAGTTTCTTTTTCCTTTCTAGTAACCGTAAAACAGTAAATAAATGCATAAAACTAAAACAGATATATATATATATATATATATATATATATATATATATATATATATATATATATATATATATATATATATACATAAATATATATATAAATATATAGAAATACATATATATATATATATATATATATATATATATATAAATATATATATGTACCAATACAATATATAGGATATAAATACTAGTAATATTATTAGAAACTATCAAGAATATGTCACTAAATGAGTATCTCTTTTTTGTAGAAATAGATGTGCTTGATCTTTCCTTATTTTAAGGTGAATCAATTATATATGAACCGGTGTACTCCTTAACTAGACAACTCCTCCTCACACGAGCGTATGAAATTGCCATATGTCAAATTGTCATCAGTTCAATCTCCACAACTGCCCTATGCTAATCTCAGTTAGTCTGAACAGGTACCGAGTATAAATCTACCCCGGATAAAAGAGGTTATTCCGTTTGTCAGACGGCCGATGTTATTCAAAAGACTCCGGTTTTCAGGCGGATCGATTTAACTTTCCGGTGTTAGTTTCAATTAAACCGTTGATTTTAACATTATTACGATCTTGAGCACAAATTTAATAAGATTCATCTTTCCCAAGACAAATCGCTTCGGTAGGAAATAGATTCCGCTTGTCACGCTTTCACTCGCCATTTTTACCTCCGGTTTTTCTATCCTTTATCTCATATCCTAACTTCTCCGGTCGGGTTCATCGTTAGGTTATATGTTGCGATTCATCTTGGTTAATTACGCCAATCCGAATATTATCAATACGCTGCAAAATAGAAAAAGATTCATTATATTCGATTTTAATTCAATTTTAACATAGTCATCATCTATTTCCCTAAAAAGATAAACTAATTCAATTTCATATCTTGGCTAGATATAGAGTTAGCCTAATATCATTATAACTAATATATAGATACTAATAACAACAAACAACATAAATACATTAGAATGTTACCAGATTACAATTGTAGCGTCAGAGCCGTATTCTCTGGAAATAGCAACTCCTTTAGCAACAACGAGCCTTGATAATCCTTCTAAGTATTACAACGATACTTATACTACATTATTATTTCGGAAGAGTGCCGTTTACGGTATTTACAAAACTAAAAACTAACTAGAGATAAGATAGATATATATATAAGAGGTATATATATATTTGTACACTCCCAAATGCTTGCAAATGAGGAGTATTTATAGAGTGCAGGTAGTGCACCGGCGCGTGCCGGCCCCTTACCGGCGCGTGTCGGTGCTACAGTACATATTCTCTCCTGTCAGAGCCCATGTGCTGGTGGCAGAGAGATTCCGGCATGTGCCGGTCAACTCCGGTGCGTGCCGGACTTTGAAAAATATCTTTCTTCGGTTTTCATCTGCTTTGATTTTAATTCTTCGCTTTTCCATCTCACGTGACTCAAAATAAATAAAAACACGAGCCACAGAATTTTGACCACAAAACTTTAAGTTTTACTAAAATTATAACAATAATATCTATTTATAACGATTTTGATTTTTATGTGTTTTTAGATATATTTTATAGAATTTATACGATATTATCGTTAATACGATATAAAAAGTCATATACTTTGATTATATTTTTATCATACATCAACTACTCCCCACTTAGCTTTTGATCATCCCCGAGCAAAATAAGCGATAATATATAAAATGTTATAATGCAAATAATATAGTTCTTCTAGACTAAATTTCTAACTTAGTAACGTATACTGTCAATATTATAATTATATTAATTTTATCTATATAAGATTATTAAAAAGATAAAAAAAAGCGTGTATAACTTAATAAATTAGTTATAAAATATTATCTAAATGAAATTCTACATGAATTACTTAATAACTATAAAATAAAATACTTAGAATAACTCTGTAATCGCCACTGTATGAAATTTCGGAATCAAGGACTAAGTAAAGTAGTTGGCAAAATGGCTTACAACGTTCAGGCTCAGGGTGTTTGGCTAATCGAAATGATAACAAAGGAAAATCAAAAGAAATAGAAGCAAGTCGCATGCATTTACACCTTCAACTTTTGATCAAAAATACCTTGATCAAGAATATCCTCGACAATCGCTTTCAAAAATTTAAATCTACTAACCATATTTTTTTTTCTTTTTTTTTTCTTCAAAATACTAACATATCCGAACTCATTACCATAATCGACTATCTTTCAAGCGTTATGAGGTGAGAACGAATACATCAGCACCTAACTATTCCAATTTTTTTTTTTTTTTTCTAGAAAATAACAATTTTTTGACAAAAGATTGCCTTCCAAATAATATTTATTTCAATCTCAAAGATATACCATTATTGAATTTCGATGTCGCCACCGCTATCCATAAGCACATACTAAACTTGCAGGATTTCAAGGAAATGTAGACCATTTTAAGTTAAGGGTCGGTTTTATCTAGTTAATCATAATGGCTAATTTTGAGTGAGGTCTTGATCACTCTACAAGGTCGAGAGAAAGGGACAAAATTGGAAATTACGTCCGGTAGGCTTATTTGGCCATAGTTAGTCAAAGTAATGCCAAAAATCTCATCATTCCTAATCCGATTCCAAATTCATACTTGTCTTGAAAAGAAAATCATTCTAAAATTTCATTATAATTATAAGTAAGTTTTGTCTAATTTCAAAAAAAAAAAAATAATATTTCATACTATTTATCTAGGTATACATACTTAAAATCTTGATAAAAATCTAACATAGATATAAATAATACATAAATAATATATCGAGATTACTTTACTTAATTAAAAATTTATTCTATCCAACTATATTATCCATATTATAATAATTATATATTATTTCGTTTATTTCCTTAAGAATAATTAAACTAAGTGCATCAGTAATTGATTTTTAAATTTATTTTATTTACTAACCAATCTCTACTCCCCACTTACGAATTGGCATCGTCTCGATGTGTAATGAGTAGTAAAAAGTTGGTTTAGGAAATAAAATAAATTTTATAACGGTTGAATATTTTACGTGTCATATAGACTAGCGTTTATATAATATAGCATAATTAAAATATAAAAAAAAACAGACAAATATATTATATCATTAAAACTAAGAAAATGAAAAATACAAGCTACTATTACAACACAAACTTAACTAAAATATTACTAAATTAAACTAAGTTATTATTAAACTAATTTATATTAAATTAATTTATTCGACCATTATTACCTTTTTTATTGATATTCCTTCCTTACAACCAACATAACTATCTAATTTTCTCCGCTTGAAGATCCTCCCGAATATGGACCGGTAGTAGCCCTACCGAGGAAGGCGAGCCGAAAGTACTCATCTGTCGCTTCTTTCCGGTACCCCTAGCCAAACGAACACTTATTCGAAATCACCATGCAAACGGCATAGGTCGACGGATCGGTCTGCTTCCAAACGCAAAACTAATACCGCTCAATCAATATTCCCAATCTATAACAAATCCGCTCGTTATAGCATACAATAGTAACAATTCATCATCACCGATTTCCGAGAAATCATCGCTTGATAAACTCGTGAATTGATGAAACGCTTCCAGTTCTCTCAAATGGGGAAGTAAAGCGGCAAAGTGGAGACATCTCTATCCCTATTATAATGTTGGAATAAAACTTGATAAGATTCCTAACATTTGTTAATAACTCCTTCAATGTATCAAGTCTCCACCGATACTCAAAATGACTGATGGTGATGTTTGACCGGTGGTATATGATAAATTTGATTGATTATGGTAGAAGTAAAAGGAACAACAATACCTCTAATGGTAACAGATCAGAATCGACTTTACAAGATTAGCCTCTCGCAAGTATCGAGTAAAACTCTCTTACCAATGTAACATTAATTTACCTCTCGGGCATACGACAAAAATAATCCCACCCATCCGCTTCCATCCTTATGAATGCCCAATTATCCACTTTTCAAAAAATTTAGACCTCTTTCAACCAAAGACCGTGATTGGTTGAAATTGCTTAAAAAATGGTTGTGAACCGAGGCAAATATGGAATTGTAAGGAACGGGATGGAAAAACGGATAACCTGGATTAGGATGTACTGAATTTAGGGTATGAGGAGGAGAATAACTATTAACCGATTTAATGATCGGACATTTTATACGGTCTTTATAAGAAAACGAGAGGCTTTATGAACCGAATTGGCAATTTGAGGAATGAGGCATCTGCTTCTTATATAGAATTGATGAAATAGATAGGAAAACAACTCGAATGAGGTCGGTAGAACACCAGGCAGGGCGCGAAGCGGGTGCAAAGCGCGCGGGCCGGTGCTACGTTGCTCGGTCACGCATTTTTGCATTTCGTGATGTTCTATCAGTTTTATTCAAGTGTGCATGCATGTATTTTTATCTAAAACAGGGTGAAAAATTCTAATAATATAGAAACAACGGAAAAACGTAAAACCTCAAAGTGTACTAACCACGAGTACATCAAACAGCTAAAAAAAAAATCACACCAAAGTATATCGTCATACATCGTAACATAGAAAAGTTTACTTAAACTACTCATCTCCATCGTAATCCTCATCTCGCCATAAGATGAGTCGAAATGAGCCGAAAAAGATCCAAACATACTAGAAGTAAAGTCAGCCCCTGTAGACCGAGTCGCATCAAAATCATAGTTAAACCGTTGTGGATCTGCTGACGTAGATGCTTGAAATGTAGCTTGAGTCTCGCTTAGTTGTCATCGCCACCGAACTTTCTAATCCAAACGAGCCGAGACTCTGCTGTCACATCTCGCCACTCGGTTACTCCTCCCATGCCCATGGATGCATCAAATGAACTCAGAAACATACCACCATGTCCTACGATGATGGCATATAGTCCTGAATAAAACCGGCGGTGGAATAGGTGGAATCCAATCTGCATAAGTTGGGTCAGCCGACTCAAGATAACGTGTAGAAATTTCTCGCATATCTGGTTCTATAACTCACCGATGAAAGCTCTGTGGACCTCTTTGGCCAATCCTAAGATCTTCACCCCACTTCCTATTCTCGCTCACAAGTAAAGCTATATTAGCATCGCCTCTAGCCTCGAGCCTCAACCATATGTCAAACATAGCCTCAATCTGCTATTCTCGCTCAAGTGGTCAGTCGCTGTGGATCGCCAGAGCTCGAGATGCTGGAGTATGAATAGGAGATGGAGGTGGTGGTTGTTGTTGCTGTTGGCGATTTTGGTTGTTATAATTTATCCCGCCGCGGTGAGGCGCTTAATTTTGACCTATAAGTGGAACATAAGGAGACTCAATCCTATCGATGGCAAACCGGGACCTCAAAAGTAGTACACAAGGTCGAAATGAGATTGGGAAACGGCAGACGCCCCTCGAATTCGATTTTTAGCAAAATCACACGCCTTAGAAAAGATAAGTTTCCCAAATTGATAGGAATGTCATTCACCATAGCCCATGCAATAATAACGCTGCCTCTACCATAAGCGCAAACATGAGTGGAAGGCGTTACATTATGGCCTAAGAATTGCTTAATTGCCCTTATGTCCCTAATACATCTTCCATATGCAAATCTATTATCTTTCCAAACAGCCGTGGGGTCAAAAGCTTGCTGGGCCTCATATGCCTTAGCCTGAAGAGTAGCAGGATGGTTTAAGCCCCAAACAAGATGATAATCATCCTCATCGTATATCAGCAATCCATAAAATGCGTTTATCATAACTGGACAAAAAGTAACATTAACACTCCTAAGAGGAATATAAGTCAATTCCTCAACAGTAGCTGGATCATAAGTTGATAGAACGGAGTAAAACTCAGCTACCATAGTGGTATTAATGTTATCAGTTCTTTCCATGGCTATTTCCATCCATTCTCTATCAGCAAAAATATCATTTACCTCCTTTCCTAATGAATCAAAGTCGATACCCCTTTCCAACCAGATTCTCGTATTTAATCAAATACTCATTATATGCTTGCTTAGCCTCGTGACTAGCAAGTGTTCTCAAAAGAAACGGTTTTTTCTAAATCACTCAACGGTCTTGGTTCTATAACCGGTACTACATCGGGGATATCTGGCTTTCTTTTCTTAGGGTTTCTCCTAGATGATGAGGCCATCTACGATAATGGTATGACAAAATAACAACAAAAACAACAAACAACAAACACAAATAAGTACTTAGACAAAAACAATTTTAAAAATTAAAAAAAAAACTAAGCTTGATAAAAATTGAAATGATTGATATATATATATATATATATATATATATATATATATATATATATATATATATATATATATATATTGTTACCAGATAGAGCTAAAAAGCGTAGATAGTTGCCGGAATAGGTGGTGGCCGCCGGAAATGTGTTGAAAAAAGAGAGAGCTTTGCTTGCAAAATCTATCCTTTTATGCAATGGTGATGAATTTGTGTAGTGGAATGGAAGAGAAGATGATTAATTAAGTAGTTTGGGATAGAAAAATTGGTGAAAAGTGATGAAATTTTTGAAGAGGGGAAAAGGGGTGGGGCGGCTTTTGTGTTGAAGAAATGAAGAATATGAAGATGATCTTTGTGATGTTCTTTTAGGTTATAAAGCTAACGAATCGAACCGAACTATTATCGACTCAATCGTTAGTAATTACTCGATTCTCTTTTTTTTTGTGTAATAATTTAATAATATCATATTAATATATAAAAAAGTCATAAGATTATTTCATGATAAAACAAATTATTACAAATTTTTATAAAAGCTAAAAACAATATTTTTGGTATGATAATCCTTAATTATATCATATAAATCATATATGATATAAATATAAGTTTATCATAAAATTTTTATGAAATCTTAAAATTATATATAAAAAAAAAACATAAACTTAATCTAATTCTACTCCCATCATTCTTAAATCTTCAAGATTTCTATAATAACGGTCCATTAACCTAATTCCTAAAAATGATGCGTTTGAATTCTCTCTTTGTTGTCCATCGATTTTCGGATAACCACCTAGTCGTTCCCATCTTAATTACATTCAAACATTCATCCTGGGATTTGGTTGTGTTGTCTCCACATTTTCCATTATGTTCACTTTTTCCATGATTCTACATCTCTTTAGAAATCTTGCCCTTCTCTTTTATAGCACTTCTTGATTTTCCATTACAAAGATCTTTTTCTCTCGATTTCACAGACGCCTCCTTGTTCAAGTTAAAAACTAAGGCTTCTATTCTAAAGGCAACATCTTTATCTAAACCTAATTTTAAAAGTAAAATAAAAACTTCTATTCTATCTATGAAAGGCATTCCAGCTTCTTTTACGCCTATCCGGTAAAATACTTAAACTACTTAAATTGCATATTAAAAAGTGAATTAGAAAGATAGTACCCGTAATCGGGTCGAGTTTAGAATTCTCGCTTCCTTAATCCACGGAGGGTCGTTAAGCAATAATATTTCTTCTTTTTGAGGTATCCTTCGCCTTCTACGAATAATTTTACCTGTGGCCATTAGCTATAAAAGTTGTTTTTCCATCGCTTAGTTCAACAAATCCTGACTTATAGACTTTAGTTACGCTCGTATGGACTGCCCATCTAGATTTAAGCTTTCCGAAACAACTTTAAACGTGAATTGTATAAAAGTACTCGATCATCTACATGGAACTCGCGATTATAAATTTTCTTATCATGGAAAGCTTTCGTATGCTCCTGTAGATTCGAGCATTTTCATAAGAATCGAGTCGAAACTCTTCCAGTTCTGTTAACTGAAGTGATCTATGATCACCAACAGTTTTAGGATCAAAATTTAGGAATTTAATAGCCCATAAAGCTCGGTGTTCTAATTCAACAGGGAGATGACAAGATTTACCAAAAACTAATTTATAAGGAGAACAACCAATTGGCGCTTTGAAGGTCGTTTCTATATGCCCATAATGCATCATCTAGTCTTTCCGCGCCGCTTTTTACGATTTGAGTCCACTATTTTCTCCACGATTCTTTTAATTTCTCTATTAGACACCTCTACCTGTCCACTAGTTTGCGGATGATAGGGTGTTCCTAGTTTATGAGTTACACCATATTTCTCAATTATCTTAGTAAATGGTCGGTTGCAAAAATGTGAACCCCTATCACTAATGATAGCCCTCGGAGTGCCATATCTTGTAAATATATTCTTTTTAAGGAACATTAGCACAACCTTGGTATCATTAGTGGGAAGAGCTTCAGCTTCTACCCATTTCGAGACATAATCAACCATTACTAGAATAAATCTTTTTCCAAACGATATAGGAAAAGGTCCCATGAAATCTATGCCCCATACATCAAATAACTCACATTCTAAAATTGGTTGCATAGGCATTTCATGTTTTTTCGATATATTTCCCATTTTTGACATGATTTACAAGATTTTACATATTTATACGCATCTTTATATAGTGTAGGCCAATAAAACCACATTGTAAAACTTTGAAAGCGCTTTTCCATCCTCCATGATGACCTCCTCGCCTCACGATCATGACAAAACGATAAAACACTTAAAATTTCATTATCGTGAATACATTTTCCGATTATTCCATCCGAGCATCTTCGAAAAGATCCGTTTCTCCCAATAGTAAAATTTTAAGTCGTAAAAGAATTTCTTTTTCTCACGCCAAGTCCAAAGAGACGGGATGTAATTACAGGTTAGATAGTTAACGATATTCCCAAACCACGGTGAATTTTCTTTTGATGGTATTCTATCTTTTAATAATTGCATGGTTAAGGGAGTATCGATCCTAAAAAGTTGTTCATCCGAAATGAATCTCGATTTCATTTCCTCTTCCTTCATCATTTTCCATTCTACTTAGATGATCTCGCTACTACATTTTCACTCTTTTTTATCCTTGATTTCAATATCAAATTCTTGAAGTAATGTAATCCATCTAAGAAGACGTGGTTTAGCATCTTTCTTACTTAATGTATACTTTAAAGTCGAATGGTCTCAGATAAACTATAACTTTGGATCCAACAATATACGATCTAAACTTATCTAAGGCAAAAATTACAACCAACAGCTTCCTTCTCTCAGAGTTGCATAATTTAGTTGAGCTGCGTTTAGAGTGTGAGATGCATAGTAGATCGCCTTGAGTACTTTGTTATATCGTTGACCTAAGACAGCTCCTACAGCTAAATCACTTGCATCACACATAATTTCAAACGGCAAACTCCAATCTGGTGCTACTAGCACTGGTGCAGTAGTCAACTTCACTTTTAGGGTCTTAAAGGCTTCCATACATTTATCTTCAAAGTTAAATGGTACTTCCTTTTCAAGCAAATGACTTAGAGGCTTTGCTATTTTTGAGAAATTTGCAATAAATCTCCTATAAAAACCTGCATGTCCAAGAAATCCTCTCAAAGTTCTTAAATTAATTGGTGGAGGTAATTTTTCGATTACTTCAACTTTAGCTTTGTCAACTTCGATACCTATTTCAGAGATTCTATGACCTAGAACAATTCCTTATGATACCATTAAGTGACATTTTTCCCAGTTTAGCACTAAATTGGTATCTTCACAAATACAGTAATACTGCTCTAAATGCGATAAGCATTCATCGAAAGAATCTCCATAAACACTAAAGTCATCCATAAATATTTCTAAGAATTTCTCGACCATGTCGTAAAATATAGCCATCATACATCTCTCAAAATGTAGCTGTGCATTACATAAACCAAATGGCATTCGCTTATAAGCAAAAGTTCCATACGGACAAGTGAAAGTAGTTTTTCTCTATCTCCTACCGCAATGAATATCTCAGAAATATCCTGAATAGCCATCTAAGAAACAAGAATATTTATGTCCACTTAATTGTTCCAACATCCAGCATTTATGAATGGAAGTGGATGATGATCTTTCTTAGTATGTTCATTCGCTTTTCTAAAATCAATACACATTCGATATCCTGTAATTTCCTTGTCGGAATCCATTCATTTTTATCATTTTCTTTTACCGTGAAACCTCCTTTCTTTTGTACCACTTGAGTTGGACTCACCCATTCACTATCTCGATATGGGAAATATTATCCCCATTTCTAATAGCTTAATGACCTCTTTCTTAACAATGGATTGTAAATTTGGGTTGAGGCGGCGTTGTGGTGAATACAAGGTTTAGCTCCTTCATTTAGAATGATCTTATGAACGATATCTCGTGGCTAATTCCTTGAATATTCGCCACGCCCATCCAAATGCCTTCTTATGTTTTCTTAACATTCTAAGTAATTGATCTTCCTGCTCATTAGTTAAGGTTGATGAAATAATAATCGGTATCAGATTATCGCTTCAAGAAAAGCATATTTCGATTTGTAGGAAGTGGTTTCAATTCCAGATTCCTTGGTGGATCTTCTATGAAGGTTTTAGAACTGGTCCTTTTAGTTCTAATTCCAAATACTTATGCCACGGATGCTTAGAAAACAGTCCCTTATCAAGATAAAGGATCACTTCTCTCATTTCAGTATCATTTTCATCTTCCTTATAGATAGATAATGCTAAACATTCCTCTAGCCTATCTTCATAATCTTGCAATTGGTCATCATAGAATGTAGATATCTCATCTATAAACGAACATGATTCTGGTGATTTGTATGGATGGTTCATAGCTTTGAAGATATTGAAGGAAACTTCATCTTCATTAACTCTTAGTTTCAGTTCACCTTTTTGAACATCGATTAATGTTCTTCCCGTAGAGCTGAAAATGGACGACCTAGAATAATTGGCGCCTGAATATCCTTCTTCCATTTCCATTATTACAAAGTCCACTGGGAAGTAAAATTTGTCTACTTTAACCTACACGTCCTCGATGACTCCCTTAGGATGTTTAATCGATCTATCTGCCATCTGAAGGGTCATTTCAGTATTTGTAAGCTCTCCTATGCCCAGCTTTATAATCCTCATAAGACATGAGATTAATACTTGCTCCAAGATCACATAGTACTTTCTTAAACAGTAAATCCTCCAATCTCACATGGAATGGTAAAACTACCAGATCTTTCGCTTAGGTGGTAACTTATGTTGAAGTATTGCAGAGCATTCTTCATTAAGGCATATATTCTCATATTCTTCTAACCGTTTTTTGTTTGATAGGATATCTTTAAGAAACTTTCCATAGGTAGGCATGTTGATTAGGGCTTCGATAATGTGGATATTGACATGAATATGACGAAAAGTATCAAGGAAACGAGCATACTTCTTATCGCTTTTTATCTTTTTAATTTGATCTTTAGGTGGGTAAGGTAAAGATTCCAAATCTATAACCTTTGGTTCTGAAGTTAATTTCTCTTCTCCTTTTTCCTTAAATCTTTGATCATTACTTATCCGCCATGTTTCATTCTCATACGATCTTCCCTTTAAAACATCTTCTGTATCGATTTTCCCTTTTTCGGTTATTGGCAAATCTTCCTTCTTTTCTTCAGTATTGTTTTCTCTAACATGTTCCTTAAATAAGGTTCTCACAGGTCTTTATCCGCTGGATCTTTTAGAATCCTAGGGATTTTGACCCATTCTTCATTCTTATTTTCAGGTTCAACATTACTATTTTGTCTTAAGAAATCTTCAATAATTTCTTCTTCTTCATCAGTAAATTCAAGTTCATCATTTTCCTTTATAAATTTACCATTTAAATCATTTTCTACTTCATTATTCCCACAGAGTTTTCTACTTCTCGTAACAACAAATGTTTCACCTCTCTCGAGTTTCTTTCAAGATTACTTGGTAATCCTCCCGAGGTCTACTGCTTTTACGCTCTCCTTCTCTACTCAAATGATCTTCCATATTCCTTATTGATGCTTCTATAGTTCTCATTCTCGCATCATGTCCACTCATGGATGTTTTCAACGCACTCAAATCCTTAGTGATCGCACTCTATAGAAGTTATCATTGTTTCTACATTTTGAGCTTGAGTAGATACTACACCCATCATATTTTCCATTAGTTTCTCCCATTTATCAATTCCTTCAGGTTGAGTTGAACTTTGGGTGACTGGTATACTTTGAGTAGTATGTTGTGGATATGATCTAGGCAATGATTGCAGGTTCTGATTCGTGGTATCTCCTTGATAAACTTGATTACTATATGAATTCTTATATTGAACTGGATATGGCGGTTGGCCTTGCTTACTAGGGTTTTCAGACCAATGATATGTAGGGTGATCTTTTCTAATAGCATTAAAAGAGTTTGAATACGCGTTGTTCAAATTCCTATCCTGTTGAAGAAAACTTACCTCCTCTCTTGAATATCCTATTGGTTCTTCAACTCCTAATGGCATATTATCCTGATTTGAGTATTCATTTGGTAAGATATTTTCTGAGCTTAGATTTTTGTTTGATTGTAGGCCATCAAATTTCCTACTTAAATTCTCCAAGTGTGCTAGAACTTCCATATTAGATGTACATTCTCCTGCAAATGCTACTTTTCTTATGCTAGAACCGGTTTCCACATTCGTTATTTTTGGAAATCTTTTCTATAGCATCGTAAACTAATTGGGCTTCACTCATCATTAAAGAACCACCACATGCATGATCTACATCTGCACGTGAGTCTTTCCTTAGTTTACGACAAAAAAGTTGGATTTGCATATCTAAGGAATAACCATGATCGGGACAAGCTCTTAATAGCTTCTTAAATCTTTCCCAAGAATTCCCGAGTGTTTCTTTAGATCCTTGTCTAAAATTAGCAATTTCGACCTTTAATTCCAAATTTCTACCAGGAGTAAAATACTGCTTTAAGAACTCGGTTTGAATCTCCTCCCAACTTGTCAACGAATGATGTGGGAGTGACATAAACCAATCTCGTGCTCTTCCTTTTAAAGAAAAAGGAAACATAGACATCCTCGTTAATTCACGATGAGCACCTTGAATTTTGGCTGTATTACACAATTCATCGAAAAGATAGAGATGATGATGCGGATCTTCATCATCTTCTCCTAGAAATTGGGCTCTTGTGTCAATTAAGCCAAAAAGATGAGATTTTATTTCGAAATTATTCGCTCCCTCATTAGGTAGAAGAATTGGATTATTAGTCTGATTTCTTCTCACGGTTTGATCACAGATAGGTCTCGGGTTTGGTAGGTTAGGATTATTATGATTATTCTGGTTCCGATTCTGATTATTTCGATTATTAGGATTCTGGTTATTAGGATTATTAGGGTTTTGTCCATGCCCTCGAGCATGTTCTAGCCCTTGTTCAGTGTTTCATCACCGATTTTGGCCATTCTCGCTTTCGATTTGATGATGATTCGTCAGATTTCCTCGACTAGTATGACCACGTTTACTCTCTACTCTTAACTGCCTTTCGTAAGTGTTTATGTCAGGCTTATAAGGAGTGAGTGGGGCCTTACCGCTTCTGGTCATCAACTATCGAAAAAAATAGAAAATAACTCGAAAAAGATAGTAGTTAAAAAGATTGGTAACTTACCTACAAGGTAAGTACAAACGAAAAATAAAAAGAAATGTGATAAGAAGAGTGTTGACTTATCCTCGAGAATTTTGAGCTAATACAAGTAGAAACCATTCAACACAATGAATTAGCGCCGATCCTCCCGGCAACGGCGCCGTAAAAGCCGACGTGGCCTTTTCTAGTGTTATTCCAAATCCTTAACCGACAAAGGTATCGGGTCAAATCAGTAGTGCTAGTGTGGTGAGTCGTGTTGAATCCTCGTGGAAACGTGTGGTAATTCAGAGTGTGGCTAAACACCAAGAAGTCAAGTATTATCTCAATCTAAGTCGCAGCTTTTTCTTTTCCTTTTTAGTAACAGTAACAAGAAATAAAATTAAAACAAAATAAATAAATGCATAAAACTAAAAATAGATATATATATATATATATATAATATATATATATATATATATATAATATAATATATATATATATATATATAAATATATATAGGTACCAATGCAATATATAGGATATAAATACTAGTAATATTATTAGAAACTAGCCAAGAATATATCATCAAATCAATATCTCTTTTAGTAGAAATAGATGTGCTTGATCTTTCCTTATTTTAAGGTGAATCAATTATTTATGAACCGTGTACTCCTTAACTAGACAACTCCTCTCACACGAGCGTATGAAATTGTCATATGTCAAATTGTCATCGCTTCAATCTCCACAACCGCCCCATGCTAATCTCGCTTAGTCTCAATAGTAATGCGAGTACAAATCTACCCCGGATAAAAGAGGTTATTCCGCTTGTCGACGGCCGATGTTATTCAAAAGGCTCCGTTGTCGCGGATCGATTTAACTTTCCGGTGCTAGTTTCAATTAAACCGTTGATTTTAACATTATTACAATCTTGAGCACAAATTTAATAAGATTCATCTTTCCCAAGACAAATCGCTTCGGGTAGGAAATAGGATTCCGCTGTCACGCTTTCACTCGGTCATTTTTACCCTCCGGTTTTTCTATCATTTATCTCATATCCTAACTTCTCCGGTCGGGCTTCATCGTTAGGTTATATGTTGCGATTCATCTTGGTTAATTACGTCAATCCGAATATTATCAATACGTTGCAAAATAGAAAAAGATTCATTATAATCGATTTTAATTCAATTTTAACATAGTCATCATCTATTTCCCTAAAAAGATAAACTAATTCAATTTCATATCTTGGCTAGATATAGAGTTAGCCTAATATCATTATAACTAATATATAGATACTAATAACAACAAACAAACATAAATACATTAGAATGTTACCAGATTACAATTGTAGCGTCAGAGCCGTATTCTCCGGAAATAGCAACTCCTTTAGCAACAACGAGCCTTGATAATTCTTCTAAGTATTACAACGATACTTATACTACATTATTATTTTGGCAGAGTTCCGTTTACGGTATTTACAAAACTAAAAACTAACTAGAGATAAGATAGATATATATAAGAGGTATATATATATTGGTACACTCCCAAATGCTTGCAAATGAGGAGTATTTATAGAGTGCAGGTAGTGCACCGGCGCGTGCCGGCCCCTTACCGGCGCGTGCCGGTGCTACAGTACATATTCTCTCATGTCGAGCCCATGTGTTTGTGGCGAGAGATTCAGCGTGTGCCGGTCAACTCCGTGTGCGTGCGGACTTTGAAAAATATCTTTCTTCGGTTTTCATCTTGCTTCGATTTTAATTCTTCGCTTTCCATCTCACGCACTTCAAACAGTCAAAAACACGAGCCACGATAATTTTGACCACAAAACTTTAAGTTTTACTAAAATTATAACAATAATATCTATTTATAATGATTTTGATTTTTATGTGTTTTTAGATATATTTTATAGAATTTATACGATATTATCGTTAATACGATATAAAAAGTCATATACTTTGATTATATTTTTATCATACATCATTTACTGACCTATCTACCCTACTGACATAGACCAGTCTGCTGATATAAATCAGCTGACCATTACAGTGCTTGTTTGATCAAACCTATTCAAAGATCAAACTCTAATAAACCTATACATTTGATCTAGACATATTTTTGCCTTTGCACTATAACAGTTAGTCTGGCACTCATCACTAAAACTCAGAAATAAGTCCAACAATTTCCCCCTTTTTGGTGATGATGCCACTACCCTCACCTAACAGCAAAGCAAAAAGATTAAAACAAAAACAGAGCAAATTCCAGTCATTTCTCATTATAAGCATTTGATCAAAGTATTACAGTCTAGATACGGACAAGAAAGATAAAGCAGATTAAGTGTCTTTGATCTCATCTTCTTCTTTCTTTATCTTGTCTAGCCTTCTCCACTTGCTCTTGGTAGGCTCTTATCTCTTCTATCATCTCTCTCATCCATTCATTTTCAATCAGAGTGAAGTCAATGTAGAATTCACTTCTTTCCACCACTTCCATGCTTGGTAGGATGAGATTGATTTGATTGACTCTGAATCGCCATGTAAAGTTCTTTGAATTCATTAAGTGGGTCCTTAGCTTTTGTGATAGGCAAACTCTTTTCACCTCTACCACTTCTTCCACCTCTTCCACCTTTGTAACTTGCCCTCAAGGCTTTAACTCTTGCTTCCCAAAACTTTAGGCCCAAAAATGAGTTCAAACCTTCATGAAATCCCTTGTCATGATAAGGTTTCCTTCTGTTGTAGTACTCATTCTTGTATTGTTTAAGGAGATCATCAGTAAGTGGAATTCTGCCAGGTGCAGGTTCCCTGAACGCATTAGTGTCATTCTCTTATTTTTTCTTAGCAAAAATCCTTGCAGCCTCTTTTGCTACTGCTGTTTGGCCCTCTTCCCCCTTAGTGACATCATCAACAAAACGGGACAGCAGGCCATGAATGCTTTCCTGTGTGAGCACTAGGTTGTTTAATTGACCCTCCAAGATTTCAGTCCTAGTGTCAACAGCTGTGATCCTTTTTCTTGCATAGTTTGCTCTAGCAGAGTTATCCTCTCAGTGATCATAGGATCAGGTACAGCAGGTTGAAATGTACCAGCAGCCTCAGCAGTCTTAGGTGACTCAGCAAGTTTATCAAGTTTTTGATGGATAGATGCAAGTTGGTCTCTCAAAAACTTTTCCTTCAGTGTATTTCCTTGCTTGATTCCCCTCACATCTAGAATAAGATTATTAACAACATTTTGAGTAGATGTGAAATTTGAAGCAACTGTTTCAGTAGACTGTCCGTTGTTATCCACTATATTCATCAGTTCTTCAAATCTTTGTTCTTGTCTATCAAGTTGAGTCCTTAACTGTGTTATGTCATTTCTGACAGCCCTCAACTCTTCCACAACATGTTCTGGTACACTACCAGTCATTTCTCCAACAGCTCCTTCAGCAGGCTCTTCTACATTATAATGCGCCCTTTGTCTGCTGATGACCATTGCTCTACTCATATCTCTCCTAGCAGGGGCAGGTCCTTCCTCAACCATAGCACCAAGAATATCCTCCATTATTGGATCTTGTACAGGTTCATCAGCCACAACTTCTTCCTCAGACACTTGAAAATCTTCATCACTGTAGTCATAGTCCACAGTTGATTATCCTCATCAACAGACTGTTGACCATCCTTTCCTACAGAGGCCTTGACTCCAGTAGGCTCCACTACAGCAGCCTCTGTAACAACAGCAAGGGTTTCCTCCAAACCCAAATCTGGTTCCAACCTTTGTCCAGGTGCTGTTTGTAACTCAACAGCCTATACCTCATATTCCAACATGTGTCCAGGTGCTGTTTGTATCCCAGCAACCTGTACCTCCTCTTCAGTTCTTTGTTCTGGTACAATTTGTGCCACAACAACTTGATCAGGGAATATGTCCATGTTTTCTATTTGAAATTCCCCCATATCAGTGATCCTCCTTAGATAATTAGCAGTTTTGATTAAGGCATCTTCAGTGTCAATCCATTCTTGATATTGACTTGATTCCTCTGAACTGGCACTAGGTTCACTGATATCAGTAACTCTTTCTCCATCCAAATCTGCATTTTGCTGATCTTCAGCAGACTTTCCAGCATCAGTAGGTTCATCTTCTGCACCATCAGTAGATCCTTAACCAGTGGCTTCATCAGTTGTTCATTTAGCCACTCCACTGGTCTCCCCAGGAAACATGGGGGGATCATCATCAGAATCAGATTAATCACTGTCAGGTGTGTACTTTGGATCTCTGAACATAATTGCTCCATTTTTCTTTCCTTCATCCAATCCATCAGCCTAGATTGCAGCATGGTTGTATCTATTAAGTCCAATAGGCTGTCCACACCCAGCTGATCAAATGCCCATTCTTCAAATCCACTCATTGGATCAGCAGCTGGTTTCTGTTTCTTGTAGAATCCAAACTTCCATTGGAAATATTTTTGCACTTTTCTGAAGTTAGGATCTACTTTGCCCTTCTTAGGTGCCTTCTCATAAGGCATTGTTGGCCTTCTGGGGGCAGATTCAAGACCTTCCTGACCTCCAAAGGTCTCTACAAGTAGATTCAAGGTTTCTTCCACAGATGCTTCTAGGTCAGTAGGTTTCTCATGTTGGATATTAGTCCCTACTACCTCCATCTGTATAACACTTGGTTCCCCCTGACTTATATGCTCATCATCGCCAGGTCAGAGTTTGACGCTTCTTCCCTGAACTATTGCAGGAATTGCAGGGTCTTGTACAAGTGTTTCCACTTCCATAGTAGGTGTAGCCTCAGTGGTTTGCTATGGTTCTTCAACAAGTTGCTCAACAACAACTTGGGCGGTCGAAAGGCTCAACGGCCTTAGCGGTGAGGATTACAGAGCTTCAAAGCAGATTGCTCAACAACAACCTCTACATCCTCAGTAGGCTTTATAATGGTTATAGGTTCAGCATCAATAGCATCTCCTACTTCTGCTTCTTCTTCTACTGCTTCTTCTTCTTCCTCCCTTTGAGCCTCCAAAATTTTTAATTCCTTTCCTTTGTCATGTTTCTTCTTTTTCTTGGAAATCTCCTTCATTCTTTTGGAGAGTGGATCATCTTCAATATCAACAACTTTCCTTTTTCTTCTTGCTTCTTTCTGTTGCCCCTTCAAAATTTCAAAGAATGAGTCTTTTCTCAACTACAAGCAGGTCGTAGCTTCAACATCACATGGACCCTCACACTCAAGCTGATCTGTGTTGTTTGCTTTCTTGTTCTTTTAGGCTTTAACATTTCTGTTTTTCCTTGTTTCAAGAGCCTTCTTTTCTCAAGAGTCTTCTTTGGTGCAAAGAGCTTAACAACTTTCTTGACTCGCTCACCCACCAAAGATCACCATCTCCTCCATCATCTGCATCACTCCTAGTGGCCTCATTATCCACTTCTTCATCATCATCCGGACCAGGATAGGATAATCAATCTCTTTCTTGTATCTGGGTGGTTTATCTTCTCGGTGCAACATCGAGAATTTCCAAATGATTCAACAGGGCCTGAATCATTAATCCTAAGGGTAAGGCCTTGGATTTCCTTTTTCCTTCTCTATCTTCTTTTGCAACTTTCTTCATGTAGTGGATAAAGTATCCAGCCCAATCAAATTTCATACTTCTGCAAATAATCATCAGCAGCTCTATCTTGGGTCCTGATAGAGTATACATACTTCCAACGAGGCCTAGGATGTTTTTAGCAATGATTTTGCTCAGCAGGTTGTACTCAAATCCAATGTGTTTTACATTGATGCCTGGAATTGATTTGGTGGCTTCATTGGTCTTGATTTTGTCAACAAAATCCATCTTGGACAATCCCATTTCCTCAGGATTCACTGGAGCATCTAATACTTCTTCAAAACCAAAAACATCCCTCAGTAGGTTTGATGAAATTTTGATTTCTTGAGCATTCACAGTTGTTTTGAATGCTTCTCTTCCTTCCTTTATCACAATATTTTTCCAGAAGCTAACAACATTTGTGTAAGATATTGTTTCCAATCTTAAGTTAAGTACATTCTCCAAGCCTTCATATCTCCTTATTCTTCTACCAATGCTGATTGCTAGTTCAATTCTGTTAGCATCAACAACAAAGCCTCTTACACTTTGGCTTGTTCCAATCTGGACATCAACCTTTTCTGCCATTGATATAAGAAAAAGATGAAGAAAGGAGCTTCTTAAATCTGTGTTCACGCAGTGTAAATGCAGAGAATATCGATCTGAGATTTTGTAGTATCCTCTGTGTAATAGTCTGTGTATATATAGGCAAATGCAGTTGAAACTGTCAGAACGTGTACTGTGCATTTAACCATGATTAATTTGAGTGAATGCTAATTTGACACGTGGCCCATTACATACTCCATAACGTTTGTAACCGTTGGATCGTGTTAACTATGGTTATAAAGGATATAATAAATATCCCGCCAATCTGCTTTTTGACTTTGATAAGTTTGATCTGCAGCAACGCTTCACTCAAAGCAGACTTGACATCAAGCCAGGGTTGGCTCGGCTGACCTGATAAAGATGCTTCAAGAAATTCGGCCGACCGTGTCACTCTGCTGATCTTTGATTCCTTCTTGTTTTGTCCAATTGATAATACAAAATGAAGTTTAATACCAATGACTAATCTGTCAAGTGAGCTCACCCAACATGACAAAGACCAATCCCCTTGGCAACCTCATTTGCTCAATTGTCCGAACATAAATACATGGAATTGTTGATACCAATGACTAATCTGATAAGTGAGCTCATCCAACATAGCAAAGACTAATCCCCTTGGTGAATTCCAGTACATTGCTGATCATCAGTCAACTTTAATAATTCCAAGTTCAGTCCTTAGTTTAGCAAATCTTTCACTATCAAGTGGTTTAGTGAAAATGTCAGCAAGTTGATCTTCAGTATGGATATACAGAACCACCACATCCTTCTTTTCAACATGATCTCTTATAAAATGATGTCTCACATCAATGTGCTTGGTCCTTGAGTGCAAAACAGGATTTTCAGTGATTGTAATTGCACTTGTGTTGTCACACATAATTGGAATTTCTTTCTCCTCAATTCCATAATCCCTTAACTGTTGTCTTAGCCATAGTACTTGTGCACAAACAACTTCCAAAGAAGAATGTATTCAAACAAGAGCGGTGGAAGTTGATATAGAATTCTGTTTCTTGCTAAACCAGGAAACCAGTCTATTTCCCATTAACTTACAGGTTTCTGTGGTGCTTTTTCTATAAATCTTGCATCCAGCATAAGCAGAATCTGAGTAGGATATAACTTTGAAACTTCCATCCTTGGAATACCATATCCCTACTCCCAAAGTCTCTTTAAGATATTTGAGAACTCTTTTGACTGCACGTAAATGACTTTCTTTAGGTTTAGATTGAAATCTTGCACAAACACCTACATCAAAGGATATATCAGGTCTGCTGGAAGTGAGGTACAGCAGACTGCCTATCATCCTTCTGTATAAGGTCTGATCAACATCTTTGCCTTCTTTATCTTCATCCAGTCTGATATTTGTACTCATAGGAGTTGATATCTTGGTGCTATTTTCCATACCAAACTTCTTCAGTAGCTCCTTGGTGTACTTGGTTTGATGAATGAAGATTCCATTTTTCATCTGTTTAACTTGCAATCCCAAAAAGTAGTTCATTTCTCCCATCATACTCATTTGGAATTTTCTTTTCATTAGATTTGCAAACTTTTCACATAGCAATTCATTTTCAGAACCAAATATTATGTCATCAACATAAATCTATACCAGCAGGGTGCTGTCCTTCTCATTGATTCTGAAAAGAGTCTTATCAATGGTGCCTTTTGTAAAACCATTTTCCACCAAGAATTGAGATAGAGTCTCATACCATGCTCTTGGTGCTTGTTTCAAACCATAAAGTGCTTTGTTTAGTCTATACACTTTATCTTCTTGATCTTTAACTTCAAATCCAGGAGGTTGCTAAACATACACTTCCTCCTCTAGAATGCCATTCAAAAATTCACTTTTGACATCCATTTGATATACTTTGAAGTTTTTATATGCAAAGATGTGCCAAGAATAACTGATAGCTTCCAATCTTGCAACAGTGCATAAGTTTCATCAAAATCTATTCCTTCACTTGAGAATAGCCTTTTTTGCAACTAGTCCGGCCTTATTCCTCACAATGGTACCAGATTCATCAAGTTTGTTTCGTATACCCATTTAGTACCAATGATATTTGCATGACTTGGCCTTTCAACTAGTGTCCAAACTTGATTTCTTTCAAATTCATTTAACTCTTCTTGCATAGCAATTATCCAATCTGGATCTGAAATTGCTTCTTCAACAACTTTAGGTTCAACTTGAGATAGAAAACAAGTAAACATTGCTTCTAATTGTCTTCTAGTCCTCACACCTTGCTGTACATTGCCAATAACATGTTCAGCAGGGTGATTCCTTAACCATTATGGATTCTAGTTAGATTGATTCTCAGGAACCTCATCTTCAGTAGGGTCTACTGTTGCTTCTTCAATAGGGGGTTCAGCAGATCCTTGAACTGCTTCAGTTGTTGCATTAGTAGTATCACCAGCAGGGTGTTCAGCAGGGGCAGAATCAGAAACTTTTAAGTCATTAAACCTTTCCAAAACCTCAACACAATCTGGATCAGTGACTTGTAGATTCTCAGCAGGTTCACAAGCTTCATCTTCCATACCAGTGAACTTAGCTAGGTTCATCAAACACAACATGGATTGTTTCTTCATGTTTCAGTGACCTTTTGTTCAGTACTCTGAATGCCTTGCTGACTGAAGAATATCCCAAGAAAATTCCTTCATCTGACTTTGGTTGGAAAGTCTTCAAATGCTCCTTATGATTTAAGATAAAACATTTACTTCCAAATGGATGGAAATAGGATATATTAGGTTTCCTTCCATTCCAAATCTCATAAGGTGTCTTCATAGCTTTCTTGTTCACTTGAGGTTTAGTTTTGTGTATAGCATGCTGTATTAACTGCTTCAGCCCAATATCTTTTAGGTAGCAATGCTTCACAAATCATAGTCCTTCCTGCTTCTTTCAATGTCCTGTTTCTTCTTTCAAAGAACCCCATTTCTTTGAGGTGTACCAAAGACAGACAAGTTGATGCAAATACACCATTTTGTTCACGATATTCTCTTATAACTTTGTTGAGGAACTCAGTACCCTTGTCTGATCTGATTTTTACTACTGTCAAACTTTTCTCATTCTGTAATCTCTTCAAAAGGTCAGGCATCTTTTTGAGTGTTTCACTTTTCTTGTTCATAAATACCACCCAACTTTTCTCATTCTGTAATCTCATCCACAACCACTAAGGTGTATTTCTTTCCTGTAACACTTGTTGGTGTAACTGGTCCAAATAGATCCATATGCATCAGCTCCAAGACTCTATTAGTAGATTGCTTAGTCTTTGATTTGAAGCTTGACTTTGTCTGTTTACATTGCTGACATGCATCACATATAGTATTTTTCTTGAATGTGATCTCAGGTAAACCAATCACCAGTTTCTTCTTCACCAACTGATTGATGTCATCAAAATTCAAGTGATTCAACTTTTTGTGCCATAACCAATTGAGTTCTGACTTGGTATGCACAATCAGACATGTTTCTGGAACTGCAGTAGACCAATCCACAATGTACATGTTTTGTTATCTTCTACCAGCCAGTACAACTTGATCACATCTTTCAATGATGACAATACAGTTGTTTTTGTCAAAAGTGACCTTGTATCCCATGTCACAGAATTGTCCAATGCTTGTTTACGACTAATTTTATGGTTTTTATCGAGTTGTTTCGTAACATTATCTCCCGTGTTTTAATGATTTTTATAGAAAATCACTCGCCAAAAGGATAAACTGAGCAAATGATGTTTAAAGATAATAAATTGCAAAAGTGGCTGATTTATGTGTTTTTATCATTGGTTTTATGTTTATTTGGATGTTGTTACACTTTGCAATATTTTGGATATCTTGTAGATGCATATCTTCGGTTTAAAAGAGGTTTTTAGAGGGTTAGAAGAAGATGCCACAAGTTTACGAGTTCAAAGGAGCAAATTTTCCTAAGTACTTAAATCGTTACATATTTTCGACGGAGATTTGACCCAGCTTAGAGGCATTTTCAGGGGAGGACATCTTCATGAAAATTGTAGATCTTTGAAAGAGATTTCCAATGCACTTTGAATTACGTCAATCGGACTTCTACAACTCAAATGGTGGTCAAGTGGGTAATCAATTTGGGTAAGTGGAAAATCCTGAAATATACTCGTAATACGACGGGCTAATCAAAAAGGCGTTTTCTGAAGAAGAGTCCTTAATGGAAGTTGTAGAGTTTTCCGAGGGCTTTTTTATGACATTCGGATCATAATTTTTGAGGTCTACAACTCAAGATATGAATTTTAGAAGTTTCAAGGCGTAAATTTGATACAGATGATCGACTTCTCGAAAGAACGCGTCCCTAACCGCCGCCATAGTCCACTTTGCCTTACTCATCTATTTAAACAAATGCATGGGAAACCCTAAATATCATCATAATTTCCAGCCGCAATTACGAGAGAGGAGAGCAGCCAAGAGAAATAAAAAACCTTTTTTTTTCTCGAAAGAGCAACCGCGATATTCCAACACACAAAGGATGAATCCTTCCGTCCCCATAATCGTGATCATCATCATGATTCAAGGCTAAGCACATAGCGGTAGAAACAGCGGGATGAAACCACACAACGTCATCACAACCATGAATCGTTAGTTTATCCTTGTTTATGATTTCAATATTGTTTTATTTATTGATTGATTCTTGGATTAATTGTTAAGTGTTTTATTAGATAGGAATGTCAATGAAACCATATTTTGCTTTGAATTTATATGGAAATATGATTCAATAGTAGAGCTTTTCAATCGATACGGTTAATGATAATTTGAGGAATCACTTGTTGTTAATTGGGTTGTTTAATTTGGGAACAAATTTATGATCTTGTTATGAATGTTAATTTGTTTTGCTTGGAAAAGAAAACGAATCCTAGAAATTGATTTAAAGGAATTCATCGATTTGAGATTGGTCATACCAATAAATCGTATTTGGATCATAAAAAGTGGTTGCGTGATTGTTGTGTGGTGGATCCTTGTTGTTTTACCGTTCTTTTAAATCTTTGATAAACCGAAATCGTTCGTAACAATCGTCAATTGCTACGTCTAGTTAGTTAATTAGTGTTAGAAACCCTAGTTGTTAATTGCTAATTTTACGCAAATTCTATTGTTCATCGTTTTTTTTTACTATTCATCAAAGTTCTGTTCATTCATCGTCATTTTTACTGTTCATAATTAGCATAAACCTAGTTTAATTAGTATAAAATTTAATTTTAGTTAATAAGTTGTGACATTATTTATAACAGCTATATTTTAATCCGATAATTGTACGATTCCCTTAGGACGACTCGGTAACACACTATACTACGATCCTTATACTTGGGGTGTTCCGGTAAAATAAATATAAAACAAGTTTTATCGAACAATGCTCAGCAAGTTGTAGTCCAGTCCTTCCACATATGCAACATTCTTGATTGTAAGTCCATTCCTCACAAGTGTGTCATATCCTCTTGTGTAACCAGGTATATTTTTATTGCCAAAATTCACCCTGGGACCATCCTTTGTCACAAAATTTGACAAACAGTGCTTATTCATTGTCATATGTCTGGAACATCCACTGTCAAAGTACCAGACACCCTACAAAATAAAGTTAATACATTTTAGGTACCCAAACTTGTTTGGGTCCATAATGGTCAGTGGTAAGCATGACCCCTGGGATGTTTCCATAAGGTCTTCTCCTAAAAGTGTCATACTTTGGTTCATACATGTATTCCACACATCCATAAGTTCTAACAGTTGGTTGTGTAGGATTCACATATGTTTTCCGGCCTTTTGGTTTATAATGCTGTTTGAAGTGATTTTTGTTGTTAGAAGCATTAGTATAACCATTAGTTTGCTGTCTGTTAGGGACAGCCCTGTAGTATGGAGTCTACTGAGGTCCCTGCTGAGGTCTTGTATAAGTCCTCTCTTTGAGCCTCTTTGCGATTCCATTGCTTAGGTTTTACCCTAGCGAAGATGGTTATACTTACATGTTTACAGCGGATGATGCAGAATATTCCAGTCATTATCGGTGAGGAACAATCTACCTTTCCCCACGAGATAAGTATCCCTAGAATGATTAACATTTTTGGATTTAGGATTCTTATCCTTGGAATATTTCAGTTCTTTCCTTTTGTGGTCCAAAGAGACTTGGTAGATGGTCCGCTATCGGCCAGGTTTAGAAGGCACAGCAGTCCTACTTTTGGATTTATTCTTTTTATTAGGAGCTGTTGACTTCTTTGACTTCTGATTTTCCTTTCTTAAAGCATTCTCAATGGGTTTTACTGCCTCAGCAACCTTACTGGGAGTTGGATCTTATGCAGGTACAAACTTAGGACCAATTCTGGTACTAGGTTTAGTAACCTTACTAGATCCACTCTTTTTGGATTGTTGAGTTCCAAATCCAAGCCCTATTCTATCACCATAAGGCTTTCCAGATTTGTATGCAGTAGAGGAACATGATGGTTCAGCAGATTCAGAAGCTACTAGATGTTCAGCAGGCTTATACCGATTATGTCCAACATTCTTTCCTTTACCTTTGAGAACCCTTAATTCAGCATTCAATCTTTAAACTTCTAATTGAAGAGCTTCTTTTTCAGCCTTCACAATCTCATAACAAGATTGTATTATCCTCAGTTGATTGTATTATACCTCCTCTGTTTCATCCATATTAGTCATTAATGCATAATCTTCCATTTCAGCAACCAATGCTGTGTCATCAGATTCATTTCCCTTTTCTGACTCAACTTCATACCCTGATTCATCTTCAGCAACCATAGCCTTCTTTCCATGTCTTCTTTGTTGGCTCTTGGTCTTCAATAGGTCTGGACAATCAGGTCTAAAATGTCCAGGCTTTTTGCAATTAAAGCAAAGATAATCAGGTTCCTTTTTCTGATTTAACTCGGGGCGGTCGAGTTTGAAGTGTCTGGTTTCTTGCATTGAAAGCACAAATAATCATTGTCTTTCTTTGGTTCTTCTCTCTTTTTTCACTTGAATCTCTTTGTGAAATTTCTTGAAGGACCCTTTCCAGTCTTCATCATTCTAATCTTCTTGCTCAGTAGGGCAATCTGCTCTTGCATTTCATCCAGCAGATCATCCTGAGCTCCTAATGTCTCCTCTTGATGCTTAGCAACAAATGCGATTGTCTTTGGTTCCTCTTTTTTTTGATGGTAGGAACCAATCTCTTCTTGAAGTTTCTATAGACTGTGGCGAGAACGCAGAGAGGGCAGGTAGATCTCGAGCTTGATCTCCTCCTCGAGCTTAACACACTCATCGATCCGCTTCTCGCGCTTGGCGATGTCCAAATAGGAATTTGTTGGGTACTTCCAGAAGCTCCTCAGTACCACCTTTCTTCATAAGCTTTAAGATCTGAGAATAATTTGAAGGTATCCTCTTCATGTAGCTTTCTCATTTCTTCTATTGCAGTGACTTTCATCTCCCAAACTTCTTTGTCAGGTAATGCTTCCAAAATTTTTGAGTTTATTTCTTCTTTTGAATAACTTACACTTAGTAGGGTAAGTTCATCTAGGATAGCATTGAATCATGACTCCATTTGCTCAATGGTTTCATTTGGTAGCATTTTGAACTTTTGAAACCTCTTTTTGGCCACACTGATTTTATTCTTCTTGATTGCATCAGTGCCTTCACAGATCAACTATATCTTGTCCCAAAGTTCCTTTCCAGTTTTGCAATCTTCAACCTTCATGTACATATTGCTATCCAAGGTTCTATAAATGATATCAATAGTAATATTGTTGAGGTTTGCTCTCTTTCTGTCTTCAGCATTCCATTCTCTTTTTGGTTTTGGAATGTACTGTGTCTCATCTTCCACTGTTACTGCTTTGGTAATCTCCATTGGTCCATCTGTCAGCACATCCATCATTTCATCATGAGTTGCAGCAAGGTAAGCCTGCATTCGACGTTTATATTTATCAAATCTATCTAGAGAACACATCAGCATAGTTCTAGCATACTGGTTGTTATCCATGATGCAAGTCTTTGAAAATCAGTGATTTGAAAAAGTTGTCAAAATATTTTCACAAGCACAACAAGTAGGATTACTTCAGAACAGAAGCACTGCTCTGATACCAATTGTTGGTCCCTTGAAAAGGCTTTGGTTAAGTTTAGAGGGGGGGTGGGTGAATAAACTTAACACTTAAAACTTTTGGAGTTAACAAACTCAAGAACCCAAAGCTTCTTCACTCATACCTCGAGAGTCTGTCGACACCTCGATAACCTCTTTGATACACGATGAGTCTCTCGACAATTGAAGTTTATCAATTTGTGCAGTGAATTTTATAAAAAAAATTAAGCCTTATTACTTGTTGTTAAATATGATACTAAGTATTGGATACTTAGTAGTGTATGTGTGAGAGTTCAGTTGCTAGATTCAGTAGGATGATGTGTATAATAAACTAAATGCAGAATGTAAGTGCAGAAAGTAAGTAGGCAGATTTTATAGTGGTTCCGGGTGGTGTAATCTCTGTCCACCACTCTTCTCCCGTGATGTTGGAGGTAATTCACTAGAGATCTTTGATGTAGTCATTACAAAGATTCCTAAGGTTGCTTGTCCTTCACCAATAACTATGGCTTCACAAACTGAAAACTAGGAACAGGTAGGATTGCTGCTCCAAAGTCTTCCACTGGTCCTTGAAGGGTAGGATTGCCTCTTCACCAGCTCCACCACAAACAACAGTCTTTCACACAAAGGTGCTTCACTGTCTTCAGCAAGTTCTTTGTAAAATAAAGAATGAATCAAGTAAATGATTCAGTTGCAGCAGCTTGATTAGGATGAAATAATCAGCAGCTTGTAGTCTTCAAGTGTGTAAACTTGATGTAGCTTGAATACAGAATACACCTGAAGATTTTCTTTGGATCAGTAGCCTTAAGCTCAGTAAGTTCAGTAGGGTGCTTTTTCAGCTCAGAATTATCACTTGTATTTTTCTCTTAAAGTTCATCATCTTTTTCTGAGTTGGAAGTCCTCTATTTATAGGTAGGAGTCCATGTGACTTGTATTTGAAATTCAAATATGACCGTTCCTGGTTTTGTCCCATTTGACTTGCTTTCTGTCACTATTCATATGACTGACACTGTCAGAATCCTTTTTGACAGAGTGCAATCTGTCCACCATTTGACTTGTAACCATTGGATAAAGTCCTAAATCATCCCAACGTCTTTTTAATCTCAGCCATTGATTTGTTTGATAAGTCAGAGGTAGTTGGTTGTCCTTATCCATGTAATCTTCCAATGTAATCTTGAATTAATCGAGGTATATATATCAGCAGGTTCATCAGTCTGCTGAAATACCTATCAGTCTACTGAACTATAAGTTGCTATGTTTAAAACAATGCAGCAGACTTCTTTTATCTAACTTTTATTTGTGAAGTTAGATTACACCTTTTTGCAAATAACTAAGTTCCAATCACCATCCAACTTAATGAACTTAGACCTTGTACACAAGATATATGTAATCAGTTTAGGTCATCACAGACTTGCCTAAATTCTGATTCCAGATCCTTGACTTTAGTTACTAAGTTTGATCCCTTAGCCTTCATTAACTGAGTTTGAGCCCTCGACCTTCCGGTCTTGAAGAGTTCCCCGATTAGTCTACTGACTTATCTACCCTACTGACATAGACCAGTCTGCTGATATAAATCAGCTGACCATTACAGTGCTTGTTTGATCAAACTTATTCAAAGATCAAACTCTAATAAACCTATACATTTGATCTGGACATCTTTTTGCCTTTGCACTATAACAGTTAGTCTGGCACTCATCACTAAAACTCAGAAATAAGTCCAACAACAACTATTGTAATATGAACTCCATGGATCGATCAGTTTCTAGGATTAACAAATAAGGGAACTGTCTGTCTACTTCCCGAGGGAAGGAATGGATTCCATATTTTTGATAGCACAGACTACTCACTCATTCCAGAATAGAACCAACGAGAAGTGTTGGACCACATACTACGAAGTGATCCTTACTAACACATCAAACTCTACCCTAGCCTAAGCAGTTGTCTGTGATCACCTCAGGATTGAGATTAATCCATATATGATCATCTTGTGATTCGATAAGACTTCTCAATCATGAAATTATATCGAGAACTCAAATGAAATTGGTCCAGCCCTATATGATTATCATCATATATAAATGCGCCACTAGGTACCCTATTACCGACAGTCCGGATAAGACTGTCACACAGTAAAGTGTTCTGGACGCATTATTAGCATATTAATCATGAGACCCGTACTCAGATTAATCAACGCTATGGACTAAGTTAATTTTAAGTACATCTCACTAACTCAGTCCTCTTGTGTATAGCCATACACTGAGTTTTTGTGATTACATAAACGAGGTACTTAGGGTTTTCAGTAGTGTCTTAATTATAAGCATACATGCATATGATAAGATGAATTATTAATTCTGTCCTAAAACAATTAGATAAATGTCTTTCATGCACTACACCTAACATATTGTGCATGATGTCATCAACTAATGCGTCCATCAAGTGAGCCACCTTCCTTATTTAACAGTTCATAAGTTCCGATCCATATTTTCTCAGCATGTAAAACTTCTGTCGATATTCAATTACGGACATAACACATTGCCTTAACTTAAAGAAAGAGATTCTTAAAACTTCTGCCATTCATAAGTATCTCAATCTATATCATGTCAATCCAATCTCGGGCCCATTGTTTGTTCGGAGAGAGTGTGTATTCCCCCTTACTTAATGAAGAATCAACTAATGAATGTGTTGGAAATAAAATTTATGTTTTGATGATAATTCATCATATTTATTCAAAGTATTATTTTAACCTCATTGATGAAGTCTTTGAAGCCAAATTGTTATAGTGAAAAGCTAAAAGATGTCTAGAATCCCAGATGTTTAGGTTTTACTAGAGTTTGATATTTGTATAAGTTACATCGCATAAGCCTTTGTAATAGTTAGTCCATCAGTAAATCGAAAACTGAAGTCATCTAGAAAACTGGAAATCACTAAGACAAACAAACTGACTCAGAATACACCAGTATTGAAATGAAGAAAATAAGTTCGTTGAGGGACACAGACTCAGTTGGCTTATCTAGAAGATTGGAGAACTGAGGGTCACAGACTCAGTTACAGAAGATTGAACAACTGAGGGTTCAAACTCAGTTATGAAGATTACAAGTCGAGACTATGAAGTTAGACTTCAGGCAAGATTGTGGTGACCTGAACTGACTTTATGGATCTTGTATGAAGACCTAAGATTCATAAGGACAATGAATTCTTAGAAGTTATTTGCCGATGGTGTACTCTGATTAAGTCAATTATAATCAGATGAAAATGGAGTACTGATATTTGAAGAAGAGTTAAAATTTCCGTTAATGCTCCAAGTCAGTCAAGAAATCGATAACTGACATTCTCAGTATAAAACTGATCAGAAACTCAGTTTTACATGTCAGCCATCCAACAAACAGATAGTACAGTCGAACGTTATAAAGGAAGCGATTTTATTGGATGAGTTACTGACAGATCAGAACGGTCAGAAAATATAACCGTTACATGATAGACGTTGATACAATTCGAAATGAACGTTGGACCTCACACTATAAATAGAAGACTTTGCACCAAGGATTAAAATAACAGATACAATATAGAGACATAACAAGAATTATCAAGCATTTTTGTGCATTAGTCTGTTTATTCGAATTGCTATCATCTCAGTGCTATAACAAGATCATATCTAGAAATTCTTCAAGTGTTCAAGCTACACAAGATTTATCAAGAATCAATTTATTGATTCTCATCCTAACTTTGATTCTACATCAAAGGTTTAGACTGTGAAGCAAACCGGGAAGGTTTCGCCAAGGACAGTTGTTACAAGCAGTCGGGTAGACTGTGTTTGTGGTGGTAGCTGGTGAAGAGGCATACGTAACCCTTCAAGGACCAGTGTTCAAGCAATTGAAGAGCAGCAATTCTACCTGTTCTACAACTGTTTAGATAGTGAAGCTAGGGATTAGCCAAGGACTATTGTTTAGGACTTTTTGTAACAGTTCACCTCAAGAAGTTCTAGTGGAATTTTCCTCCGCACCACAGGGGAAGAGAGGACGTACATGATTACACCACCTGGAACCTCTATAATACTTGCCTTATTTACTTTACGCATTTACTTACTTACTCAGCATTTATCTACAGCATTTTTATAATTGATTGTTATACATTTCACAGCTTACAAACTGACATTCTTCATAATTCAGTTTAACACGCTCAGCTTTCACATAGAACAACAAGATCAAGAAAAAGGCTAGAATTATATCCGCTGCCGGTTGACTCAGTTTTAAGCTTAAGTCAGTTTGACTTGAACTCAGCTTAGTCAGCTCAACTCCACACAAGTTTTAACTGAATCTTAATTTGCTTTAAATCCAGTTTTTAGGGACAAGGTTATTCACTCTCCCTCTCTAAACTTGTGTTAGCCTTTCCAATGGACCAACAATTGGTATCGGAGCAGTGTTTCTTCAACAAGTCATTGTTAAAAGCTCATTTGCTCTAAATCTCCTATAGTTGTTCTCTTAAGAAAGCTCAGTTTCTAGTTCTTATACAGTCAATTTTCACTCACTCACCATGGATAACAATCAGTATGCAAGACAGATGCTTATGTGCAATATGGATAGGTTTGATGAATATAAACGCCGAATGCAGGCTTTTCTAGCGGCTACTCATGATGAAATGATGGATGTACTCACTGACGGACCAATTCAGATCACTCGCATAAAAACTGTTGGTGGAGAGCAAGTTCGAGTTGCAAAGCCTAAAGATGAATGGACTAGTGATGATCGCAAGCGAAACAATCTCAACAATGTTGCTATGGACTTTATCCTCAGATCTCTTGACAGCAACATGTACTTAAAGGTGAAAGAATGTACAACTACCAAAGAAATGTGGGACAAACTTCAGTTAGTCTGTTAAGGAACAGATTCAATCAAGGAAAACAAGATCTCAGTTGCAAAACAAAAGTTTGAGAATTTCAAGATGAAATCTGGAGAGACCATTGACAAAATGGAGACAAGATTCAATGCTATAATGGATGAATTAGATCTTCTCAAGATTGAATACTCAAAGAAAGTTATCAATACAAGAATCTTGAAGGCATTACCAATGTGCTGGAAGATGAAGGTCACTGCTATAGAAGAATCTAGAACACTTGACATAGAGGATTCATTCAAAATCTTCTCAGATTTGAAAGCATATGAATTCAGTGAAGATTTTACAAGTACAGCTGCAATAATTAAAGCTCTAGAAGAACCAAAGACCACAACACTTGCAGCAGCATCAAATGATTCTCAAGAAGCATCCACAAATAATCTTCAACAGTTGGATGAAATGGAGGAACAAATGGCACTAATGATGAGCAGAATCAGAAGGATGAAGAATGGTCATCCTGTAACCCAGAAGTTCATTAAGAAGTCTCCCGAGAAAAGAAAAGACGATGAATATCTCTGTTTTAACTGCAAGAAGCCTGGACATTATAAGGTTGAATGTCCAGAACTGATCAAGAAGACTCCGCCAAGAAGAGTTAGTAGAAGAGCACTCCTTGCTGGAGATGAATCAGACTATGAAGCCGGTACTGAAAGATTATCAGATGACATAGCTTTAATGGCACACATGGAAGATACAAATGAGGTGTTTGAATCCAATTCTAAATACTCTTCAGCTCAGATTTCCATGCAAAATGCATGTTCTTCAACTGCTGGCTGCAATCCAAAAAATCTAGAATTAGAAGAAACACTTGACAAATTGATGAAACAACTAGTAACTATTCAAGCTGGTTATGAATCAATTAAAGCTGAGAAAGAAAGTCTAATTCTTGAAGTTGAAAGATTGAAGTCTGAACTAAAAATGTTGAAACTGACTAAAACTAATAAAGAAAAGATTCAGCATCAGCCTACTGCATCAGCAGCAGCAATAGAATCATTTGCTCAATCTAGTTCAATTACTGGATTCAAATCAGAAAAGCCGCATGGAAACAAAACAGGCTTAGGATTTGATACACAGCAATCTTCTAAGAATAAAACTAGCAAGGCTGCTAAACCTAATATCACAACTGGTATTAAGTTTGTAGCTGAACAACTTCCACATACTGAGAAATTGCTGAACCAGTAAATCCCGTATCACAAAGGATAAATCAGTTTTCTAAGAAGATAACTGCATCTACCAACAAAGATAAATCGGATGGTAGATCACCGCATCTAAAGGAAACCAAACGGCAAATCAACCGCCGGATCCACAAAAACCAATCAAGTCAAGAACCAGAAAATTACAATCAAGGTAAATCCAAGAATGTCAATCATTCAAAGATTCACACATTCAGGGGGAAAGGAAGGCTATATCCCACTGATTATGATTGGAATTTTCATCGCATCTATTAACAAAACGATAATAACATTAATTCCGCATGAAAAAACTTATCACAAGTTTCAGTTCAAAACTCAGCAGAGAGCTAATCTTAGTTCTCAGCAATAGTACCAAGGTCAGTCCAGACCTCAGTACAGAAGGAATGATGGTTATTATTCAAGATTCAATAATAGAAAGCATCATGGAAATAAGTTTCAGTCAAAAGATCTGAGAGATCATATAAATAAGACACAGTCCAAACATAGATACTTTGATAAAGGAACTGAATTCCTCAACAATGTGATTATTGAATATTGTGAAGAAAATAGTGTTTTACATCAACTCATTTGCCACACAGAACACCTCAATGTAATGGTGTAGCTGAAAGAAGAAATAGAACACTCAAAGAAGCAGGAAGGACGATGATATGTGAAGCTAAACTATCTCGAAAGATATTGGGCGAAAGCGATTAACACGGCTTGTTACACCTGAAACAGAGCTATCATGAACAAAAGGCACGAGAAGACTCCTTATGAAATTTGGAATGGAAGAAAACCAAATGTTTCATACTTTCATGCTTTTGGAAGCAAATGATACACAATAATGGAAAAGATCAACTTCATGTTTTTCAGCCCAAAGATGATGAAGGAATTTGTCTAGGATATTCAAGTGTCAGCAAAGCTTTTAGAGTACTAAACAAAAGGACACTCAAGCATGATGAATCAATACATGTAGTATTTGATGAACCAAACTTCCCTGGTGAAACAAGCGAAGACGAGACGAAACGATTTACTCGGCCTCGCTTACAGTCATGCGTAGAAAGCGATTTGATTGACATTAGGACACTACAAATTTCAGAATATTCAGATCCAGATCAGTCTCAGTTCCCAACTACTCAACAACCTGAACAACATGATTCTAATTCAGTTGAAGAAATTCAAGAACCAGTTATTATAGAACCAGTCGAACAAAATGTAAACCCTTTGATGCAAGTACCAGTTCATCAATGGATGAGAGATCACCCTGAAGAACAAGTTATTGGTGATACACAAACAGGCGTTCGAACAAGACATCAACTAGATGCAATGATTGCTTGTTTTCTATCTCAATCTGAACCTAAGGAAATTGAAGAAGCGTTGAAGGATCCAGATTGGATATTAGCTATGCAAGAAGAACATAATGAATTTGAAAGAAATCAAGTATGGGAATTGGTGGAAAGACCAGATCATGTGAATATCATTGGAACCAAATGGGTCTTCAGAAACAAACTTGATGAAGATGGGAATATCATCAGAAACAAAGCTAGACTTGTAGCTAAAGGATATTCTCAAGCAGAAGGCATAGACTTTGATGAGACTTATGCACCAGTTGCAAGATTAGAAGCAATCAGGCTATTTCTCGCATTTGCAGCTCACAAAAAGTTCAAAGTATATCAAATGGACGTTAAAAGCGCATTTTTGAATGTAATTCTTGAAGAAGAAGTATATGTTCAACAACCACCTGGATTCGAGATCAAAGATCAAACTGATAAAGTTTTCAAACTAAGGAAAGCTCTTTATGGACTTAAACAAGCACCAAGAGCTTGGTATGAAACTCTATCTCAGTTTCTAGTGGATAATAGATTTATCAAAGGAACAATCAACAAAACATTATTCAGGATGAAAAATGGAGAAAACACTCTGCTTGTTCAAATCTATGTTGATGATATTATTTTTGGATCAGAAAATGAACAGTTATGTGAGAAATTTGCAAGTTTAATGAAGAGCAAATTTCAAATGAGTATGATGGGAGAATTAAATTATTTTCTTAAATTACAAGTCAAACAATTAGATGATGGAATTTTCATTCACCAAACCAAATATACAAGAGAACATATCAAAAAAGTTTGGTATGGAAAAATCAATTGGAATTTCTACACCAATGGGGACCAACATCAGGCTAGATGAAGACAAAGAAGGTAAAGATGTTGATCAAACGCTTTACAGAAGAATGATTGGAAGCTTACTCTATCTTACAGCAAGTAGGCCAGATATATCTTTTACTGTCGGTGTATGTGCAAGATTTCAGTCAAAACCAAAGGAAAGTCATCTCACAGTTGTAAAAAGAACATTGAAATATCTAAAAGATACAGATGGAGTTGGAATTTGGTATTCAAAAGAAGGAGAATTCAAGCTGATATCGTATTCAGACTCAGATTATGCTGGATGCAAAGTGGACAGAAAAAGCACATCAGGCACATGTCAGTTATTAGGAAATAGACTTGTGTCATGGTTTAGCAAAAAGCAAAATTCTATCTCAACTTCAACAGCTGAAGCAGAGTATATAGCAGCTAGAAGTTGTTGTGCTCAAGTTTTATGGATTAGACAGCAATTAAGAGATTATGGAATAGAAGAAGGAATAATTCCTATAATGTGTGACAACACAAGTGCAATTGCAATTACTGACAATCCAGTTCTACACTCAAGGACAAAGCACATTGATGTGCGTCACCACTTTATAAGAGATCATGCAGAGAAAAATGATATAATAGTTCTTTATGTACCTACTGAAGATCAGTTGTCATATATCTTTACAAAGCCATTGGACAAAGAAAGATTTGCTAAACTAAGAACTGAGTTGGGGATAATCAAGGTCAGTTAAATCAGTTAAGCCAGAGATTCATCAAGGGGATTAATCTTTGTTATGTTGGGTGCGCTCACTTAAAAGATTAGTCATTGACATCAACAATCTCAAACTGATTAACTGAAACTGAGAATTTGACAGAATTGAAAGTTTACTCTTAAACTGACCTCAGCATCAGTTTCTAGTCTAGTCAAATTTAATCAAAGATTGATATGATAAAATCAACAGTAGTTATATCGCATTTAATTACTGCAGTTCTTTTTGTCAGAATGTTGCGTGTACACCCCACGACTGTCAAAACAGTACATGCATCGGTTACCCAAACCATCATGGAATTTGAAAGTTGTACTACTCAACCGCCAGTATATCCTACCTATTTATTCAATCCTCGTTCACACTATTTTTAAATCAAATTTCAAATTCTTCGTCTCTTTCCTAAAAACAGAATCAGACTCTTCGCAATACCTTCCTCTCAAAAATCAATTTTTGTGTTCACACCCAGATATGGCCACTTCAGACAAATCAAAACAAGAACGATTGATCACAGATTTTGATGAATTTTCACTCGATATCTATGAAGCAATGTGCAACAATACTCTGTTAGTAAGTTGGATTTCTAATAAAATCCAGAAACAACCAGGTCTGAGAAATCTTCTGGAAGTTAAGTTCAACGAAGAACGTGATGTGGAAGGAATTTTGCAATTTTAGGAGAATATGCGTCTGGTACGAGACTCCCTGGTCACTACAGTTCGAGGTGATCGTATTGTTGTCAATGAAAGAGTTATGAAGTCACTATTTGGTTTCACAAACTCTTCTGTTTCATCAATAGATTTGACTACTCTACCATTAAAAAGAGACGCTTTTCTTAAGCAACTTACTTTTTCTAAGGAACCAGTAGAAAGTGATAGTCATGTTGACAAACTCAAGCCAAAATTTGCGCACCTCAGTAGATGGCTCAGCAAACATGTCATTGGAAAATCCAAAGGAATCAGTACACTATCCGAAGAGAATATTTATCTGATGAACATAATTTGGGACGAAATAGAATTCAATTGGGCAGGTTATGTAATCAATCAGATAAAGAAACAACACTTAGCTGAATTAGAAAGTGTACGTAGAGCTCAAACTGAAGGTCAAGAAACTATTGGCAGATTCTGACTGAAGAAGACATTCAGTGGAATCATTCAATTTTATCTGGAGAAACTAAAAGAAGGGAAGAAAGCAAGACAGACTACAGAGGAAATCGAAGCTGTAACAAGAACAACTTCCAAACCTGAAGCTGGATAGAAAACTGTGTCTCAGTAGGAAGCTGAACACAGAGGAATCAAGCGAAAGGCAGACTCAGCAAAAGAAAGATGAGTTGTAAGATGTTTATACCCAGAAACCTCAAGTAAGACAGCACCAACTGAGGGGAAACAACAACAACTGACAACTGAAGTTGCAAAAGAAAATATTCTTGCTGATGATACTTCTCAGTCACAACATCAACCAGTTCAGCAATCAGCTCCAGTTTTTGATGATGATAGAATTATCAGGATAATGAAGATGAAGCTTAAACCAGAGGATTCTTGTGAAGATAGCTTACAATCTGAAGAAAAGTTACTCTTGGAAAGATTGGAAATTAGAGACCTATACACTCTGTTTCCTATATCAAAATTTCTTACAAATTGCTCAAAAAGAGTCACTGAGCTAATTCAACGAAGATCAGCCACATCATCCATTCTCGAGGATATCTCAAAGCAAAAGGATGATGATGACAATGATGAATCAAGAAAAGAAGCTGATGTAACTAAAGGTTTGCAAACAGAAACTGAACCTCAACCTCTAGCTACGCAAACTGTAACACAACAAGAAGATTTGCCAGTTGGAGATCAGACAACTAACAATCAGCAAGTAGCTGATGAAACTGATAAACAACAACTTATGATCATTGAAGATAATACTCAGTTTAAGGATCAAACAGAAGTTACATATGATCCTTTTGACATCCTAACAAAGGATGAGTTGGCCAAAGTTCATGAAAATTTGAAGATCGTGCTCAATCAAAAAGATACACAAAATGGCCTTTTATCAAACATCTCTGGATATCTGGATTATAGAACTAGAACAGATGTTTCAGTTCATGCAAGACTAGAGATGATCCACAAGTCAAGTTCAAGTTCTGCTTCAGAAATTTTGTTACTCAAACAAAAACTTGAAGACTCAACCATAGTAGATAGGGAAACACATGCACAGGCTCACTGGCATATGAATCAGCACATCTATGGATTAGAAACTCATCTTAAAGAAGTACTTGCTTCTCATCAACGTATATCAGCCAACCAACAAGCAACCCATGCTCTGGTAAATCAGCTATATGATGCCAAAAAAGGGAGGCTGAAGAAGAAAAGTTGAAGTTACTTACAGAAATGAAGCGACTTGAAGACGAGTTGGAAAGATACAAATCAGATCCAAAATAATTAAAGAAAGAGTTAACTGATGAGCAGCTCATTGAAAAATACAGTCAGCCTAGAGACAGAAGAGTTACTCTTACAAAGGATCTGTGGATGAAGTTTATCAAAGATCACAACCCTATCAAAGCCAAGTACAAGGATAAGACTATTGAAGAATCCTTGAACTACTTCTTGTCTGATAAATATCATGATCAGAAGATGGCACAACACAAGAAGAATCAGAGGATTGATGATAAACTGACTGAACAAATGAAAGCTGATATAGTAGAATTTGAAAAATACTACTTGAAAGAATCAGGCTTACCAAAAGTTATTTCTATGGAGGAAATGGAAGGAAGGAAGTCAAGTTGACTACAACAAGACATTTTCAAAGGAAGACTCCAAGCTAGAAAATGACTATCGTATGTATGACAAAGAAATGAAGTTTATCTCAGTACAACAAAAAGCAAAGAAAAAGCTTAGTCTTTAATCACAACTATTTGGACTAAATGTTACCTTTCCAGTTTTTACTCATTCTAATGAAATCCAGTTTTCAGCTTTTACATTGTTTTGATCTTTAAGCTTTTTTTAGGAGAGAGTTTGGCATCATCAAAAGGGGGAAATTTTGGAAATAAAATTTATGTTTTGATGATAATTCATCATATTTATTCAAAGTATTATTTTAACCTCATTGATGAAGTCTTTGAAGCCAATTTGTTATAGTGAAAAGCTAAAAGATGTCTAGAATCGAATGTTTAGGTTTTACTACAAATCGATATTTGTATAAGTTACATCGGACAAGCCTTCGTAATAGTTAGTGTGTCGTAAAACCAAAACCGGAAGTCATCGAAATCGAAATCACTAAGAAAAACAAACTGACTCAGAATACACCAGTATTGAAATGAAGAAAATAAGTTCACTAAGGGACACAGACTCAGTTGGCTTATCTAGAAGATTGAAGAACTGAGGGTCACAGACCCAGTTACAGAAGATTGAAGAACTGAGGGTTCAAACTCAGTTATGAAGATTACAAGTCGAGACTATGAAGTTAGACTTCAGGCAAGATTGTGGTCACCTGAACTGACTTTATGGATCTTGTATGAAGACCTAAGATTCATAAGGACAATGAATTCTTAGAAGTTATTTGCCTATGGTGTACTCTGATTAAGTCAATTATAATCAGATGAAAATGGAGTACTGATATTTGAAGAAGAGTTAAAATCTCAGTTAATGCTCCAAGTCAGTCAAGAAACTGATAACTGACATTCTCAGTATAAAATTGATCAGAAACTCAGTTTATATGTCAGCCATCCAACAAACTGATAGTACAGTCGAACATTACAAAGGAAGCGATTTTATTGGATGAGTTCTTGATGGTCGAACGGTCAGAAAATATAACCGTTACAAGATAGACGTTGATACAATTCGAAATGAACGTTGGACCTCACACTATAAATAGAGGACTTTGCACCAAGGATTAAAATAACAGATACAATACAGAGACTTAACAAGAATTAACAAGCATTTTTGTGCATTAGTCTGTTTATTCGAATTGCTATCATCTCAGTGCTATAACAAGATCATATCTAGAAATTCTTCAAGTGTTCAAGCTACACAGGATTTATCAAGAATCAGACACTTTGAAGAACCACAAACAAGAATCAATTTATTGAATCTCATCCCAACTTTGATTCTACATCAAAGGTTTAGACTGTGAAGAAAACCGGGAAGGTTTCGCCAAGGACAATTGTTACAAGCAGTCGGGTAGACTGTGTTTGTGGTGGTAGCTGGTGAAGAGGCATACGTAACCCTTCAAGGACCAGTGTTCAAGCAATTGAAGAGCATCAATTCTACCTGTTCTACAACTGTTTAGATAGTGAAGCTAGGGATTGGCCAAGGACTATTGTTTAGGACTTTTTGTAACAGTTCACCTCAAGAAGTTCTAGTGGAATTTTCCTCCGCACCACAGGGGAAGAGAGGACGTACAGGATTACACCACCTAGAACCTCTATAATACTTGCCTTATTTGCTTTACGCATTTACTTACTTACTCAACATTTATCTACAACATTTTGATAATTGATTGTTATACATTTCACAACTTACAAACTGACATTCTTCAGAATTCAGTTTAACACGCTCAGCTTTCACATAGAACAACAAGATCAAGAAAAAGGCTAGAATTATATCCACTGCCGGTTGACTCAGTTTTAAGCTTAAGTCAGTTTGACTTGAACTCAGCTTAGTCAGCTCAACTCCACACAAGTTTTAACTGAATCTTAATTTGCTTTAAATACAGTTTTTAGGGACAAGTTTATTCACCCCTCCTCTAAACTTGTGTTAGCTTTTCCAATAGACCAACAGAATGGATGCGGTGTAGTGAAAGATATTTCCAGATGCATGATGTTTCAGATGATCATAAAGTAGACTTAGCATAAATGCATTTTCAAGAAAAAGCCTATATGTGGTTTGAAAATCTAAGATTGAGTTTTACAACAATTATTTAGGCATTAATGAGAGAAGAAATTATGAACAACTAGGAGGTAGACCGTTAAAACAGGCAATAGAAAAATTCCATCAACTCAGACAAAACACCATAATAGAGGAATATGTATCGGAGTTTGAGGAATTAAAAAGCTTAAAATCCAATGTAAACAAAGACTTACTTCATCAAATGTTTTATAAGAGGCCTTAAGACTGAAATTGATTCTGGGGTGAGATTGATGAAGCATGAGGATATGTCTGCTGCCATTGATATTTCCATATGCCAGGAATCTATTATAATGGCATTGAATGACATGCATATGGAGAAAAGTTACTCTAACCCTAGAGTCAAGGTTCTGTCAACTCAACACTAAGATGATTGATAAAATACCAGGCACTGAGAATAAACTAATGATACATAAGGCAATTACTCTTCAGAAGTTGCGGTAGAAGAAGGCCATTGGGTTTTATTTTAGGTGTGATGAAAAATACACCCCTAGCCAAGTGTGCCAGCAGAAACACATACATTTTTGGGTACCAGATGATGGAGTTCGAGGAGATATTGTAGTGGAAAATATGGATAAAAAGGATGTGGCGCACCTTATATGGATATGTCACCTCCAACACCATCAAAATCAAAGGCCTCTTGAAGAAAGAGCCAATTACCATTCTCACAGAAAGTGGTGCATCACACACTTTCATAGACCATCAGACAGCCTATGAAGTGCTGTGTGTGACAAAACCAAATCACCGTATGTTAATCACAGTAGTTGATGAGATAGAATGGTGAGTGAATTTAAATGTCCTAACTTGCCATGTATTATGCAAGGAATTAAGTTTGAGATTGATCAAGTTGAGAGGCTATGATATTGTATTAGGGGTGGATTGGATGAAAAGGTACAGTCCTATGGTCTTTGACTTCAACAAAACAGATGTGTTTTTACCAATGACGGAGAACAAATTAAGTTGAGAAGTTACACAAAAGAAACTCAACTTAAGATGATTAGTTACAAAATATTACTAATAAATGGATAAAGGATCCTATTGATCTTTAGGGAGACTCAATTTGATAGTGTAACATGCTTCGAATCATGTGCCCAATAAACTAACTCATGTCCCAGAAGAATGTCATGAGGTGTTTGCAAATTTCTAAGGATTGCCACCAATGTGAGGCTATGCTCATACTATAACTTCAAATGAAGGTGTTGAACCTGTGAAACTAAAACCTTATAGGTACGCTTACCGTCAGAAGGATGAAATAGAGTAGTTGGTGGATAAAATGCTACAACAAGGGAATGTACAACACGGTAATAGTCCATTTTCATCACTCTTTTTCCTTGTGAAACAAAAAGATGGAACCTGGAGATTTTGTGTGGATTACATAAGGTTGAATGACTTGATTGTGAAGGATATCTACCATGTTCCCCTAATTGATGAATTGTTGGATGAGTTATGGAGTTCTAGGGTATTTTGTAAAATAGACTTGTCTGGATTCAGGCAGATTCTGATGAATGAAGATGATGTCTAGAAGACTATCATCATGACCAATTTGAATTCAATGTGATGCATAGAAGTATGAAAGAGATGTTGAGACCTTACTCGAGGAATTTTGTACTGGTATTTTTTGATGACGTCTTAATCTTCAACCGTGACATGGATTCCCACATACAACATCTTAAAATGGTTCTAGAAGTTTTGATGAAGAACCAATACTATGTTAAATTGTCCAAATGCTCTTTCAGACAAACCAAGGTGGAATACTTGGTTTATATCATACATGAGGGTGAAGAGCATGCCGACCCAGGCAAGATTCAATCCGTCAAATTGACCCCGACCCCATAATATGACTGAGCCAAGAGGGTGTTCGGGCTTAACATGTTTCTTCATGAGATTTGTGCCTCATTATAGTATTATTGCTAAACTCTTGAATAACCTACTCAAGAAAGATGGATTTTGAGGGTCACCGAGTGTATAAAAAGCATTCTAGAAACTCAAGGAGGCCATGTGTAAATCATCATTACTTGCCTTAATAGATTTTGGAATTCCATTTTGCATTGATACATATACATGTGGCAAAGGCTTAGGGGTTATTTTACTGCAAAACAAGAAACGTGCTTATCTAAGCAAGTCCTTAAACTCTAAGAAGATGGGATTGTTCATCAACGAGAAGGAACTCATAGCAATCCTCAGGGCAGTAACCAAATGAAAGCCATATATTGAAGGTAGGCCATTTGTCATCGAAACAGGTCAACAGAGACAAATCGTCATTATATACCACCGATAAAATACATGATGTTATGACTAAAAAAGCTTATAATGTTTACAAGAAAAAAAATGTAACATGACAAGTTTGATTCAATATGCATGAGTAAGAGAACTAAAATAATTCTACCAAACATAAAATCATTTTACGACAAATGTCTTTATTTAACATATATTTTTGTTTATTTATTTATTTATCTTATAATTTTTTTGAAAGGAATTTATTTTATAAATTAAACGCATAGTCAATAATATAAAAATAATATTAAAATATATTTTAAAAATAATACACTAGCTTAACACATGCGAAGCACGTGCCTTTTGCTAGTTTTCATTAAAAACGTAATGCGAATAAATTAAAAGCTCTACCAATCCCATTAAAAATATGACGTCACCGTAAATTTCAATGAGATTTTGCGGTGACAACTAATTTGGATGAACCCTCAAAAAAAACTATTTTGGGATGAAATGATAATTAATTGGATGACCCTCGTTCATTCCTTTACCCGAACTCCCGAACTAACGAAATGACCGTTGTAGAAGGGAAATTCTATCCCGCAGTCCGTGGTGCACTGATACAAGTGGCTGCTTTTAATTGGATGATTGTATTAACTGAAGAAGAGGCTTGGTCGTATTCCATGCAAACATAGGAAGCAGATACTAAAATATGCTCACAAGTATAAACTTGGACTATGAAGGCTTCGAGCCGGCGATGCTGGGAATCTGAATGGGGATATACAAAAACATCTGCATTAATGATCTTTCTATTCAATCTCTATTTTAGCTCTCCCAACATTTTTTTTTTCAAAATTGAATGTATCTTCTGGTAGAGCTTTATGTAGAAATGTTGGACATTAACACAATTTGTAAGAATTATCATTTAGTAAAAAGATAATTATATGTGGCCCTTAAGTTATTTAATAGTTATGTTGGTAAATATAGGGTATTATGGGAAATCCTATGATGGTTAGGGTTTTCATTCCGGAATATTTCATAATGCTTCAGGTTCCTAGTATTGCCTATATATAGACTGTCTGTGTACCATCGATTGGTGATCATCCAGAAAATAGGCATAGACCATAAGACCTAATAGCACCGTATGCCGTCTCCAATGTGCATATGGAGTTTTCTCTTTGTTCTATCAGGGTTTAGATCGTTGTGGCAAAATGGAGCATAAATCGAATAACAACTGGATGTAGGAACGATCCAGATAATTTCTTCCGCTTCCGCTTATTCAGGTAATCTGAATTTATCGTTTCTATCATGTGGTATCAGAGCGACCCTATAATCCATGTTATTCGACGATTATAGTTTAGATCTTTTTAGACATGAATTTGATGATGGATCGATTGATCTGTTTGATTGTTGTTACGAGATATCTGTTGATTTGTTCGATTGATTTAATTTGATTACTAGCAGGATAATTATCACGTCTGAGTATATATGCATATTCATCGCTTATTCACGTGCTTTTGTGAGATCAACACTATATATTTTTTTGAGTAATATATTATTGTTATAACTAAGGTTGATTGCCTATTCTCCTTGGGTCTGTTTCGTGTCTTCCGTCGCCGGAATTTTTCCCGGCCATATTCACAACAGCATAAACATGTTATGTACACAAAAATAAAATAAAATTATTACTTGTTGATTGCTGCTTTGCCGGGCTAATAAATTATATACATATAGTTAATAAATGAATGTAAGGGTATTATTGTATTATCCTAGTAGTGTGAGGGTATTATTGGTATTTGTGTGTTGCACTTAATATATAAGCATGTACTACAACAAAATCTATTCTATTCTGAAATAATAGATAAGAATCTTTCCTTTCTGTATGTTATCTTGGTATCGGAGCTTGGTATGACGGTGTAACAACGTTACTGATGAGCACCACCGCATCCATGGCGTCCTCAGCCGCTGGTACAATGGCTGGAGCATCAGTAGCTGCTACGGTGGGAGTCTCTTCCATGCCAGCAAACACACAGACCCTGAATGGATCGTCGATTGGGACTCAAGATGTTTCTTCTTCTGGTGTTTATGCAGTTCGAACTGGAGCTTCACTCGCCGGAGCTAATCTTATTTCCATGCTAGGAGCTTCATCCTTGCCTCCTTTGAGCTACATGCAGTCAGGATTGTTCTCCAACTTCAGTATACCTCCACTCTCTAATTTCAGCCTGCCTCCACTATCTGGACTGAGTTTTGGCCATCTAAGTCCTTCAACAGGTATGCTTACTTCCAGTTTTCCTTATGTTTCTCCTGTTCCGAGTCTTAGTAATCTGGGGATGAATCCGGTGTCAAATCTGCCTTTTACTGGAAGCTTAAATCAAACGTGTAATGTGAAGTTTGATAGATCTAATTATTTGCTTTGGAAATCGACTGTTTTACCCATAATTAGAGGTCATAGACTGGAGAATCATGTTTTGGGGAATGACTCGCAGAACAGATTTGGATCAAATTCTCTTTCAGTGTCACCATCACCCTTTCAAAGACCTCTGACTGCAGAAGAATGGAGTATAATAGATCAGTTATTGATTGGTTGGTTGATGAGTTCTATGACAGAACAGGCTCTGCAAGAAGTGGTAGGATGCACTACTTCCAGAGAAATATGGGTGACATTGGAGACTCTCTTCATTAGTCAAGCTGAATCCAGAATGTTGGAATATAAGAGTGCTATGACAAGGGCCACAAAAGGATCAAAGTCTATGGCTGACTATTTGGTATAAATGAAGTCATATGTGGATAATTTGGCTGCTGCAGGGTATCCAGCGTCCAAATCAAAACTTATATTGGCTACTCTAGGTGGTTTAGATAAGGAGTATGAAGCAGCTATAGTAAATTTAACTACAAGAGTTGGTTATATGAATTGGCAGGAAGTGTAGTCTCAATTACTAACTCATGAGAGGCAACTTCTCAGATTTAGTTCTGGTGGTTCATTTGACATCCAAGGAGGTCCTTCTACCCAGTTTGCTAGTAGGTCAAATTCAAGAAACAACTTTAATCCTAGACCTGCAAATTCCTCAAACTCTAACAGCAGAGGTAGAGGTGTAGAGGAAATAGAGGCAGAGGGGGTGGAAGAAATACAAGTGCCAGTTCCAACATACCTGTTTGCCAACTGTGTGGAAAAAGTGAACACATTGTGACTGACTGTTGGAACAGGTTTGAAGAGGATTTTGTGCCTCCCAGTTTCAATAACAGTTCCTCTAAGCAAGCACTGGTGGCCACCCCACAAAGTACTATGGATTCAGCTTGGTATATAGATAGTGGAGCAACTAATCACATCACCTCCGACATCAACAACCTGCATATACTGGAGACTACTCGGGATCAGATAATCTAACTGTTGGCAATGGTGAGCAACTTGCTATCAAACACATTGGTACCTGTACTATCCCTACTCACATCAACACACCTCTTCATCTTAAAAATTCCTTACATGTTCCTACTATTATGAAAAATCTAATTAGTGTCTCTCAATTAACTAATGACTATACGTTGATTATTGAATTTGACAATTCATATTGTTATATCAAGGACAAAGAAACAAGGTCTCTACTTCAAATTGGAGCTCTTAGGCATGGTCTCTATCAGATTCTTGTTGGTCCAAGTTCCAAGAATCAAAGCTCTAATTCCAATCAGATCTCCTTTCAATCCAAGAGTCTGTCTCAGCTCAAGAATAAATTCTGTAATGCTTTTGTCTGTTCTACTGTTCTAGAAACAAATTTTGATGTTTGGCATAAAAGACTTGGCCATCCTTCAAAAGTTGTCTTAAAGAATGTTTTGAATATTTGTAATGTGTCTGTTTTGAATGATCTTTATTTTTGTGAAGCATGTCAGCTTGGAAAAATGCATGGTCTTCCCTATAATAAGTCTGTCTTTCAGCTAAGTCTGTTTTAGATGTGATTTACACTGATATATGTATGCCTAAACCTGTTACCTCCACTTTAGGTTACCAATATTATATTCATTTTATAGATGACCATTCCAGGTATACTTGGATTTACCCCTTGAAACATAAGTCTGATGCTTTTTCTGCCTTCATTTCTTTCAAAAAACTTGTGGAGAATCAATTTCAGTCCACCATTAAGTGTCTTCAATTAGACTGGGGGGGAGAGTATAGAGTTTTTGAATCCCATTGTAAAGAGAATGGGATCATTTTTAGACATCCTTGCCCTCATGCTCATGGTCAACATGGTAGAGTAGAGAGGAAACACAGACACATTGTAGAAATGGGACTAACCCTTCTTGCTCAGTCCTCTATGCCTCTTAAGTTTTGGTGGCATAGCTTTGAACAGGCTGTCCAGATCATAAATGACCTTCCTACCCCTGTCCTAGAAAATCAGTCACCATCTGAAGTCCTGTTCAAGGTCAAACCTGAGTACATAAAATACAAATTTTTGGATGTGCCTGTTATCCTAACCTTAGACCTTACAACACTCATAAATTCAGTTATCATTATGTGAAATGTGTGAATCTAGGTCTAAGCCCTCAACATAAAGGATATAGGTGTCTTGATAAATCTGGAAGGATATATGTCAGTAGGGATGTGGTCTTTAAAGAGTCTGAGTTTCCCTTTAAGGATGGTTTTGGTCAAGGTCCCAGTAGAGCTGTTCTTGTTGATCCTAACCTGGTCAACACCTTTCACCTGACCTTTGAAATCTCTCAGTCTAATGATATGACTAAAAATGCCATTGGTCCTAGTTCAAATAGCTCTCCTGATAGAATTATAAAACTCAATTCTAATGTCAATGATCTGAATCATAATGATACTGAAGTCAATCCTATTCCTGACATCAGCAATCAGAGTTATAGTGATCTTGAAGTCAGTCCTGCTCCCGACACTCACTCTAGAAATTCTCAAACCACTATCTCCAGTCCTTTCTTGAGTCCTTCACCCTCTAGAACTGGTTATCTATCTGATTCTATAGGTCATGAAGCTGCAAGCTCATCTGGTCATTCTTCTTCTAAAAGTCCTATCCAAGAACTGTCATTACTTAAACCTGCTGGCCATCCTATGCAAACAAGATCCAAAAGTGATATTTTCAAGCCTAAAGCCTATCATTCCTCCATCACTAAGACCAACATTCCTGCTCATCTTTCTGAACCAGTGAGAGTATATGATGCATTGAATAGTCCTCAGTGGAAACAGGCTTTGGTGGAGGAGTTCAAAGCCTTGCAACAGAATCATACCTGGGATTTGGTACCAGTAGTTCCAGGACAGAATCTTGTTGGGAATATATGGGTTTTCAAATTAAATATGAAACCAGATGGAAGCATTCTGAAACACAAAGCAAGGCTGGTTGCTAAGGGGTATCTACAGAAATATGGAGTAGACTTCACTGATACTTTTAGCACTGTTGCCAAGGCATCTACTATTATAATTGGGCTCACTGTTGCTGTTATGTTCAAATGGTCCATAAGGGAAGTGGACATCAACAATGCATTTCTAAATGGTCCAATCGATGAGGCTATCTTCGTGCCATAGCTTGAAGGTTTTATAGATCCTGTCAAACCTCATTATGTGTGCAAGCTTAATAAAGCTTTGTATGGTCTTAAACAAGCTCCAAGAGCCTGGTTTAGTGCTCTTAGGTCACAAATGTTAGCCTGGGGGGTTTTGTTCAATCCAGAGCAGATACTTCTCTGTTCATTTTACAAGCTGACAAAGATATGATGTATGTGCTCATCTATGTAGATGATATCCTTGTGACAAGAAGCTCAAATAATCTGATCCAGAAGTTTATTTCAATGCTAAATTCAAGGTTTGCTTTGAAAGACTTAGGCCCTATAGCACACTTCCTTGGAATGCAGGCTTATAGAGATGAGAATGGGCTGATCCTCTCACAAACACTATGCAAGTCAGTTGCTGCAAAGGCTAAACATGGAAAATATTAAACCCTGCAATATACCTATGTCTTTTGGTGTTCACTTAAGCCCTAAGCAAGGAGAACCTATGCAGAATCCACTTCTATATAGAAGTGCAATTGGAGGACTGCAATTTCTTACTTCTACCAAACTTGATCTAACCTATGTTGTGAATTACCTGAGTCAATTTATGCAGGCACCAACAGATGAGCACTGAAAAAAGTGCTAAGATATGTAAAAGGAACATTGCACTACTGTTTATTCATTCCAGCTGATGGATCTATACATTTACAGGGATTTTCTGATGCTGATTGGGCATGTTTCCCTTTAGACAGGAAATCTGTGACAGTATACTGTGTTTTTCTGGGGTCACACTAGTTTCCTGGTGTTCTAAGAAGCAAGTTGTAGTATCTAGGTCTAGTACTGAATCATAGTACATATCTTTGTCAAATTTAGCTGCTGAACTGGCTTGGATTGGATAGTTATTGTAGGAGATGAAGCTCAGACTATCTAAAACTCCTATAACAGCTTGGGAGCTGCTTCCTTGGCTCAAAATCCAGTGTATCATGCTACAACAAAGCATATAGAAGTTGATGTTCACTTTGTTAGAGATAGAGTGCTTAACAAGGAGCTGTCAATTAGCTATATTCCATCAGAAGTTCAAGTTGTTGATGCTTTCACTAAGGCACTTCCTGTTAGCCAGTTTAACAAGTTCAGAAGCAAACTAAATGTTATGTCTAGTGCACATAGTTTGAGAGGGAGAGTTAATAAATGAATGTAAGGGTATTATTGTATTATCCTAGTAGTGTGAGGGTATTATTGGTATTTGTGTGTTGCACTTAATATATAAGCATGTACAACAAAATCTATTATTATAGTGCTCGTTAATTGACCAGATGCGTTATTAGCTCTAGTTTTGTGCTGTACTTTTCTTACAAAAGGGAATTCTTGCTTTTGCTGTTACATTAATTTTATAGTTGTAACAGAGCTAATATAAAATAAAATTAAAAAAAGGTTCTATTTTGGCTCCCATTAATGTACACGGTATTGTCTGCTAATGCATATTTGACCAATTGATCATACTTTATGTATCATATTTCGATGATCATAAAAATTGATATATAATCAAATTTAGGATATATGAATAAAGTGGTTGATTCGAGTTAATTATGTCACATATAGTTAGTGATTACTCTTTTTTTTTCCCACAAAAGAATTAATCGTATTTTATTGTGATATGTAAAAGATTAGTCACATACAAACAAAGTGACATAATATTATAGAATTGTTGATTATTGGTTCATGTAAATGTTTTAAACATATCATTAAGTATATGCCTTAAATTAGGTTATTAATGATTTGCAACATTGAGAAATATGTCGTATAGTTGTGTCAAATTTAGAGTTTACCCACTGCGGCTCAAATTCTGGACATATAGAGATTCATCGCATTATGTTTAGTGATCAAATCATGACATATTAATGTTGTAATAATTTTAGTGTGGAAATAAATATGCATACTTGAACCATATTTTAAGTATTAAATTGCACATGTTTATGCCAATATTAGATTGAGTTGACTTATGTAAAGTTGTTAATATTTTGAATGTCAATGGTGTCAAATGTTGGGTGTAGCCACAGCAGCCTGACATGATGCTTAAAGGTTTGATCACATTATGTGGAGTGATTGAAAATTCATCGATGTTCAGTTGAATTGACAGAAGGTTCAATTAAATGGTGTGTCAGTATAAAAAATACATTTGTATTTACCCTTATTTAGTAACTTCTAAAATATGACATGTCATATGGTCGATTTTGAGTGTAGCCATAGCAGCTCAATGATTGACAAAAGACTTAATCACATATTGTCGGTGATTAAGATGACGAAGTTGATCGCATCATGACTAGGGATCAATTTAATGCATAATTTAGCTTCAATTAAAGGGTTGATTGACATATATGAGTGAACCATATCTTGTTTGTGCATTTGGTGGAACTTAATAATTAACCGGTTTTGATTAATTAAGGTTGTAGTCTTTCCAGATCGTTATTAATATACATAATTTGATTGTTTGTGTTAAATGGAGAGACTATATAATCAAACTGTATGTCTCATATTAAGCTATTACTTCTCTTGTATCTCTTGGAGTAGCCCCAGCATCCGGAATGCATTAGAAGTATTGTAACGATTAATCACATAATGTTTAGTGATTACATGAGCGACTCATACATTTCTGACCAATTAGATCATTCTGATAATTCCGGCCCCACAGGGAGGCAATTATCTTTATGAGACTAATTGAAATAAAATGGAAATTAGCATAAAGATGAGGGGATTTATCTTATGCCCACAGGTACAGATGGTCTCACTCTATACACTTAATTCTCCAGTCTTATTATTTATGATAGTAAATTCTATGTAGTGTTTACAGCCTCTACCCACAGGAAGGCCATGAATTTACTTTTAAAAGAATTAACATTGGTTGATCATGTCCGAGACAACTCATATGATTGATTTTGGAATGCATAGGTTAGAATCATGTGATTCGTATGAGTGTTCCACCATTCCCTACGGAATCACGATTTATCAACTGATGGGTTGATTTATGAGCATTTTAGAGAAGTAATCACTTTTGTGTAATGCTCTTAAAATATAATTAAACCATTTCAGATATGCATTTTCATTACGGATAATTTATATTTCGACCACCCTAATGATAGAGTTGTCCTCAATGACATATAATAAATTGTTCAGTACGTACTTCTCATAATAGAAATTGGGTTATTAGTGTCGGTTTGTAGATCATTTTGGATTACTAATATTATGATTTTCCTATGGTTTTGGGTGATTTCTATTTATGATAGTGTAATTAAATACACTTTTCATGTTCAGGGTGTTCATAATTTTATGAACATAGAGAAACATGTGGTCTATAGTGCACTTGATCATTTGTATTCTGGCATGATGAGTGAATTTTGTGAGACATATAAAGAATATCATATTGTCTCATTTTAAGAAATTACACTTGGAGGTAATCTTGTTCCAATTAGTTAAATGTTACTTTACTTTTGGTTAGGGACATTAAAGTATGTTACATTATTAGTAGAGAAATCGTTGTGTTAGATCTCATATTTAGTTGTGAAATAAAGTGAAGTGTTTTAGATATTTACTTCACATTGTCAATTGTACGTAGGTAAAAATTTTCATCATTAGATGGAAATATGAGTCTATCATCTTTTGGATAGTGAATCTCTCGTGCTTAATTTAAGATTTCAAATCTTTATTCTGTGGAGCATGATAGCCTCTTAAGTTATGTCTAACTTATATTAGATAGTTGACATCAATGAATATATCACTGTTTCGACATATGAAGTTGCGATATAATTCTTTAAAGTAAACAAAAATTATAGTGGGTTGTAGGGCTTAATAGCTTTATTTATCACCATGACTTGAGTTTGTCGGGTTTTTATAGGGCAAACCATTAAGTTCTCTCATTATGTCGAATTTTAGATGAGATCATGATATAGTAAGTGTCTTTTGTTCAATATTTTGGACGATTTGAGTATTCATCTCATATTTTGATATCATCCATTATTGTGGCTTCTTATACTTACTAAAGCTTATATTGTCCACAATGTTTTTATAATTGAGGATAAAGTGTGCTATTTATGATAGTATAGACAAAAGACATTTATGGCAGGAAAATATATGTCATTTTCTCCTTGAATGATCCAATCACACTTGTTTGTACTATCGTTTGATTGAGTGGGAGAATCCCGTCGAAATGACAATTATTAGTATCCTAAGGAGTGAACATTGTGTAATATTGTTAGATTCTCTTCAAGGTTGTCATTTTGACAACATTGTGTGGTGGAAAGAATCATGCTGAAACATTATACATTCGGGTTTGACCTTAGTGTGACTCGAGCTTAAGACTCTTGATGTATAATTTTGGTCAAATGAAGTGTTCATATGTATATAGATATTTTCATTGATTCTTTCGAATTACAAAAGGTTGATCACATATTATAACATAATGTGAAGTTAGAAACCATAAGGATTTTGAGAAATGCTAATTGAGTGGGTGTGGTTGTTCTAAGTGATTAATCATAAGGTGAATTGCATGATTCTGCATTTCATTGAAGAAGCTTAATTGATTCTAAATGGAATATGTTATATTTCATATTGAAAGAGTCAATTATAGATTGATCACATGTTGAGGACAATCACATAAATTATCTACTCATTTCTAAACCACTAATTACGTGAAATAGTGGGACTAAATTTCTCAATTATTAAAACCTGATTCTATTGTGTGCATGAATTAGTTCTTTTGAACATTGTGAGCATGAGTTGCCTAGTTACATCCTAAGAAAATTCATGTTTGTACTAGTACATTGTTGTTCATTATAAAGTCACATATTTATGATTTAATAAATCACTCGGGAGCTTATTATTGTTATGATGAGCAAAATAATGCTAGATTTGTTGTTGAGAATTTTCTCTAGGAGGCACTTAAGATTATCAATTCTTCTATACAGTTAATGAAGAATTTTGTGCCCGTTTTGTTGATTGTAGCTCATGATAGAAATATGGTTTATTTGACCATTATAGTGGTTTTCATTTGTGTGATAAACTACTGAAATGTACACAACATGTGTTGGAGAACAAAAGCACCGAGTAATTGTTTTCGGTTTGCAAGTATTTATATAGATGGATTTTGTAAGCTTCTGATTTTGTTATACTGGTTTACATTATAATGATGTTTTCGACCAGTGGGAGTATTAACCATATTTTAGAATTGTACACTTGCATTTTTGTTAGAGCTATACTTATGATAAATAGTTTCCTTAAAAGCATACGTTGTAGGATTTTGGTGAATCTCATATCGATATAAGAGGTTCAATGAGATCATCTATGTCAGGATCTCGTTAAGCTTGCATCAACTACCTTTAAAGGTGAACTTGTGTATTGATTAGAGTAGCTCATTTATTGAATGACCGAATTTTGTTATGTTAAGTCACAGGCTTTATGAGTATTGGCTTATGGATATTAGTCGATGTTGCATTCAGCCAAATTTTGGATAGTCACTGTCCTTTATATAAGGAATGTTTTTGCATGTCAAATTAGCAAATCGACATTTGTGAGACACTTTGTCAGAGGTATGCTAGCTATAAGACGGAGTGCCTAATAAGTAGAATAATATGATATTAAGGATTGTGAACTTTTGCCAGCTTATGTTATCTCACAATCATATTGTACTCATATTTGACTTATTGACACATAAAGACGTTTCGTCTGAATTCTCTGAAAATTGTCAGAATAGACATCATATAGGTGTAGCAATTACATGAGTGCACCGAGTTCATGTATGAGTGAATCCATTTGGATTCTGGGACCCCGAATTACATTTTGATTAGTTCATTCATAAAATGTTTACTTGGCTGGTTGATATTGCACATTGTAATTTTGGAAGGGAGTGTTCATTTTTATCGAGCATAACCGTCATAGTTCTTTTGTTAGTATTTATCAGTTGAAGTCGTGTTCATAAACCAAAGAGTGACATTTTCAGCATGCAAATTTTGTTGTCACTCATTAATGTTGTGCCGACATAACTTTTAGGGCCAAGTAGGAGAATGTAAGAATTATCATTTAGTAAATAGATAATTATATGAGGCCCTTAAGTTATTTAATAGTTTTGTTGGTAAATATATTATTGTTTTATTATTAATTAAGGGTATTATGTGAAATCCTATGATGGTTAGGGTTTTCATTCCGGAATATTTCATAATGCTTTAGGCCCCTAGTCTTGCATATATATAGACTGCCTGTGTACCATCGATTGGTGATCATCCAGAAAATAGGCATAGACAAGAAGACCTAATAGCACCGTATGCCATCTCTAATGTGCATATGGAGTTTTTTCTTTGTTCTATCAGGGTTTAGATCGTTGTGGCAAAACGGAGCATAAATCGAATAAAAATTGAATGTAGGAACAATCTAGATAATTTCTTCCGCTTCCGCTTAATCAGGTAATCTGAATTTATCATTTTCTATCACAATTACTATTAGACTCTGATTTTAAAAAGAAAACAAGAAAAAAAGAGGACAGCAAAAAGTTTGAAGAAAAAAAAAGTTTGTAAAAAAGTAACTAAAAAACCATTATTATTTTCTCCCTCTACCTCAAATTTTCAAACATCCGTATATTTAAATCTGGATGTCTAATTATCATAACCATAATTCATATTTTTTTCATTGTCTTTATTCTGATATATCGTTTGGTATTTTTTCGACTCAATTTTAAAAATCCTATTTTTTACATGTTAACAATGATTTATGCAACGACACCTTATACGGCGATTTATGCAGTGACACATACATTATGCAGCAATTTATGCAGTAACATCTTATGCAACGATTTATGCAATGCCAACAATATTTGCAACGATTTAGGCATTGACACCTTATGCAACCATTTATGCAGTGACACCCACCTTATGCAACCATTTATGCAGTGACACCTTATGCAATGATTTACACAGTGACAACAACATTTACAACGATTTATGCTGTGACATCTTATGCAACGATTTATGCAGTGACACCACCTTAAGCAACGTTTTATGCAGTGACAAACAACATTTGCAATGGTTTATGCAGTGACACCAATATTTTATGAAGTGACACCTTATGCAGTGACACACAATGACACCAACATTTTATGTAGTGACACCCAATGACAAAAACATTTTATGACACGACACCTTATGTAGTGACACCCAATGACAACAAAATTTTATGGAGTAACGCACCTTATGCAGTGACACCGAATCACACCAACATTTTGTAAAGTGACACCTAATACAATGATACCGAATGACACCAATATTTTATGAAGTGACACCTTATGCAATGATACCCAATGAAAATATTATCTGATGCAGTGACATATTACGCAGTGCCACCAATGACACAAACTATTATGAAGTGACACCTTATGGAGTGACACCAAATGACAACATTATTTTATGCAGTGATGCATTATGCAATAATTTATGCAATGACAACAACATTTGCAACGGTTTATGCAGTGACACCTAACTATTGTCACTACAAAAGTAAAAATTCGACTTAATTTTTAAAAATCGAGTTTTTTTTTGAATAAATTGATGTTATTTTCTCTCTCATATTCAATATTTTAAGCGCTTATATCTTTCAATATAAAACTCCAATCATCGTAATTATTTCACCATAATTCATATTTTTGTCCTCTTTATTTTGCTATCTCATTTGATATTCTTTTCAACTTAATTTTTGAAAATTGAATTTTTCTTTCATAAAAATCGACGTGATGCAGTGACATGTAATGATGAAGTGACACATGAAGACGTAGTGACGATGCATTTATATTTTTCCGTCCTCTTTATTCTGATATCTATTTGATATTTTTTGACTTAATTTATGAAAATCAAATTTTTCTTCATAAAAATCGGTGCGATGCAGTGACATGTGAAGATGAAGTGACAGTGAAGACGTGTTGATGATGCAATTCCTATATTTTCGTCCACTTTATTCTGATATCTTATTTGATATTTTTCCGACTTAATTTGTGAAAATTGAATTTTTTTCCATAAAAATCGACGCAATGCAGTGACACGTGAAGATGAAGTGACATGTGAAGATGTTGTGACGATGCAATTCATATTTTTTCATCCTCTTTATTCTGATATCTTATTTGATATTTTTCCGACATAATTTCTGAAAATTGAATTTTTCTTCAGAAAAATCGACGTGATGCAACGACACCACGTTGCAGTGACATACTTATGACTTACAAATTTTGCACTGTATATTCAATAATACAAATGATTACAGAACTAAAGTACAATAGAATATCTCATGACATAATGTAACAACCATGTAGTATAACTTTGATATTTCCTCAATGCTTTCTTTTTCAAACTTTTTTTGTTCATATGAATTCCTTCCGGAAGCTTAACCAACTTTATGAAGTTGTTTAATCTCTTATGACCCACCAATGTACTTTCCCCTTATAAAGATTTGTGGCAAACTCGCTGCTTTACCATCCAAGGCATCTTTCGAATCCTTCATGTATGAAGAATCCATTGATACATCCCTCTCATTCACAGACACCCTTAATCCCCAAAATATCATCCGAACATCACAACATTCCTCATACGTTCTCTTGATTCCTCTCAAACTAAAATAGTATGGCACAATCCTATCTTTTGCTCCTCAACAAATGCAACAGTCTCATTCTATTTCTTTTCTTTGCCTTCCATCTGGCTTTAGATAGTTCATTTTATTCACAATTCGATTTGATGTTTTATTAAATATATAAGCTCAAATAGCCATTGCTAATATATGCTTCTCAGCCCAAGCGTGACCGATGCAAATACAAATATTGCATTTTGTCGAACAGGTGACATCCGAGGAAAGATTTATTGACAAAAACCACAAAGTAGGAATAAAAAACTGTAGCTGGGTGATGTCATCGAATCTGTAATTTCCTTAACGATAACAAAAATTTGCCAATGCTTACTAGTTAATTCTTCGGATGTGAGTCGAAATTGATGGTGAATTTCTTTGTCTTTTACGGCTTGATTGAGAAGAAATGATAAGAAAATATGAATGATAGATGCTAATTTCTCCGGTACTCACCTGACCCATTTGCTCTATCAAGTTCCGCAAGTTCAAGCACCGGAATCGAAGAACCATGACCACCACTTGCCACAACACCGCCGGTACTTACCTGACCCGTTTGCAAGAAGATTTCATTCAACTTTTCATTTTTTTTGAATGATTTTTTTGATCATCTTCTTATTGATTTGCATACTATTATGTTTGTTGAATTCATTAAATTTTATATTTATTAAAGCTAAATTCTGAGAATGGATATTGAACAGGGACAATCATTTAGGAGAGAGGCAGGGTATAATCATTGCATGAGCAGCCATTATTGTGATTTTATTTTTTCTTGGTTTCTACCAGAAACAATGTCGCAAGACGAATATTCAGGTTCTCAATCACCACCGCCACAGGCCCCTTCTACCGATGATTCATCTTCTTCTCTTACACCATTGCCGCCGTCATACAGCTGCTCAAACGGCAATTCTCTACCGCCTCCAAGCAATGGCGACAATTCATCTCCCACTTAGGGTTCTGTTCGGCCCCTAAGCTCAAACTGGGGCTCCTGGCCCTTATTAAATACATTCATCTAACTTGATTCCTTACTCATTTATTGCCTCTCGATTTTAATGACGACACGTGGCAGGGGCTAATCCAACCTCCGTCATAAGCCCCCCAGATTTAACCATAGCTTCCCGAGCTGGTTAGTTCTGTCATTTTTGAAGCTCAATGTCATTTAGACTTATAAGGCTCAAAACTCATTCTTCCAAGTGCAGAGTTCCGTTATGACACTATCATAAATCTTCCAGAAACGGAGGCATTTCCCGCCCACGTTTACCGAAGTGAGACGGTTCTCGAGGACATATTGGGGTTTATAACCCTTGTCTCATCAACCGTTTCTCTTTTATGATTGCTATTAAGTCAGAGGGCCGGAGAAATTCGCCGATTACAATCCTTTATCTCATTCCTCCATTTTCACTTGCAAGTAAGCAATGTATCCTAACTTTTTTCAGCATTCATACTTATTGATGAGAGCCTCATCTCCATCGAGTTCTTCTGTAGGAGAATTGTTTGAGTCCAAACCTGAAGCCAAAGTGTCTAGCACTAGGGTACCGGAATTGACTGTTGCATCTTCTTCCCGTCCCCTATCTAAAACCTTCGACCGTTCATTTAGGTTTAAACTCTAACAAGCCACCTAGAGAATTATAGGTAGCCATGGAATGACCTCCGTCCTTAAAATGAGTAGTGAAGACTAAATTTACGACGAATATAGGGTAGACAAGGAGGCATTAGCTTATGCACTTCCTGGTGATTCCCGGCCATATGCTTACCGGCCCCCAAACGGGTTTTGAACAGTCTATGAAGGCCAATTAAAAGGGGGACTAAGATTGCCCTAGTGCTTGGCCTTTTTGGCGGTGCTAAGGTACTACGGTATAGATGTCACTTAGGTTGCTCCTAACGGGGTTAAGAGTATTGTAGGGTTTTCCATCTTATGCCGACTGGTCGGAGTACCTTTCTCCATAGACCTATTTAAAGGCTTTCATCAGATAAAGAGGAATTTGGTGCCTAGAAGGTGGTACCTATTCCCTCATCGATCTGGGATCCGGGCTTACATTGCTGACGGGCCTTCACCCACTAAGGGGTGGCAGTCATGTTTCTTCTTTGTCCGATGTGGAGAAAGAGCTTAGCAGAGCCGATGGAATTCGAACGACCAATCCAAAGATTTTATTTCATAATACTGTGATATGAGTGAGAGGGAGGCTATCTTGGGTGTCGGTATATTTATGAACGTTAAGGAACTATCCCTTTTGCTGACTAAGGCAACTCGGTTAGATGAGTCCGGCCTGACCATTATATGCCCATAAATGCCGAGGACCGAGCTACCTGTAGGATTCATTACCTCCCTCGCTTTATTCTTTTACGCTTGTATTGTGTGACTTGGACTTATCCTTACCTTTATTGTTTTTCTTCTTTGTAGTCGATGCTTTTGCCTTTGAACTCTTGGATGATCTTTGGTGAAGATGGGTTAGGGTAGTAAGTTGGCCCGAGTGCCTCTACCGAGAGGTACACTATGAAGAGTAGCATGTTTTTGTCTGATCTACGGAGTTGCCTTTGAATGCTGATGTGGTCTAGTCATTACCGGAGCGGCAGGGGAGCATTGCGCCACGCTCAGATTTATCGAATCTCACTATCAAAATCCCTAATGATGATGAGGACGATGAGTTAAATAATGATAAGGGAACTCCCCCGTAAGGAGAAGGCTCTCGAGATCTATTTCGACTGATCGGGGTGGTAGGTCGAGAAAGAGGGGTAGGTCTGCCACCTCGTTGGGTCCTACTCCTGATCAAACTAATCAGGATGATGAAGAAGGTGAGGAAGACCTTCGTCCTGATCCGGTCTTGGAGATGACAGTTGAAGAGTTGGCTCATTCATGCCTTCAAACCATTAACTATGTAAGTATTTGATGCCCTCACTTGCCTTTTTCGCTCTTTGTCTTCATTTCTTATTTTATAAGTTATCCCTTTTATGTGCAGGGGTCTCGCGTTGCCCAAGAGACCTTCAAAAGGTTGAATGCTTCATCCACTCTGGTAACGAATTTGAAATTGAGGGTTGCACTGGAGAGAGAATTCTCCTCATCTGGCAACTCAAGGAGAGCAAACAGAGTCGCTAATCGAACAAACAAAGCTCTCGATGAGCGTCTTCAGTCTCAATTATTTGAGCTGTACAACTTGAAGACTAAGTATAAAGGGCTCCTCCAAGCCGTGGATGACACACATGTGGACCAGCGGACCGGGCTGAAACAGACTGTTTCCAAGCCTCAAAAGGAGAAAAATGCTCTAACGGCCCAATTCGAGGCAGACTCTAATCAAGCTGTTAAAGATTACAAGGCTTCCATGAACTTCTCCCAGGCCTTAAAGTTACTGCTCGCACCTACGGTCAGTGGGGCTTATACCCTGGGAGTGGACGATGCTCGAGCACAATTTCCTGATCTGATAACTGATCATATTCTTAACAATGTTATGTATAAACTAGGCATGGAGAAATTCTATAATGATAGACTAAATGAGTTCCAAGTAGGGGAGGACATCGTGGCCAAGCGTGCGGCTTGCCGTACTTCTCGTCAAGCACCTGGCCGGAGCTCGATTCCAGCGCCTTAAGCTTTGTAATATTGCTTTGAAAATTTTAACTTTTTGTAAGTTGTACACATTTTTATACTGTATGAAAATTTTCTCATACCTTTTCCTTGGATTTTTTCTTTGGCTTTCGCTTTTAAAGCCTTTATTCCTTCCATCCTAAATTGATGTGCAGCCTTTGGCCCCGAAGCATGCCATACATAACCTTGGGGTTTTTGGATGGCATACTTAGGATATTTGTTTTCACGGCAGACTCACGAAGCTGTGATTGAGACTTCTCTGTGAACTCTGATGAGTATGCCTCCTGAAAGTCCAGCGAGTTCGATCTGCAGAGCTAAAATTGCTATCCGTCTTACGGGTTTTATGATTCTGTTGAGTCCTCCATGCAGAGCTCAAATTATTGTTCATACTGTGGGCTTAATTAAGTTTGTTGATTCCGTCCTGTAGGGCACAATTCTTTGTCTGTGCTGCAGACTTAATCAATTCTGTTGAGTCCGTCCTGCGGATCTCAGTCGTCTGTCTTGCAGACTTTGTGATTTTGTCCTTCACAAACTTGTGGAGTCCGACCTGTGGAACTTGAATTATGGTCCACCCTGCAGACTTAATAATTTTGTTTGACTCCGACCTGCGGAGCTCAGTTCGTATGGCCTGTAGACTTTTAATTGAGTTTATCCTTTGCAAACTTCTTGAGTCCGTTCTGCGGAAATCGAATTATGGTCCGTCTTGCGGACTTAATAATTTTGGCTGACTCCGACCTGCGGAGATCAGTTCGTCTAGCCTGCAAACTTTTAATTGAGTTTGTCATTTGCAAACTTATTGAGTCCTATCTGCGGATCTCAGTTGTATGTCCTGTAGACTTAACGAAGATTATCTTTTGCATACCTAATGTGCGTGTTTGTCCTGTAAACTTAATTAGAAACATTCACCATATAAAAATGGATAATAAAAAATAAAAAAGATACGGTAACATTCGTAGTGCACCCACCAAGTGAAAAATGCAGCAATAATGGAAAAAAATGTATCAATACTGAGGGAATCAAAGGAAATAAAGTTTCGAACGAGCCATAGGCATTTGGAACCTGTCATGCGTAATGTGCTTCAATCTTATTTGGGTTTTAGTTCTCGACCCAACTTGTCTTAATTTTGATCTGCACCATTTCTTCTATTTGTGCAGCATAGCAACTCTTGGCTGCCATTCCACCCGGCCTTCTCGAGTAGGAAATTTCATAGTGATACGAGTGAGGGAAATTACAGCCTGTAGATCGATCAGCGGTGGTCTCCCCATAATTATATTGTAAGTGGAGGGAGCATTGACCACCACATATTTTACCATCATGGTCTTACCCATCTGCCCTTGGCCGAAGGTTGTAGCAAGCTTTATCATTCCCAAGGGATGAATTGGAGGTCCGGTGAATCCGAACATCGGTGTTGACACATGTGTTAACTCTGAGTCCTTGAGCATCATGGATTGAAAAACTGAGTAATATAAAACATTAATTACACTTCCTGAATCGATACAGATCCTTTTTACCAAACTCTTGTGCACTACAGCCTCAATGACCAGGACTTCGTTGTTAGTTACCAAATGTAAGAAATCTCTTGGTCCATAAGTCACCTCTCCCTGAAGCCTCTGATTCCTACTGAATGTAGAAGATTCTGCAAACCGGTTATTCTGGCTTCTTACCTCCCAAAATGTCTGACTGGGGCCTCATACGATGGTATTATTGGTGCTAATAGGGTGATTATCTAGCTGCCGATCTGCCTTTGGGGATCGGTCTCTTCTTTTTTAGGGCTCGTCATGTCTACCTCGGTCCTGATTGTAACTCCGGCGCCTGAAGTCCCTACGACCCTGTGGTTCTGGATTCTGAGATCAGTCGACCATTTCATCCAATTTTCCCTCAATGATAGCCGCATCAATACCCCTCTTCAGATCCCTACAACTCTCTAAATCATGCCCACCATCCTTATGGTAGGAACAAAATTTACTCTGATCCCTTCTCTTGGGATGACCTCCCATTGGTGGTGGAACTCAAGCTAAGGCCTTCCTTTCCATGATGGCGAGTACCTGCTCGCGTGACCGATTTAAAGGGATGAAATCCCTCTCATGTAAAGAACCTTTCTTTCCCAACCAATCTGTGATTGGGGCAGCCATACGGTCCTAGACCGGTTTTCTTTTCCGGTCAGATCTGTCATCTGTCTTCTCTTTCTTAGATTCCCCTTTCTCTGACTCTCTCTTTAACCTGTTAGCTTCATCGCCCTGGAAATTCTTATACGCCATCTCCATGCATTCTTCCATAGTCTTAAGGAGCTTATTGTTCAGCTTAGCATGTAATCTTCCTTCTCGTAGCCCTGCTACAAAAGAGGCAATCATAAAGTGATCCTCAATGCCCTTAACTTGCACTAATTAGTCGTTAGATCTCTTGATATATTGGAGCACAGTCTCTTTTCTTTTATGTTTAATTGTGAGGAGGTGAATAGCGTTTTCCAGGAAGGGTTTGGCCGAAATAAAGGCATTAACAAATGCCCTACCAGTGCCTCAAACTTAGAGATCAATCTCGTTGAGAGCTTTTTGAACCATTCACGGGCCCTGCCCATAAGTAACGTGGGAAATCCTTGCACTTCATTTCATCAGGAGTGTTGTACAGGTTCATCTAAGTAATGTACTGGAAAAGGTGATCCGAGGGATCCTTAGACCCATCGTATGAGTCTATCTTGGGCACCTTGTGTAACACCCCGGTTCCCAATCCCGTCGGCCGCCGGTATTGGTCACTGTAGTGCCACTCATCACGACACACAGTCGTGGCGGTAACATTCAACATTCCACAACAAAAAGAAAATAAACATTCACCATTCATTATTTTGAGAGAAAGTATTAAAGTGAGTACAAATATCCTGAAGTAAATGAAATTATGCGGCACGTCAAAATCTTTAAAATTTAAAATTTCAAATAATGTAGACGACATGTGACTGCGACTACATGGCTCTCAAACCCCGCGACATCCCAGCAACAAGCAAACATCCATAGGAATACCTGCTAAGAATCTGCTCCCCATAAATGGATCATAGCAGGGTCAAACGAAAGTACAAACCGTCAACTACAAAGTTGAGTAAGAATAAATCTAGTGCACATAAGGTAAAGCTAACCCATGAAGGGTACCCCCAATTTATGCAGGACCCAACAAATCAATAAGAGTTACGACCAACCATAACGGACACCATACTTCACAACTAACCACCTAAAGGTCCCGAATGGTACCACAACTAGGTGGATCACCACGTACTGGGGTGCAAGGAAACCTTCCCGGGTTCCCGGCTTCGGGTGCTACCCTATCCGGCCCGACCACGCCACCGCCTCGCAACTCCCCAAGTACACTAAGGACACCGGTCGTAAGAAAACCTTCCCGGTTCCCGGCTTCGGTGCTACCCTATCCGGCCCAACCACTACGGGTCTACGAACTTCGATGCCCAAAATCCGAATCTCACCAAGACACCAAAATTTTAACTCACCAAAGCATAACCCATCGAACATGTTCGTAAGACTAGCCAACAACCCACAACGAAGGAAACAATATAGATCGACGCCCGCTTTGGAAGGCCGGACGCCCGTCCAAAGACTTCTGCATCGACGCCCGTCAAACCATCGGACGCCCGTCCCAACACATCGAGTTAGGTCCTGAATGTAAAACAACCCTTAGACGCCCGTCCAGGTAACCCAGACGCCGTCCTCGCCTTCCCATGTCGCCTCCTCGGTGGCGTGGTTGACCATAAGACCTTGACGATGCTAACTTCACGCCCTCTTGTTTTCCGTATTTGGTATCTAATATCTCGCACCGGTACCTCCTCGTAAGTCAAGGATCGATCTAACTCAACCACCTCCGGTTCGATCACGTGAGAAGGATCACTCACGACTTGCGCAATTGAGATACATGAAACACGTTATGCACTTTATCCAACGCCGTGGCAAAGCTAGTCGATATGCCACTTCACCTATGCGGTCCAAGACCTCATATGGCCCCACATACTTGGAACTCAACTTCCCCTTTTTACCAAAACGCATTACTCCTCTGGTTGGTGATACTCGTAGCAATACTTTATCACCCACGGCGAACTCAATATCCCGGCGTGTGTAAGTCCGCATAACTCTTCCGCCTATCCTGGCAGCCTTCATCTTTTTCTCGGATTATCTCGCACTGCTTAATCGTATCTTCGATCATCTCGCGGTCCCAAAGTCGCCGCCTCGGACGAATCGTCCCAACAAACCGGACTCTTGCACTTCCTACCATAAAGTGCCTCAAAAGGTGCCATCTTAATACTGGCATGGTAGCTGTTGTTGTATGAAAACTCAATAAGATCGAGCTTTTCCTCCCAAGAGCCTTTGAATTCTAATACACATGCCCTTAGCATGTCTTCCAAAGTTTGTATGGTCCTCTCCGTCTGACCATCGGTAGCAGGGTGAAAAGCTGTACTCATTCGTAGCTCCGTCCCCAAGGCTGCCTGTAGCTCCTGCCAAAACCGAGATATGAATCTCGCATCTCTATCTGACACAATGCTGCTGGGTATACCATGTAGTCTCACAATATTTCTCCGGTACGCCATAGCCAACTCCGTCTTACTCCAAGTGTCTTTCATCGGAATGAAATGCGCCGCTTTGGTCGATCCTATCCACAACGACCCAAATCATGTTATTCCCTTTAGGGCTCTCGGTAATCCGCATACAAAATCCATGGAGATGGAATCCCACTTCCAAACGGCACATCCAACGGCCGCAGCAAGATGCCCTGTGGGCGCCGATGTTCAATCTTGACCTTCCGACAAGTCAAGCACTTTGACACAAATTCGCTACTTCGCGTTTCATATTGGGCCACCAAAAGGTTTTCTTAAGGTCCTTATACAGTTTGTCTCCTCCCGGATGAACCGAATAAGGCGTACTATGGGCTTCACTCAAGATCCGCCTCTTGAGTTCTCCGTCGGCTGGTACACACCACCGACCCTTAAACCGGATACTACCATCCTCGTGTAACGTAAAATTAGCTGCCCCATCTGTACCAATCTTGGCCTTCCTTGCCTCGATCACCTTGTCACCCACTTGTCTCACCCGGATCTCAGTGTATCATTCGGGTTGCAAGACGAAGTCGCTTTTATCTCCGCTTTCTGATGACACAAATATCCATGCGGTCCAACTCTTCCCCAGCAGCCTCGATCCGAGCTACTTCCTCGCACAAGGAATGAATCGATTTCCGACTCAAAGCGTCCGCCACTACATTGGCCTTCCCTTCGTGGTATTGGATTTCCATGTCATAATCTTTAATTAACTCCAACCAACGCCTCTGACGCATATTGAGCTCCTTCTGTGTGAATATGTACTTCAGGCTCTTGTGATCCAAAACACCTTGAAAGTTATTCCATACAAGTAGTGTCGCCATATCTTCAATGCGAAGACCACACCGCCAACTCTAAGTCGTGGGTTGGGTTGTTACTCTCATACGGCTTAAGTCGCCTTGATGCATACGCGATCACTCGCCTCCGTTGCATCAAAGACACAACCAGTGCCATTCTTCGATGCATCGGTATAAACCTCGATGTCCTCATTCCCATCCGCAACGCTAACACCGGAGTCGTAGTCAACCGTTCTTTGAGTAGTTGGAACGCCTCTCACAATTGTCATCCCACTTAAACCGGTTCTCTTTCGCATCAATGCAGCCATCGGTCTCGCAATCTTGGAAAAGTCTTTTACAAATCTTCGGTAATATCCACCAAACCCAAGAAGCTTCGAATTTCGCAACATTCTTAGGTGCCGCCATCTCTCCACCGCCTCTATCTTGCTCGGGTCAACGGATACACCGCCTTTCGAGACGACATGCCCCAAGAATGCCACTCGTTCAACGAGAATTCACATTTAGACAGCCAGATACGCTGATTTTTCCCGTAAAACTCGCAAAGACGAGCCTCGTGTGTTCGGCATGTTCTTCCTTAGTCTTAGAGTAGACTAAGATGTCATCAATGAAAACTACTACAAAATTGTCTAAGTAGGGTCTCGAATACACGGTTCATCGATCCATGAAAATCGGCCGCGCGCTTGGTCAATCCGAAAGGCATGACCGTGAACTCATAATGTCCGTGACTGCACGAAATGCGGTCTTTGGGATATCCGCATTTGCTAACTCCGAAATGATGATACCCTGATCGTAAATCAATCTTCGAGAAAATACCTGCCCCCCGTAGTTGATCGAACAAGTCATCGATCCTCGGTAACGGATACTTGTTCTTCACTGTGATGTTGTTCACCTCCGGTAATCAATACACACCACATACTACCATCCTTCTTCTTCACAAACAACACCGGTGCTCCCCACGGCGACACACTCGGTCGGATGTACCTCTTATCGAGCAGTTCCTCCAATTGTACCTTTAGTTCTTCTAATTCTTTAGGTGCCATATGATAGGGTGCTTTCGATATCGGTCTGGTCCCGGGCACCAACTCCACTGCAAACTCTACCTCCCTCTGGGGTGGCATGCCTGGTATCTCATCAGGGAATACATCCCCAAAATCACGGACTACATCAATGTCCACTAGTTTAGGATCCCCCGTGCTTACATCATGTACGTGACACATAAACAACGGGTACCCTTTCTCGACGGGAGACCTCAAAGTCATCACCGGAATAATCTTCACATTAGGTTTATCCACAAATCCCTTGTAAGATATCCGCACCCCTTTAGGACCTCTCAAAGTCACCTTCTTCTGCTCACAGTCAATTTTGGCTTTATGCCGGTTCAACCAATCCATACCCAAAATAACGTCGAAGTTCTCGAGAGAACTCGATCAAGTCAACCGACAAGTTGACTCCTAAAATCACTAATGGTACATCTCTATACAACTTAGTACATGGTACTAACTCTCCCGATGGTTGCATAAATTTGTCAAATTACCTCGGATGTAACTAGACCTAACCTCAAAACATGCGAACTTGCTACAAAGGAACATGATGCACCCGAATCAAAAAGTACATAGGATAAGAATGAGTTAACCGTAAAATTACCCGTCACTACGTGGTTGCTCGCTCGCCTCCTCTCTCGCCCGTCACGAATAATCTCCTGGGCCTGATTTTTCACCGAATTTGCGGTCTTTGGCCGACCACGATGGTCGGTTTCTGCTTTCCACCAGTGGGCCGTAGGTGCACCCCGCCGGCTCTGTGCGAGTACCACTCTGCTTTGGTTACCCCTACCCATGTTCCCCGTGTTGCTCCTCGCAGCCCCACCCATGTTGCTTCCTCAGAATCGATGCCGACCCGGCAGTGTGGAGCCGTAAAGCACTCATACCGCCTATGCCCAAACTTCCCACAATTGTGACATCGAACTCACAAGACTGAACAATCGGTACCGGATGATTTCTCTCGCACCGCTTGCAATGATAACTTCGTGGCCGACTAAACCCCTGGAGTTACCTCTCACCGGTGACCACCACCGCCTGTAAGGTGGGAATTTTCCGGTGGACGGTCGTCTTGGTGGGTTTCGGAATTGCTCGCTTTTGTCGCCTCGATTGTCCTCAGAGACACTCTTCCTCTTGTTAGTAGCATACGCCGCTTTAACCTCTCTCCGAATCCTCTCAATGTTGCATGCTACTTCACACATCTCTTTTAAGCTCGTGAAGCCCCTGCTTGCACCCATACGATCCCGGATCGCTAAATCTAAGTGTTGCTCAAACTTCACCATCTTGGCCTCTTCAGTCGGCACTAGCTCAGATGCATAAACTGCCAAGTCGACAAACATCTCGTAGTATTCTTGAACAGTCATATCCCCCTGTCGGAGATTATCGAACTCGACCCGCAGCTCTTTCCTCTTAGATTCGGGAAAGAATTCACGCCTCCTCCTGCTTAAACTCAGTCCAGTTCAGGTGGTACCAATACCGCTTTCTCCTTGCTCATTTACAGTCTGAGCCAACCGATCTTTGTTAGCACCCCACCACAAATCAGCCCTGTCAACCAAGTAGAAGGCAGCTTGGTCGACCTTCAGTTCCTCTGGGCAGCCTAGAGTGGCGAAGATTTTCTCAAACTCCCTAATCCACCGCTCGAGCCCCTTAGGATCTCCCTTACCATCATACTGACTAGGCCTCTGCTGACTCACGGCCCTAGTCATGCCGGTGGTCGACCCTTGAGAACGATCCTCTGTCAGCTTGTTGACCGCATGAATCAGGTCTTGATTCATCTTAACCAACTGATCAATCAGCTAGTCCCTCTCATTTCCATTCCTAGGAGGCATAGCTAAAACTACAAAAGTAAACCATCATATATTCAATTATCACCTATATCATGCCACAAAATATTTCACATATACTAACACTTCATCATCCAAAATTAATTGTAACTCATGCCACATTTCCACATACATCGAACTCACCGTACCTTCCCTACATAGGACTCAATACCTACCCCACACATCCTCACTGTGCTCATTTTAGTGAACTTATTCTTAAGGTTCATTTTAGGTGGTGGTCTCGAGTCGAACGCGTCTCGATACCACTTTGTAACACCCGGTTCCCAATCCCGTCGGCCGCGGTATTGGTCATCAGTAGTGCCACTCATCACGACACACACGTGTGGCGGTAACATTCAACATTCCACAACAGAAAGAAAATAGACATTCACCATTCATTATTTTGAGAGAAAGTATTAAAGTGAGTACAAATATCCTCAAGTAAATGAAATTATGCGCACGTCAAAATCTTTAAAATTTAAAATTTCAAATAATGTAGATTTACATGTGATCGCGACTTACGTGGCTCTCAAACCCCGCGACATCCCAAAGAACAAGCAAACATCCATAGAATACTGCTAAGAATCGCTCCCCATAAATGGATCATAGCAGGTCAAACGAAAGTACAAACCGTCAACTACAAAGTTGAGTAAGAATAAATCTAGTGCACATAAGGTAAAGCTAACCCATGAAGGGTACCCCCAATTTATGCAGGACCCAACAAATCAATAAGAGTTACGACCAACCATAACGGACACCATACTTCACAACTAACCACCTAAAGGTCCCGAATGGTACCACAACTAGGTGGATCACCACGTACTGGGGTGCAAGGAAACCTTCCCGGGTTCCCGGCTTCGGGTGCTACCCTATCCGGCCCGACCACGCCACTGTCTGCAACTCCCCAAGTACACTAAGGACACTGAAGTCATAAGGAAACCTTCCCGGGTTCCCGGCTTCGGGTGCTACCCTATCCGGCCCAACCACTACGGGTCTACGAACTTCGATGCCCAAAATCCGAATCTCACCAAGACACCAAAATTCTTAACTCACCAAAGCATAACCCACTGAACATGTTCGTAAGACTAGCCAACAACCCACAACGAAGGAAACAATATAGACTGGACGCCCGTTTGGAAGGCCGGACGCCCGTCCAAAGACTCTACTGGACGCCCGTCCAAACCATCGGACGCCCGTCCAACACATCAGAGTTAGGTCCTGAATGTAAAACAACCCCTTAGACGCCCGTCCAGGTAACCTAGACGCCCGTCCCCTTAACCCAGACGCCCGTCCACTAAGAACTGTGACATCCTGAATCAAATTTAACACCTCAGACGCCCGTCTAGCTAATCCAGACGCCCGTCCGAAATGTACTGTTACATCCTGAATCAAATTTAACACCCCAGACGCCCGTCCAGCTAATCCAGACGCCCGTCCGAAATGTACCCAGGGCAGACGCCCGTCCGCATGAATCAGACGCTCGTCCAACTTGGGTTTCGACTAGAACCCTAACAGCTCTCTACGTGATTTCTGAGTCGTTTCTCCACAACACAGCAGCAAAACAACACTTTAAGCCCAAAAACTCCATACAAAAGCATCATATCAACTATAGGTTTCAACTAACGCAAAAACACACCACTATCCACACACAACAAAGCCAAGTATCCAAACGGAGCACAAAACATAGAAATATTCTTACCGGTTAAGCTGCGTTTCTTGAGAACCCTCTGCTATCGAGCTAAAATCGCTCCTCCACGAAGTCCAAATCTATAAAAAGAAAACAGCGATCACCGATTCCTAAACACCAAGGAGAGATTTTTCCCTCTCCTTCTTCCTTACAAGGGGGGGTCGTCGGCAAGGGGTTTTGGGGCTGAAAATTTCTGTTTTGGGGAAAAATAAGGGAGAAAAGGGGTGAAAATCCTTTTATTAAGTGATTAAAACTCCTTATTAAAACTCCTTCTTAATTATTACTAAATCTCTCCGTACAATTAATAAATCCCATAATTTCCCCAAATAACTAGATCTTTTACTAATTAATTAGGAAGTCAAAATTTCGGGATATTACACCTTGAACCGCGCAGGTCAGGGATATTCATTAGTATGCGCCATAAAAGGTGACACAAATGAAAATTCACTGGGCCTTCTCCTCGGAAAGGCATCGAATTCCGTCTTAGCTTTTTCCTTGGCTCTGGGATCCACTGGCTTTTTTTTTCCTCAAATTTGAGGTTGGTGCCTCGTCATTCTACTTACTTCTCTTACTGTCATGAGGGGTGGGAGTCTCTTCCTGCGCTTCCTCATCCTCTAAATCCTGCGTAGCGGCTGGAGAATTGCTTGCCGCGTCTCCGGATCCATGGCCATTAGTTGATACACCACTGATTGTTAAGCCGTGTTAAAAGATGCTCTGTCACCTGGATGGCTTTGCTCTCTGGTGGTTTCTCCTCCACCTTTATTTTGGCCCTTTGGAGCACTTTGGGCACCCTAGGCAATTTCTACAGCCTGTTGTTTGCGTGTTTTTGCCATAACTATTTCTCTTGAATAATTGTGAGTAGAAGACCCTCCTTCTAGCGCCAATTGATGATGCTGGATAACTTCGGGTATTAAATCCGGGCCGTAATTACTCTAGTGACAATAAATTCAAGAACAAATTCTAGAAAAGATGTTAAATGTGGAGTGTTTTTGTGGATTTTAGACTGAACCTGGGATATTTTCTCTCCAGGCTGCCTATGTATCCTGTGTTGAATCAGGAATCAAGTCTGCCATAATTCTTCGGATCGTTTATATAGGAAACACTTATGCCCTATATGTCAATGAACCGTATCCATTATAGGCTCTTATTTTCTTATTCTCTTATTCTCTAAGAATATATTTGGCAGATAGATCCCTTATTGTTAGGAGATAATCTCGCTATTTGAACCGTATTCTTTATGGCTTTGGATTCTTTCCATATTTATCTTATAAACGCATGTGTTAAATACGTGAATCACTCTAGCCAACTTGCAACGAGCTCTCGAGGCCATTATGGCAGAGCTGAACTGATCTACCTCTGTCGCTCCCCGACCGACCTACGGTGGACTGAAGAGTGATCTGACCGATCTCCCACATGGGGTTCTGTTCGGCCCCTAAGCTCAAACTGGGGCTCCTGGCCCTTATTAAATATATTTCTCTAACTTTATTCCTTAATCATTTATTGCCTCTTGGTTTTTATGACGACACGTGGCAGGGGCTGATCCAACCTTCATCAACACTCATCCTCTGCTTGACCTCGCCATCGATGGTGCTGATAAGATCGATCTAAACCTTGACCTCATCAAAGGTCGTGGCGGTGCTTTACTTAGAAAGAAAATGGTGGAAGCAGCATCATATAAATTTGAGGTTGTTGTTGGACAACTCTAAATTGGTATCTGGATTAGGTGGGTCAGGTTTAGCAATATGTAGAAGTAGTGAAATTTGCTGGAAAGATAATCAGCAAAGACTAGAAGAGTTATTTAAAGACAAGGACGGAGCCATGATTTTAGTCTGGGGTAGACTAATAGGCTATATCGAGATCATCGGGTGGGCTGGATTAAGAATATTTTATGAATCAAAATGGACTACATAGATTTTATAGTGTAATATTTTTTTGTCCGGGTGGGCTTAGCCCCCCTTTGCCCCTAACTTGGATCCGTCCTTGTTTAAGAATGAAGGTTGTGAAGCAAATCTGAGTTTGAATGGAGATGGAAAACCATATATGACTGATAACATGAATTACATTGTGGATTTGTACTTCATGACCAAGGGCGGACCCACGTGATCCCACTGGAATTTATATAAAGAAAATTTACAAAACAACGTCGTTTTGTCGTTTTGATAAAAAAAAATCCAATTTTAACCTAATTTTAATAAAACATTCCCTCATGTTCGCCCCACAATTCTGAAAACTTAAAAAAAACGAATGGGATAGCAAGTAGCGACAACAACAGCGCAGTTTCCTCCTCCCTCCGTCTCTTTCTTCCAGCAATCTCGAAGTTGCGAACGGAAATGCTGAGGCTCCAATCCACCATGGCACCACCATCTCTGATTCTCTATTATTTTTTGAAAATCAATTTTCAAAAGCCCATGCTCTGCCTTTCTACTGCTCTCTCATTTCTCAAGAAGAACATCGGCTTTGTCGGCGGCTCCATCTGTCCAGTGCTCCTCCTCCTCACTTCATTCCTTAATCCATTCTTTATTTACAGAAGGTATCAAGGTAATAATTCCATTTATTCTGACGATGCTGGATACCGTCAGAGTAATAATCCGGGCAAATTTAATCTAGAGACAATATTCAAGATCCAAAAGATTGCAGAAAATACGAAACGATGGATGTTTGTGAGCGATTCAGACTGAGCCTGAGAATGCTTTTCTCAAGTTGCCTACGTGTCCCGGGATTATTCAGGAATCAAGTTTTCCGTAGTTCTAAGAAACGTTTATAAAGGGGAACACTTGTGCCCTAGGTTATGGTTGTGTCGTGTCCTTTCAGGACTCTCATTTGTAACTGTTGTGGATTCTTCTGTGTTAACCCCCATGATTTTAGGAGATAAATACCATAGTTTAAATGACAGGATCAGAGCCTTTATGATGGAGGATTATTTCCATAGTTGTCACTTATATTTTCAATGTGGATAAAACCGGGGTTAGCTCTATCCGACATGCGGATAGCTCCAAACGACGCCATGGTCCGAGCTACGCTGCCCCGACCTCACTACGCCCTGACCAACCTATGGTGGGATAGGAAGCGCATTAAGCAGACTAGACCTCCCTCCCTCTTGGGGATAAAGGTCTTACCATCGAGTATTAACTAGGGCTCATGACCCTTAACTGCTCATTCTCATTCCTTATTTACTACTTAGCTACTCACGAGGTGACACATGGACGAGGATGACCTGATCTCCGTCATATTCCAAATTCATTTTCGATTCCAATTCAATTTTATTGTGTGCATAATTTTAGTTTTAAATTCAATTTAAATTTGAGCATTGATTTTATTTGTTGTGTTGATACTTGTGTTGTTACCCTAATTTTTGCAATTGGAATTTAACAATGACCCTATGAAAGTGTGAATAATATTTTTGGATTTTTGTGTTGTAAGTTCTTAAGTTAACTCATTAAGTACAATAAATTGGTAAACTAGTAATTACTAAGTAACAAGCATATACAATAGAAATAAATTTAGCTAATTGTTTATTTTTATTTTTATTTTCTTAACAGATTAGTTGATATACGGACCATTTTGTTGATAAACGAAGTCAGGGTGGTGAATTTGAGGAATTGTTTAGTGAGTTTGAGAATTCTGGGGTGGGTGAATCTAATGGGGTTAGGTCTCATAGTAGACAAATTGTTGATTTAAGTAGCCTCCCTTCAGGAAGGAAAAATATCTTAGTATCATCTGAATTAAATTGATGAAATTAGAAGAGCTTATTTGTTAAAGGGACATTGTCAATCATATGATCATGATTTTCCTAAGAAAAAGTATGGAACAAAAACTCGTCGATTTAATCCGAAGTGGTTTGAAAGAATATGCTAATTGGTAAGAATATAGCATTAAGGAAGACAAAGCATATTGCTTGTTTTGTTATTTGTTTAGAGGTGAATTTGGGAATCAAGGTAATGGTGGTGCATTTGTAAGTGAAGGTTTTAATGCATGGAATAAAAAAGACAGGTTAGACAACCATGTTGGTAATGATGCGGCTAATAGTTCTCATAATTTGTATTTTAGGAAATGCGAGGATCTAATGAGACAAGAGCGTTCGATTGATGTTTCTTTTCATAAACATACAAATATTCAAAAATGGGAATATTTGGTTCGATTAAGTACTACCATTGATTTATGTAGAATTCTGTTACATCAAGGGTCGGCTTTTCGTGGTCATGATGTGTCCGAAGGTTCTTAAAATAAGGGAAATTTTCTTGAATTTCTTAAATGTTCTGCTGATATAAGTGAGCATATCCGTAAAGTTGTCCTTGAAAATGCTCCAAAAAATAATCAAATGACATCTCCAAGTATTCAAAAACAAGTTGTTAATTGTTTTGTAAAAGGAGATACAACTTCGTATACTTGATGAGTTTTGTTGGTCCTTTGAAAAGGCTTTGGTTAAGTTTAGAGGGAGGGGGGGTGAATAAACTTAACACTTAAAAGTTTTGGAGTTAACAAACTCAGCAACTTCAGCAGCCTGCTGATACCTCAGCAGTCTGTTGACACTTAGTAGTCTGCTGACTGTTGAGTTCACTGAATTTGTGCAGCGGAAATATATCAAAAATTAAGCCTTATTACTTGTTGTTAAATATGATACCAAGTATTAGATACTCAGTAGTGTATGTGTGTGATTCAGTTGCTAGATTCAGTAGATTGATGTGCTAGATAAACTAAATGCAGAATATAAATGCAGAAAGTAATTAGGTAGATTTTATAGTGGTTCCAAGTGGTGTAATCCTGTCAGTCCACTCTTCTCCTATGATGTTGGAGGTAATTCACTAGAGATTCTTGAGGTAGCTGTTACAAAAATCCCTAAGATGCTTGTCCTTCCCCAATAACTATGGCTTCACAAACTGAACACTTGGAACAGGTAGGATTGCTGCTCCAAAGTCTTCCACTGGTCCTTGAAGGGTAGGATTGCCTCTTCACCAGCTCCACCACAAACAACAGTCCTTGACACAAATGTGCTTCATTGTCCTCAGTAAATTCCTTATAAAAGAAAGTTTGAATCAAGTAAGTGATTCAGCTTTCAGCAGCTTGATCAGGATGATATGATCAGTGGCTTGAGGTCTTCAAGTGTGTAAACTTGATGTAGCTTGAATGCAGATTACACTTGAAGAATTGTACTGGATCAGTATCCATATGCTCAGTAGGGTCAGCAGGGTGTTTGATCGATTTAATTCTGATTGCTCAAGATGGATCCTTATTTTTCTTCAAAAATCATCACTTGTATTTGAGTTAGGAGTCCTCTATTTATAGGTAGAAATCCTTGTGACTTATGTTTGAAATTCAAAAATAGCCGTTTTGGATTTGTCTCCATCTTGACTTATGCTTTACGATTGTTCCTAGTATCGACAATCGTCGATTCCTTTTGACAGCTTTACGCTTTGTCCACCCTTTGACTTGTATCCATTGGATAAAGGTCTGAATCTTTCCAACGTCCCTTTAATCATAACCATTGATTTTTTTAATAAATCAGAGGTTGTTAGCTGTCCATTTCTTTGTAATCTTCCAATGTAGCCTTTGATGGTATCGAAATATGTGTCCAGCAGGTTCCTGAGAACATAAGTCTGCTGATATACACATTAGTAAGCTGATCCATAATTTGCTGTGTTTAAAAACACTTCAGCTAACTGTCTTTTATCTAACTTTTATTTATGAAGTTATATTACACCTTTTTGCACATAACTAAGTTCCAATCATCACTTAACTTGTGGAACTTAGACCTTGTACACAAGGTATATGTAATCAGTTTAGGTCATCAAAGACTTCCCTAAATTCTGATTCCATATCCTTGACTTTAAATAATAAGTTTGATCTCTTAGCCTTCAATAACCGAGTTTGAGCCTCACCCTTCGCCTCTTGACAGAGTTCCTGATTAGTCTCATCGACTCCGCTACCCCTATCGATCAAGACTAGTCTCACGATGTAAGTCACCGACCTTTCACAATGCTTGTTTGATCAAACCTATACAAGATCAAACTCTAATAAACATATACATTTGATCTAGACATCTTTTGTCTTTGCTCTATATATGACTAGTCCGCACTCATCACTAAAACTAAAAATAAGTCCAACAATTTCCCTATTTTTGGTGATGATGCCAATACCCTCCTTACAGCAAAGCAAAAAGATTAAAAACAAGAACAGAACAAACTTAGTCATCTCTCATTATAATCAATTGTTCACAAGTATTACAGTTTAGAATCAGCAAAAGTATAAAGCAGATAAAGTATGCTGATCTAGTTTCTTCTTCCTCTTTCTTCTCTTGCTTTATCCACTTGCTCTTGATAGGCTCTTATCTCTCTAATCATTTCTCTCATCCATTCATTTTCAATAAGAGAGAAATCAATGTGAGGATTCACTTCTTTCCACCATTTTCATGCTTCAGGCAGAGTGAGATTGATCTGATGTACTCTAAAGCCTAAACACATGTAAACTTCCTTAAACTCATTAAGTGACTCCTTTTCATTGGTTGTAGGTAACTCCTTTCACCTCTACCACCTCTTCCACCTCTATGTGCAGCCCTCATGGCTTTAATCCTTGCTTCCCAAAACTTAAGTCCCAGAAAGGAATTAAGTCCCTCATGGAAACCTTTATCATGGTAAGGCCTTCTTTTGCTGTTGTAGACCTTCTTGTACTCTCTGAGAAGATCATCAGTAAGTGGAAGTATGCCAGGTGCATGCTCTCTAAAAGCATTGATGTCATCTGTTAGGTTCTATGCCCAAAAGACAATTTGTAATTGTTTTATTTAAATAAATGCACTACAAGAAAAACTGATTTTAATGAGAGGAATATAATGACGGGCTAAAATTTCGTCACTATAAACGTGTTTTAATGACGGTAATATATATATTAAATTATTTAATGTGTAAACGGTGAGGAAGTTCAAATTCTTATCATTATTGATTGCTTATCCCCTTAATATTGATACACAAAAAGTCATCTCCTCATTGTTATGTAAGAAATATTACTAAATAAATTTTTTTTCCATTATAAGCATTTTTCTAAATTTTGTAAGAATAATGATACGGACATAACCGTTGTGACACGGGTATCACAACATGTATATACTCCGTTGATTTCTATGTGAACTAATCATTAATCATTGTTATATTCATCATGATAAACCGTGTAGATACATGTTGTGGTACTTGTTGTTCACAACGATTGAATCCGTATGATTATTTTTTTTAAAGGATAACCCAAATGGTAGGCGGTAAAACTCCCACCCTAAATATTCCCAATTCATTTTTTTTGGCAAAACATTAATTCCTAATTCTATCTATACACAAAACCTAAATTCACTTCAAATCAAATTAACAAAAAACCTAGAAAATATTTACCCCTCCGCCACAAGTCATAGCCACTTTCCTCCATACACCAATTCCGGCATCCGTCATACAAACCCCAAATCGATTGTCTTTCCTGTGGATCGCCTCCTCCTCCGCCATCTTCGATTATCATTCTCCAAAGATCCGATTTCACCGATTGCGCATTTGCGGCTCCAAATCTTCACTTTGAAGTAGCGATGTGAAGAAGACAGTGAGCGTAAATTCTTCGTTCTTCTTGAGACTATTTTATTTCTCTTCCTTGTCTTTGATTAAAAGCCCGATTGTAATCAACATAAAAGGGTAAACTTGTAATCAATCGACATCACCTCCATCACGGGCCATACTCCTCTCTGCTTTTTAGTTTTGCGCTTGATGTTTGGAGTTCGAATGATGGGGAGAACAATATTGCCGAGGCTCATTCATTGACGCTCAAATGCAATGGCGCTTTGTTAACGCTTAGAATCGAACCAATAATGTTGGTGCAAAACCATAGAGGCTTGTTTTAATTTTATTTTATTTGCAAATCATGTGTTCAAATGTCAAATTGTGACAATCCTTATATGTTTGAGTTAATGCTATCACTAGGAAATTAGTGTGTGGTTTAGAGTTCGTAATAAACAACTTCCAATGTTTGGTGTTTGAATATTTGTGCTCTGTTTAAGGACAAGGATGTTAATTTGAGATGTGGTTTGCTTTTAGTTCGTTATGTTTATAGTTTCTTCACATGTTCTCATCTCAGTAAAGTTGAATAATCGTATGGAGGAACTTACAATGATTAAATGATTAATTTGGACAAGTAATAGTGATAAACTTTGGACTGTGAATTTACATTAATGTTGAAAAATATTATGATAGACATCATTACAATACATAGGCTCCAACATCGAATGAAGACTCGTTTTGTTTTACTATATGTATAATTAATTTTTTTTTGAGTAAAACTGGTGAAGACAAGGCAATGAAGATAGTATTGCTAAGTGTACTAGTGCATTGGTCTTTGGTTGTGTGTGTTCTTTGGTTGGCTACTGATGCATTGGCCTTTTGGACAAAGAAAAAAAATGATAGAATTATAAGTAAAACGAGTTTAAGTGCCATGGTTAATATAGATTGTTTGGAATATGATTGATACCATTATGGGGCTGCGTTAATAGTATGCAAGTCTAATTATAACAAAAGAGACGAAGCTATCGTATAATTGTTCCAAAACTTAATATTGTAGTTTAAGCGGAAAATTTAGTAATATAATTGATTGTTTGTTGAATCAATAAGATTCTTTTTATCAAGTTGATAGTAATTAATTTCTCTAGTGGTTGCACTAAATATTAAAATATCCTAATCCGACATATATAACCTGGAGTGTTGCTTTTAAAATTCGGATTTTTGTTGACTTTTATAACTGCTTTGTCTTGTCACAATGTTCCATACCATTTTCTCTTATGGTGTATTTTGCTTTGACAAACTTATAACAACCCTCTCATTTGCGGGGAAGTCGGAATATCTTGTGTCTACATCTTGAGGTTGGAGTCCTTATGTTTCTGTTTAGAGGGAATAGGCCGCGCCTAAAATCATCCCAAGCGCTGCTAATGTGGTTGCACCTAAAGTCTTATGGCTCATGCTAGACCGTTAACTCGCTAAACGAGTTTGGGATAAACTTCAAGTCTGTCAATTGCGTTGTCTTACAAGCTCAGAGCCAAAGGTTTGTGCTCCTTTCCAGTATTTTTAATGTCAACAAAAAGTAGTGTGTATCAAGCACATTTTTTACTTGTATGAGATGGAGCAAGTCCAAATTTGATAACAAAATAATCGTCAACCGTATTTCATTAAAACCCATTTTTCTTGTAGGATCTGAACTCCGGTCGGCGTTGGACAGAGGATCTTTATTCTGGTTGGAAAGTTAGATTATTTGATGCTTATGTGTTTTCAATTCTGGGGTTTGCAGATTTTTTTTTCTTGTTTTGTGTGTCTTTAGCCGTTTAGTTCAAGGAAGACCTGATTTGCGATTTTGGTTGTTTCAAATGGAATTCTCATTTTTATTCCTACCTCTGTGTCAGAATGGCGTGGGATTATTTTCTATCATGCCTCTGGTTGGATTATTTTTAATTTTGATAAGGCTAATAATATGATTTTTGTATTGAATGGTGGCCCTTACTATGTCTTTGGACAGCCACTTTTGCTAAAGAAAATGCCTGATTTTTTTGACTTTAGTATGGATGCTCTGTCTAATGTCCCTGTGAGGATTCAACTGCCTTGCTTGCCTCTTGCTCTTTGGAATGAGAAACCACTTAGTAAGATTTTTTCTTATGTGGGTACTCCTTTATATACTGATTTGTTGACTGTAAAGAAAAAGAGTGTTAGTTTTGCTAGATGTTTGGTTGAGATAAATTTGGATGGCACCCTGCCTGATAAGATTCCTATCTCCTTGCCTGGTGGGAAAACTTTGATTCAGCCAGTCCTCTATGAAGATATCCCTAATTTCTGTATTTTGTGTAAGAAAATTGGGCATGTTCTTGATTCTTGTCTGTGGTCCTTTTGGTCTTGGGCCACAGGTTTATGTGATCAGGTCTAGGAAACATAAGACAGCCCCTGATCTCCCTGTTTCTGACCTTGCCTGCACATAAAAAGTCTTCTGCTGTTGATGCTTCTTGTGTGAATGCTGATCTTTTGGCTTCTGCTGTTGCTGAAACATATTTGGTCTTGAATTCTGATTCTACAAATGGAAATATGGTCACCCTCATTCTTTGGTATCGACTGCTTTGACTCTTTGCTTCTTTGTTGACTTGGATTTTAATCATATCACTTTGTTATTAGACAAATCACATGCTCCTATTTCTTTGCTTTTGTTTCTTCTAATGCTTGTTTGGTTGATGGTTCTGCTGCAGCACCTGTTGATTAGTTGATTTGGTTTCTTGTAGAAATTTCAAGAGTTGATTCCTTCTACGAGTACCTACTTAAAGCTCACATTCTTTTTGGAAGAGATGAATTTTAGAGGATGTTTCAGTCTGGTTAGGTCACGGTGCAGAAGTACATCAGACATGGTCCATGGTGCGCCCTTAATTTGTTATGAATACATGTGTAATTCTTTGGTTTTCATAGTTAATGTTTCCTGACAAGTGCATATGTGACTACAATAGTAATCTGTTTTGCTAAGATTCACAATCTGTTAAAACCTGGTTTAGGCTGTTAAGTTGCATCAAGTTTTGGTTGTTAAAATTGATTGAATATGCAATTTGCTCAAGATTTTCTACCTTTAGTAATCTGATTTGAGTCTAGTCTGGTACCTTTCTCTTCATATATGTTATGTTCTACAAGTCTACTTGCCTGTATTAATGTCCTGCTCAATATTCTGAGTTGAATGCATATGTCCAGCTGACTATCTAGCCTGAATTTTAATGACCTGCTTTTTCATATTTAGTCTTTTTTTGGAGTTTAAGTTTCAGTCCAAGTTCATGAGCAACCAGTTACCTGGGATCTTAGTTGACCATTAGTTTGTTATATCTGTTATGTTGTGTCTGTTATTTAGTGAAATCCGTAAGATTTTTGGTCCTTGTTTCGCACCTACTCGAGGAAAAATTTTCCAGGATGCATATACATGAATCTTTGTACAAGAGATGAAGAATGGGATTTATGAATTTGATTTTTTTTCTCCACTTGCAATACATTCATGTGCATAGCTTACTAGAAGGGGTTCAGTACACAATAGAAATACAATGTGGAGATAGTCTTTCTTGTTCTTAAGGTTCTACTTCTACTACTTCCATGAAATGACTGCACTTCGGTTTTTGAGCCGTTTTTATTTATACATGAATTAAAACTGATTCTTCTGGCAGTACTTCTATTAATCATGATGATTAGGTATCCCATGGTGTTGCATACTATTTTTTTGAATCTGTCTTAGCATTTACAAAGATCCTCATGTGTTTGGTTTTGGGGTCCTTGGTGGAGATTCAAGCATGGTTGCCCGAATATGGATTTTCTTTTTGTGGTGTTTCTGTTTTAGGTGCCCCTGTTTTGTCACTTGTTAAAGACAAAAAGTTAGCTAGGATTTATATAGATTTCTCAAAAGTACTAATTAAAAGGATGATGCAAACACATTTGCAATGGTTAAATTACTTTAAGAACATGGGTAATAAGCATCAGCATGAAGCTTTTCTTTCACTTTGTCTTTCAATGTTTGTGTTTTGCAGAAACATAATATGATAAAGTTGGAGATGAAGTGATTTCTATTGCAGCACCTTGCTAAAAGTACTAAAATAGCCCTTGCACCAGTTGTTCTTGCCTCTGGATGTAGGTTGAGTTTTGCCTAGTATTTGGGCTGTATTTTTTCATAGTCCTATGACTTTCATCTCATTGCATTGAACTTGATGTTTCTTGCATTTTTATATGATTTGTCCAGCAATTTATGCATACTTCTCTGTTTATGCAGTGTGTCTTCTTCGTTGAACTTGATATTTCTTGTATTACAATTGATTACTTTATGTTCATCTTCATGGAGCTGGACATTCTCTTTTTCTCATGATTTTTATTTTCTATATAATATAATAGGTTGCAGCAAAGAAAACAAAGGATTTCTCTCCGCATTTACAAAAGAGCAGGTTTGATGTTGTTGTGGCAAATGTCCCAGGTGGTCATCGTTTGAAATTGTTTATCCTTAAGGAGACATGCAAAATTTCCTTTTCGTTCTCCAGTATTCATTTTCCATGCAACATTTCCTTTTCAGTTGCCGGTATTCATTTTCCTGGTCGTGGTGAGCCTTATTTTTAAGAAGCCAGTGCACTTAATTAAGATGAAGGAAGATCATGCAGAGGGATGTTGAGATGGTGCAATTATCCTTACTTTTGAGTTTCTCCACTTAGTTCTTTGGTTGCCAATGAATTTCTACTTGTTTTATCATTGATATATTCAAGTTGAAAACATCAATTGGAGTCTACTCTACCGTATTGTCTACCTTTCATTGTGAAGGTAATCATTTCCATTCTACTATTCTCTTGGTTATTCAATCTTGTTGTTAGAGGTTGAATTTCATCTATGGATCTTAAAGACAACGTGGACTACACTCCTTTAAGTAAATTTTGTTGCAAAGCCCACATTGATAACTTTCCATGGATATTGGTAAATTCTATTTTTTTTATATTAGATAAATGACAGAGTATGTCATTTGCATGATCATTGACCGAGGTTGTTAAGTTTTGTTAGATTGGGGAGATGCTTGTTTTGGTTTTAGTTCTGGTTCGTTAGTTTATTGTTGCCATCTTTGTAGATGAAATTTGTTGACATTTTAGTTTTGATATTATCAGGGGACAATATTGAAACATGTTGCCAATATTGGAACATGTTCATAATGACCATATGAGTATTTATAGAAAGCAGGATTTAATGATGGTGAGATTGTAACATACTTTATCGTCATTAAAGCAGTTTTTGTGACGGTATACCCGGTCATTACATGTCTCTTGTTGATAATGGCCATTGCTAATTAATGAGCAGGTTTTCAATTATTAATGACGGTAATCTCCGTCATTAATGGGTATAAACTAATATTCAACTTTAGTTCTAATGAGAGGCAAATAATATAATAATAAGGAATTTACTCGTCATTGAATTTTTTTTAATGATAGTCTAATCTTGTCATTAAACCCTTGATGTCTTTAATGACGAGGCCGGTTCTTGTCATTGAAGGCTTTAACTAGAAGGGCAACTATGAGGGGGGCATGAGGGTGATTTCCCGTCATTAAAAGTCTTTAATGACAAGAAAATGACATATAATGACGGGATTTCCTGTCATTAAAACCCGTTTTTCTTGTAGTGATGACAGAATTTATTTCATCTTATTTATTGCCAATATGTATACACTGCAGAAAACCCTAAGTATATTGATTATGTAATCACATAACTCAGTGTATGGCTATACGCATGAGGATTGAGTTTGTGAAATATACTTAAAATTAACTTAGTCCGTAGCGTTTATTAATCTGAGTATGGGTCTCATGATTAATTTGCTATTAATGCGCCTGAACACTTTACGGTGTGGCGGTCTTATCCGGATCTGCCGGTAATAGGTACCTAGTGGGGCATCTATATATGATGATAATCATATAGGGATCGACCGATTTGATTTGAGTTCTCGATATAATTCCGTAATCGAGAAGTCTTATCGAATCACAAGATGATCAAATATGGATTAATCTTAATCCTGAGGTGATCCTGACGCATTTATTTAGACTAGGGTAGAGTTTGATGTGTTAGTAAGGATCACTTCACGGTGATGTGGTCCAACACTTCTCGTTGGCTCTATTCTGGAATGAGTGAGTGGTCTGTGTTATCACAGATATGGAATCCATTACTTCCCTCGGGAAGTAGACAGACAGTTCCCTTATTTGTTGACCCTAGAAACTGATCGATGGGCCCAGTTCATATTATATTGGTTATGAACTAATTGGTCACTAGGGGGTTAATGGTAAATAAGGATAATATGTTTCGAGAAGAGTTTACGGAAATATCCCGAATCGAAGTGAACAGTCTATGGAGGATTTATCCGTATGTAATGATTATATCAGTGGACGTTTTCGACTCATAAATTGAGTGTAAGTTATCTATATTCGATAGAGTTCTGTTTCGGGTTTATGGTGGTATAATCCCATAATTAATAGGTTGGATATAATTATTCTGTCTGAGGAATAATTTTATTCGACTTATTGTAGCTACTGAATATGGGTCCATGGTCCCCGACGTGGCTCCTAATATAGCATATAGGTTTTCTCGTCGTTGCACCTCAATTATAATTAAATGGTTGGATTGGGCAATTTAATTTGATATGTGAATTAATTGTTTAGTTGGACTAAATAATTAAATACACGGAAAAGACATTTTTCATGGACTCGGCCCAAATTGGTGTGTTGACCTTTTGACCTATTTGGTCAAATATAGTAAGATGCGTATGGACCTTTTTTTTGGGGTTTACATATGGCGCATATTATGATTATTTAATTAGAGAGAAATTAGTTTTCTTGGATAATTATTTAATATGTGATTTATCTTTTATTTGTTAATTGATAATTCATGGAATATTAGATAATAATATGATTTATCCTAATTTGTTTGGGATAATTATTTTATTTATCTTTTATTTGGAAAAAGGATTAATGTAATAATTATCTCTTAATTATAAAATTCTTGGAGGACAAGGATTACTCTCCTATATAAAGAGAGTTCTCCTAAGCCTTTTGACACACTATTATCATGCCATTATTGACTAATCCTTAGGTTGATATTTCGACTAAGTACTTTGGGTTTCGAGTTGGAATAATCTTCGGGATTATTCCGGTAGCATATCAAGGAGGTCCGGTGGCAGGAAACACCATCCACTTGGTGTTGCTGGGAGACACACGTTGGAAGACGGTGGCTGCTCAATCACATGTTCTTGGAGCCCTTTGTTCTTGGAGTTAAGCACCATAAAAAGGTAGGCTCCCAAACCCCCTTGTAGATTTAGATCTTAAATTTATGTTCTTTGTTTCGTTTAGATCTAGATCTGATGCATTCCGCTGCGTAATCGGGTCAATCTATGATTGATGCAACGATATTACATCTAACAAGTGGTATCAGAGCCTTTGATCTAACGATCAAAGAATATGAGTTTTAGATCTAGGAGTGGAAAAGCATGTTTTAGGTGTTTTTATTTCGTTTTTTTTTTTTGTTAAATTCGAAATTTATACATGTTGTATGCTTGTGAATGTTGTGGTTGAAGAGATGGATTGGGTTGGTATTGTTTACCCGTAGATCTATTTTGTAGCTCCTTTGTTTAGTAACAATTGAGCATAGGAATTGTATTTTTTTATGTCTTTTTTTTTTCGAAATTATGTAAAAGTAGCATCTTTTATTGTAATTTTGATGTTCCAGGCTCAAAAAGATGAAGAGCTTGAAGAAAAATTGTAGATCAAGGCGAAACCCAAGGTATGAACGAGGAGAAACGGCTAAAAACCTGATTTTAATTAAAAAATCTGCGCTACAGGACTTTCTACGACGCTGAAAATCGTCCTATACGTCTATTTGTTAAAAACTTGCATGCGGCTAGGGTTTCTTTTGAGGCGGCTGTCAATATTTTTTTTTCTGTTAACTTTTTTTTGTATAATATTTGCTGTATGGCAGATATTCATAAATAAAAAAAATTAAAAAATAAAAAAAAATTATTTTTTTTTGGAAATAATTTAGATAACAGCCGACATATCAAAAAAAAATCAAAACTGTTTTTTTTTCAGCCGCATCACATAACAAAAAAAAAGAGGGTTTTTGATAATTATAATATATTTGTTTATTTTTAATTAAAAAGCCTTTCTCCTCTCGATGTTCGTGGTTCGTGATCCGGCGGTTCGAGTTCAAGATTTGAAGATCAAGACTCGAAGACATAGATTAAGTTTTACTTTTCCTTAGAAAATAGTTAGTCGGGGGTACCAACGGTCCATCTCGGTGTTTACTTTTCGGTATAATTTTGTGTTTGATCAAGATTACGTGCTTAAAACCGGAAAATTGCCATGACTTGCATCTTCATGATTCCACTCCAATGCATACATGTAACTAGTTTATTTCGAATAAAGTAGGCATGTATAACTCGAATAATTAGTATGAATGCTTATTAATTTAATATGTGGTAGTTAAATAATAAGTAGCTAATTATAGAACCGAGGACCCGGGTTTTTGTCAATCGTTTACGATTTTAGTGAAGGATTCTCGGTGAATCCCACTTGGATAAATCATTGAGCTTTTCGGTGATGGCTTCTCAGTGAACCCACCTTAAACAAAAACGAGATTACGCTTTGGGTGACGATTTAGAAATCGGAGAATCATAGTACATGGGTTAGGAAATGGTCTAACCATGGTTGGGCGAGTTCAACCGAGCTTCAGATCAATCGACTCCCCTCCACGTGTGATGTACGTTACAGCAGTTCGACAGGACTTAGCATAGCCGATAAGCCTTCGGGCTAAACGGGGCTTCTCTTGCCGGATTGGCTTGAACTGTCACATATGTTCCAACGAATAAGACGGTGTAGGCTTTCCTACATAACCGACCCTATTCGGAGTACTTTGATATATTGTTTCTTGTTGTCAAGGCCAAAACCGTAATTAGTAAACCCACCACTTTTTCAAAATATTGAGTGGGAGCGGGGAAGGCGACAGCCAACCCCACGGCCTCTACTATAGATGCAAGCATGTGAGAGAAGGGTGACGCCTTGAGCCGCTTTGATTTCGGCCCCCTACGGATGGTGTTCACCCCTATCAAAATTCAAGGCTTGGTCTCCGAAACGATAGGATTTTGGGTACTCGTTGAGTCACCGACCGACCTACTACGCGGCATACTCGGGCGTACTTTGAGGTCTGATATAGTAGGTCACACTCATTATGGATATTTTCGAAATATCTAGGCTAGAAAAAGGAAGGCAATCAGTGATTAAGGTCCGGGATGTCTGATTCCCGTGAGATGTTTGATTCTCAAAGATTAATCACTAAGAGAGATTGTCTCAGTTTAACTATCACCTCTTTGACCTACCCTACGGCGGCACTGAGGTGCGAGGTTAAATCCTTGGAATGGTAGGATAGACTTCTTGTAGTTTATTATTCCTAAAACTATATATAGTAGTGTATATTTGATTAAGTTTCTGTCATTTTATTTACAGCAACATGTCTTCGCAAATTCAAACTTTACTGAATGATAAGCTAAATGGAGACAATTTTACTAAGTGGAAAAGTAACGTAAATGTGGTGCTCGTATTTGAGAATGCACAGCTTGTTTTGATCGAGGTGCCTGCCTGTTCTTCTTCCCTCAAAATCCGTCTAAACGCATTTGCGATCAACATCAAAAATGGCAAGAGGCGAATAATAAGGCAAGAGGCATCTTCTTAGCCTCAATGTCGGATGTCATTCGGAGTAAGATTGAGGGTTTTTAATACTGCACTAGAAATCTTGCAGCATTTAACCACCATGTTTGGCAAACCGTCTAATCAAGAAAGACACGAGGCCGTGAGGAAGGCTGTCAATGCCAAGATGAGGCGGGGTCAGTCGGTTACTGGTCATGTGATGAACATGATTAGTTACTTCACTGATGCAGCAACTCATGGTGTGATTATAGACGATGCTACCCAAGTGTCAGTGATTCTCGAAACTCTGACATCTGATTTCCTGACGTTCGGGACCAGCTACGTCATGTCTAAGGCTCACCTTTCCATGACGGAGTTGATCAACGAACTTCAAGTCTATGAGGGTCTTTCTACGAAAGATAAAACCCAAGAGCGGGAAAAGAAGGTTGAGGCCAATGTGGTTGTAGCCAAGGCGTCTAAGTCAAACCAGCAGGGTAAGCAAAAGAATAAGAAACAAACTGCGCCGGGGCCTAAACCTATGAAGAAGAAGGCTAAGCTGAATACACCATCCAAGCCCAAGGGCAAGTGTCATTACTGCAATGAGATAGGGCACTGGCGTCGTCATTGCCCCGTATATCTCAAAGATGTAAAGGATGGGAAGGTTAAGGCTAGCACTGGGAAAGATAAGAAAGGTAATTTTGAATTACTTGTCTTGGAATCTTTCAATGTAGCTAAAGATGTATCAATTTGGATACTGGAGCTACTAACCATGTATGTTCTTCTTTACAAATCCTTAGTTCGTTTGAAGAGCTAGAGGAAGGAGCTCAAGTTATGAGAGTCAGCACCGGGGCGTTAGTTTCAACAAAAGCAGTGGGAGCTGTGGTTTTAAATTTTGGAAATAAAGTTTTACATTTAGACAATGTTTATTTCATTCCGAATTTTCGTAGAAATTTGATTTCGTATTCTGCTTTGAAAGACCAGTTGTACTCTGTTTCTTTTATGAATGATGAGTTTACTATTTCAAAGAATGGTTTTACTTTGTGTACTACTATATTAGAAAACGGATTGTATTTCATTAAACCCACGCAAGCTCCCCTGTTTAATATTGAAATGTTTAAAGTAGCACATCTAAAATCTGCTAAAAGGCAGAAAATTTCTCATAAAGAAGATAGTACATATATTTGGCTCCTTAGGCTAGGTCACATTTCCTTGGAAAGACTCAAACGACTGGCTAAGGGTGATACCTTAAAAGAGTTATTTGTTGACTCATTGCCCGTCTGCGAATCTTGCTTGGAAGGAAAAATGACTAAGCGTCCCTTCTCGTCAAAAGGGAATATGGCCAAAGAACCTCTAGAGTTAGTACATTCAGACCTTTGTGGTCCGATGAATGTGCAAGCTAGAGGCGGATTCGAGTATTTTGTTACTTTCATCGACGACTACTCAAGGTTCGGATATGTTTATCTGTTGCGTCGAAATCCGAGACTTTTGTCAAGTTTAAGGAATTTCAAGCAGAAGCCGAAAGGCAGTTAGGCAAGTCATTGAAATGCCTTCGCTCTGATCGCAGAGGAGAGTACTTAGATACTGAGTTCACTGACTACCTACTTGAACATGGGATCTGTTCCCAACGTTCTGCGCCTAGGACACCTCAGCAAAATGGAGTTGCTGAAAGGAGAAATAGAACATTGATTGACATGGTCAGATCAATGATGAGCTATGCCTCGCTACCGATATCCTTTTGGGGATATGCTCTAGAAGCAGCGGTATACATTCTGAATGTAGTACCGTCAAAGTCTGTCAATAAGACACCTTTGGAATTATGGAATGGACGTCGCGAAAGCATGCGTCACTTCCGAATTTGGGGTTGTCCGGCACACATACTGGTTGACAAGACTACTAAACTACAAAAGCGTATGAAAGTATGTCTGTTTGTTGGTTACCCCAAGAGAACACGTGGAGGTCTGTTTTACGATCCGGAAGATAACAAGGTGATAGTTTCTACTAACGCCACGTTTTTGGAGGATCAGTATATGACAGATTTCAAGCCTCAAAGTAAAGTTGTACTCGAGGAGTTACTTTCTGACGAGATCAGACCACAAGTGCCACCTAGTGTCACTGTAGACAACACTGCGAATGCAACAGTCACCCCTCCTCCTAATCCACCCAGACGTACTGAGAGAGTGGTTCGGCCACCAAATCGGTATGGACAATCAGAGGCGAACGTAGCCGACTCTGATGGTGTGGAAGATGATCCGGTGTCTTTTCGCAAGGCCATGGGTGATCGTGACAAGGATTTATGGGTTGACGTGATGAATCAAGAGATAGAGTCGATGTACTCTAACTCTGTCTGGAAACTTGTAGATTGCCCCGAAGGGGTAAAACCCATAGGGAGCAAATGGCTCTACAAGAGGAAGTGAGGAGTTGATGGTAAGGTGCAAACCTTTAAAGCACGGCTTGTAGCTAAGGGCTATACACAGAGAGAGGGTATAGACTACAAAGAGACCTTCTCCCCTGTGGCCATGCTCAAATCCATCCGGATCCTCCTTTCTATTGCTGCATGCCTAGATTATGAAATCTGGCAAATGGATGTCAAGACTGCGTTTCTTAACGGCTTTCTCGACGAGGAGATCTATATGCAGCAACCAGAATGATACATCAAGGAAGGCCAAGAGCACAAAGTGTGCAAGTTGCTGAGATCCATTTATGGTTTGAAGCAAGCATCCCGGTCTTGGAATCATAGATTTGATGACACCATTAAGTCATATGATTTCGAACAAAATCCTGATGAACCTTGTGTATACATGAAAGTCATCAAGGATAAGGTTGCGTTCCTAGTGTTGTACGTAGATGACATTCTCCTAATCGGAAATGATAAGGGGATGTTGTCGGACGTTAAAATTTGGTTGGCCAGCCAATTCCAAATGAAAGATTTGGGAGAGGCGAATTATGTTCTCGGGATCCAATTAATGCGGGATCGTAAGAACAAGATGTTAGCTCTTTCACAAGCCACTTACATTGATAAGGTGATGGCTAGATATAGCATGAAGGACGCAAAGAAGGGTTACCTACCAACTCGTCACGGCGTCCATCTCTCTAAGACTCAGAGTCCTCAGACTCCTGAGGAAACAGAGGCTATGGAAAGAGTGCCTTATGATTCGACTGTAGGTAGTCTGATGTACGCTATGTTGTGCACTAGACCTGACATATGTTATGGCATTGGACTCGTCAGTCGTTATCAGTCGAATCCAGGCAATGAGCATTGGATTGCAGTAAAGAACCTCTTAAAGTGTTTAAAGAGGACTAGGAATTATATGCTGGTATATTCGGGTGCAAACCTGGATGTACAGGGGTACACTGACTCTGACTTCCAGTCAGATAGAGATGATTTCAAATCTACCTCAGGCTCAGTGTTTAGCATTGGTGGTGGTGCAGTCATTTGGAGAAGCGTCAAGCAATCCAGCATGGCTGATTCTACTATGGAAACTGAATACATAGCAGCCTCTGAGGCAGCTAAGGAAGCAGTTTGGCTCAAGAAGTTCCTGAGTGGTTTAGGGGTCTCTTCAAATCACAACGATCCGATCGCTATCTATTGTGACAACAATGGGGCAGTATCTAATTCGAAGGAACCCAGTAGTCACTGCAAGTCGAAGCATATTGAGCGAAAGTACCATTTAATCAGAGAGATAGTCCAAAGAGGTGACATTTCCGTCAAGAAAATCGCCTCTGCTGACAACCCTGCTGATCCTTTCACCAAGACATTGCATTTAGAAGTCTTCAACCAGCATTTGGAAACTATTGGTATTAAGGACATGACTTATTTGCTTTAGAGCAAGTGGGAGTTGTATTGTTGTAATATAGATATAGGGTGTGCTCTAAAACAATTAATCCACTTGCCTTTCGTGCAAGTGGGAGATTGTTAGGTTTTATGCCCGAAAGACAATTTGTAATTGTTTTATTTAAATAAATGACAGAATTTATTTCATCTTATTTATTGCCAATATGTATACACTACAGAAAACCCTAAGTATATTGATTATGTAATCACATAACTCAGTGTATGTCTATACGCACGAGGATTGAGTTTGTGAAATATACTTAAAATTAACTTAGTCCGTAGCGTTTATTAATCTGAGTATGGGTCTCATGATTAATTTGCTATTAATGCGCCCAGAACACTTTACGGTGTGGCAGTCTTATCCGGACTGTCGGTAATAGGGTACCTAGTGGGGCATTTATATATGATGATAATCATATAGGACTGGACCGATTTGATTTGAGTTCTCGATATAATTCCATAATCGAGAAGTCTTATCGACTCACAAGATGATCATATATGGATTAATCTTAATCCTGAGGTGATCACGCACGCATTTAACGCTTAGACTAGGGTAGAGTTTGATGTGTTAGTAAGGATCACTTCAAGCAGATGTGGTCCAACACTTCTCGTTGGCTCTATTCGAATGAGTGAGTGGTCCGTGTTATCACAGATATGGAATCCATTCCTTCCTCCGAAGTAGAGACGCAGACAGCCTCTTTATTTGTTGACCCTAGAAACTGATCGATGGGCCCAGTTCATATTATATTGGTTATGAACTAATTGGTCACTAGGGGTTAATGGTAAATAAGGATAATATGTTTCGAGAAGAGTTTACGGAAATATCCCGAATCAAGTGAATAATCATGGAGGATTTATCCGTATGTAATGATTATATCAATGGACGCTTTACCTCATAAATTGAGTGTAAGTTATCTATATTCGATAGAGTTCGTTTGGTTTATGGTGGTATAATCCCGGAATTAATAGGTTGGATATAATTATTCTGTCTCTGATTTAATAAATTTATTCGACTTATTGTAGCTACTGAATATGGGTCCATGGTCCCCGACATGGCTCCTAATATAGCATATAGGTTTTCTCGTCGTTGCACCTCAATTATAATTAAATAGTTGGATTGGGCTATTTAATTTGATATGTGGATTAATTGTTTAGTTGGACTAAATAATTAAATACACGGAATAGACATTTTTTGTGGACTCGGGCCAAATTGGTGTGTTGACCTTTTGACCTATTTGGTCAAATATAGTAAGATGCGTATGGACCTTTTTTTTTGGGGTTTACATATGGCGCATATTATGATTATTTAATTAGAGAGAAATTAGTTTTCTTGGATAATTATTTAATATGTGATTTATCTTTTATTTGTTAATTGATAATTCATGGAATATTAGATAATAATATGATTTATCCTAATTTGTTTGGGATAATTATTTTATTTATCCTTTATTTGGAAAAAGGATTAATGTAATAATTATCTCTTAATTATTAAATCCTTGGAGGACAAGGATTACTCTCCTATATAAAGAGAGTTCTCCCAAGCCTTTTGACACACTATTATCACGCCATTATTGACTAGTGCTTAGGTTGATATTTAGACTAAGTACTTTGGGTTTCGAGTTGGAATAATCTTCGGGATTATTCCGGTAGCATATCAAGGAGGTCCGGCGGCAGGAAACACCATCCACTTGGTGTTGCTGGGAGACACATGTTGGAAGACGGTGGCTGCTCAATTACGTGTTCTTGGAGCCCTTTGTTCTTGGAGTTAAGCACCATAAAAAGGTAGGCTCCCAAATCCCCTTGTAGATTTAGATCTTAAATTTATGTTCTTTGTTTCGTTTAGATCTAGATCTGATACATTCCGCAGCGTAATCGGGTCAATCTATGATTGATCCGATGATATTACATCTAACATCATCCTCCAATCTTTTCTTAGCAAAAATTCTGGCAGCCTCTTTTGCTACTGCTGTTTGGCTCTCTTCCCCCTTATTGACATCATCAACAAAATGGTACAGTAGGCCATGAACACTTTCCTGTGTGAATACTAGATTACTCAGTTGTCCTTCCATGATTTCAGTTCTTGTGTCAACTGCAGTAATCCATTGTTGCATTGTCTGTTCCAGTAGATTGATCCTCTCAGTAAGCATAGGATCCAATCCAATAGGTTGAAGTGTTCCAAAGAAATCTCGTGCACAAGAGAGCTTAGGTGCCTCAAAGAAGTTTATCAAGTTTCGATGAATGGCTTCAAGTTGATCTTTCAGAAACTTCTCCTTCATTGTATTTCCTTGTCTGATCCCCTTTACATCCAGAGCAAGGTCAGCAAGAGCATACTGTGTGGAGGTAATATTGGAAGCAACAGTTTCAGTAGTTCTTCCTCTATTCTCCACTATATTCATTAAGTCTTCAAACCTCTGCTCTTGCCTGTCCAGTTGAGTTCTTAACCTTGTTATGTCATTTCTGACATCCCTCAACTCTTCCACAACATGTTCTGGTACTCCACCAGCCATATGTCCAGCAGCTTCATCAGCAAGCTCTTCAACATTGTATTATGCCCTTTGTCTGCTGACAACCATGGCAAGGATCATATCCCTTCCAGCAGGGTTAGGTCCTTGGAATTCTTCCAGAATAGGATCAAGAGCATGCACTTCAAAAACTGGTACAAATGCCTGTTGGGGTTCATCATCACTAGGTTCTTCCTCAGGCACTTGAAACTCCTCATCACTGTAGTCATAGTCCAGCAGCTTCTCATCCTTATCAATAGCAGCAGTCTGCTGACCATCTTTACCTACAGTGGTCTTGTCTCCAGTAGGCTCCACTACAACAGCCTGTTCAACAACAACAACAACAACAACAGGGGTTTCCTCCAAACCCGTAAATAGTTCCAACCTATGTCCAGGTGCTGTTTGTACCTCAGCAACCTGTACCTTCTATTCCAACCTTTGTCCAGGTGTTGTTTGTACCTCAAAGAACTGTGCACCACTGCTCCAACCTTTGTTCAGTCTTTGTTTGTGCCATAACAACTGTGATAGGAATACATCCATATTCTCTTTTGAAATTCCCTAATATCAGAAATCCTTCTTAGAAAATTTTCTGCCTTGGTTAGAGTGTCCTCAGTGTCAATCAGTGTCAATCCAGTCTTGATATTGAATTGAATCCTCAGAAATGACATCAGGCTCACTAAGATCAAGAACCCTTTCTTCATCTCGAATCTACATTCTGCCTGATCCTCAGGGTTGTTCAACAGGTTCAACAACAAACAAATCATCAGGAACACCAACCAATCTGTTGCCTCCAAGATTTATCCCATCATTAATCAAGGCCTCTAGACCATCTATGGTGAGATCCTTTAGATCCTCATCTATCTGTTGATTTCCTTGTCTTTCAAATAGATCGCCCAAAGACTGAAGAAATCGCTTCTATCCTTGGTTCAATGATCATCGCAGTCCCACTGACTCCTCCTGGACCAGAGGGGTGATCATCACCAGAATCAGATGATGAAGAGTCATCACTGTCTGATTCATTTCTAGGATCTCGGAATTTGATACCCTCTTCCTTCTTTTGTTGATCAACCAGATCCATCAATCTAGCTTCCAGGAAAGAGGTATCAACCAGATCTAATAAGTTTTCCACTCCCAATTTTTCAAAAGCCCATTCTTCAAAATCTGTCATTGGTTCTACAGCTGGCTTTTGTCTCTTGTAGAATTCAAACTTCCATTGGAAATAATCACCACCAATCGAGCTTTGGATCAACATACCCTTCTTTCTTCTGCTTCATTGTCTTTCAAAGGGCATGGTTGGGTTTCGAATCGTCATTCACTTTGGCTCGACCTCCAAAGGTCTCAACCAAAGAAAGTCATAGTCTCTTCTACAGATGCTTCTAGGTCAAGATGTTGCTCAAAGTTGTATGTTAGTGCCTACTACCTCCATCCTGCTCCACACTTGCTTCCCCGACTTACATGCTCATCATCGTGGTTAGCAAGAGATCGCTCTTCCCCCTGACTTCTTGCAAAACTTGCGGGGTCTTGTACCAGTGTCTCAATTTCCACAACAGGTGTAGACTCAGTAGTCTGCTGTGGTTCTTCACCAAGTTGCTCAACAACAACTTGTGCAGTTTCAGTAGGCTTAGCAGCATTTACAGGGGAGGATTCAGTAGCTTCTACAGCAGGCTCAGGGTTAGTAGTCTGCTGTGATTCTCCAGCAGGTTGCTCAATAACAACCTCTACATCCTCAGTAGGCTTGATAATTGTTAAGGGCTCAGCCTCAATAGCCTCTCCTACTTCTTCTTCTTCTTCTTGTTGCCTTTGAGCCTCCAAAGTTTTCAATTGCTTCCCTTTGCCATGTTTCCTTTTCTTGGCAATCTCTTTCATTCTTTTGGATAGTTGTTCAGCTTCAATCTCAGTAGACTTCCTCTTTCTATCGGCTTCCTTCTCATTGCTCTTTAAAATTTCAAAGAATGCCTTCTTCTTTGCAACTACAAAGAGGTCAGAACCTCAATTTCACTGACCTCCTCAGCAGACTCAAAGAATGCTGTCGCTTTGCTTCCTTGTCTTTCTAGGCTTTAATATTTCAGCTTATTTTTCTTGTGTCACACCTTTCTCTTTTCAAGAACCTTTTTAGGTGCAAAGAGTTTTACAATTTTCTTAACTCGCTCACCATCAAGATCATCATCTCCTCCACCATCACTTTCAAGAGCCTCTTCATCCACATCTTCATCATCATCTAGGCCAGAATAGGAGTAGCAATCTACGGCTTGAATCTGGATTTGTTAATCTTTTCATATGAAATATCGTATATCTCAAAATGATTTAACAAGGTCCTAATCAGTGACCTGGGGGGCTTGACCTTGGACTTCCTTATACCATCTCTATCCTCTGTAAACACCTTCTTTATGTAATGTATAAAGAATCTAGCCCAATCAAACTTCATGCTCCTATAGATGATGATCAGCAGGTCTATCTTTGGTCCAGACAGTGTATCTAGACTTCCAACAAATCCCAAAATAGTCTTTGTAATCAATTTGCTCAGCAGGTTGTACTCATATCCAATATGCTTCACATTAATGCCAAGATTTGATGCAATTGCCTTATTGTTCTTAATTTCATCCACAAATCTCATCCTTGGCAGATTTATTGCTTCAGGATTGGTAGGTGTTGGACTTATTTTTAAGTTTTAGTGATGAGTGCCAGACTAACTGTTATAGTGCAAAGGCAAAAAGATGTCTAGATCAAATGTATAGGTTTATTAGAGTTTGATTTTTGAATATGTTTGATCAAACAAGAATCAGAAGGTCGGTTGATTTATATCAATGATCGGTCTAGTCAAGAGGGTAGATAGGTCGAGAGACTAGTCAGAACCTCAAGACCGGAGCAAGTGAGGGGCTCAAACTCAGTTAATGAAGGCTAAGGGATCAAACTTAGTAATTAAAGTCAAGGATATGGAATCAGAATTTAGGCAAGTCTGTGATGACCTAAACTAATTACATATACCTTGTGTACAAGGTCTAAGTTCCTTAAGTTGGATGGTGATTGGAACTTAGTTATTTGCAAAAAAGTGTAATCAAACTTCACAAATAAAAGTTAGATAAAAGAAGTTCAACATTGTGTTTTAAACACAAAGAAATTATGGTTCAAATAGACTAATAGGTATTTCAATGATCGATGAACTCGCTGATATATATACCTCGATTAATTCAAGATTACATTGGAAGATTACATGGATAAGACAAACCAACTACCTCTGATTTATCAAACAAATCAATGGCTGAGATTAAAAAGACATTGGGATGATTTAGGACTTTATCCCATGGTTACAAGTCAAAAGGGTGGACAGACTACATTCTGTCAAAAATGATTCTAACAGTGTCAGTCCTATGAATAGTGACAGAAAGCAAGTCAAATGGGACAAAACCAGGAACGGTCATATTTGAATTTCAAATACAAGTCACATGGACTCCTACCTATAAATAGAGGACTTCCAACTCAGAAAAAGATGATGAACTTTAAGAGAAAAATACAAGTGATAATTCTGAGCTGAAAAAGCACCCTGCTGAACTTACTGAGCTTAAGGCTACTGATCCAGAGAAAATCTTCTAGTGTATTCTGTATTCAAGCTACATCAAGTTTACACACTTGAAGACTGCAAGTCGATTATATCATCCTAATCAAGTCGCTGCAAATCGAATCATTTACTTGATTCATTCTTTACTTTACAAAGAATCTACTGGAGACAGTGAAGCATCTGTTGGGTGTGAAAGACTGTTGTTTGTGGTGGAGCTGGTGAAGAGGCAATCCTACCTTTCAAGGACCAATGGAAGACTTTAGAGCAGCAATCCTACATGTTCCTAGTTTTCAGTTTGTGAAGCCATAGTCATTGGTGAAGGACAAACAACCTTAGGAATCTTTGTAACAACTACATCAAAGATCTCTAGTGAATTACCTCCAAAATCACAGGAGAAGAGTGGAGTGACAGGATTACACCACCTAGAACCACTATAAAATCTGCCTACTTACTTTCTGCACTTACATTCTGCATTTAGTTTATTACACACATCATCCTACTGAATCTAGCAAATGAACTCACACACATACACTACTGAGTATCTAATACTTAGTATCATACTTAACAACAAGTAATAAGGTTTCCTTTTTGATATAATTCACGCACAAATTCAAGAAACTCAATCACAAGAGACTCATGTGTCATCAAGAAAGCTACTTGAGGTATCAACAGACTATTGAGGTATCAGCAGGCTGCTGAAGTTACTGAGTTTGTTAACTCCAAAAGTTTTAAGTTTTAAGTTTATTCACCCCCCCCCCCCCCTCTAAACTTAACTAAAGCCTTTTCAAGGGACCAACAATTGGTATCGGAGCTGTGCTTCTGTTCTGAAGAAATCCTACTTGTTGTGTTTGTGAAAATACTTTGAAAACTTTTTCAAATCACTGATTTTCAAGGACTTGCATCATGGATAACAACCAGTATGCTAGAACTATGCTGATGTGTTCTCCAGATAGATTTGATGAGTATAAACGTCGAATACAGGCTTACCTTGCTGCAACTCATGATGAAATGATGGATGTGCTGACAGATGGACCACTGGAGATTAGAAAGGAATAACAGTGGGTGATGATACACAATACATTCCAAAGCCAAAAAGGGAATGGAATGCTGAAGATAGAAATAGAGCAAACCTCAACAATATTGCTATTGATATCATTTATAGAACCTTGGATAGCAATATGTACATGAAGGTTAAAGATTGCAAAACAGCTAAAGAACTTTGGGACAAAATACAGTTGATCTGTGAAGGCACTGATGCAATTAAGAAGAATAAAATCAGTGTGTCCAAGAAGAGGTTTCAAAAGTTCAAAATGCTACCAAATGAAACCATTGAGCAAATGGAGTCAAGATTTAATGCTATCCTAGATGAACTTACCCTACTGAGTGTAAGTTATTCAAAAGAAGAAATAAACTCAAAATTCTTGGAAGCATTACCTGACAAAGAAGTTTGGGAGATGAAAGTCACTGCAATAGAAGAAATGAGAAAGTTACATGAAGATGATACCTTCAAATTATTCTCAGATCTTAAGGCTTATGAATTCAGCAAGAGATTGGTTCCTACCACTGAGAAAGAGGAACCAAAGACAACTGCATTGGCTGCTAAACATCAATAAGAGACATCAGGAGCTCAAGATGGTCTGCTGGATGAAATGCAAGAGCATATTGCCCTACTGAGCAAGAAGATCAGGATGATGAAGACTGGAAAAAGTTCTCCAAGGAATTTCACTAAGAAATTCAGTGAAAAGAAGAAAGATGATTCAAGAAAAGACAATGATTACTTGTGTTTCCAATGCAAGAAACCCGGACACTTCAAACCTAACTGTCCTGAGTTGAATCAGAAAAGGGAACCTGATTATCTTTGCTTTAATTGCAAAAAGCCTGGACATTTTAGACCTGATTGTCCAGACCTACTGAAGACCAAGAGCCAACAAAGAAGACATGGAAAGAAGGCTATGGTTGCTGAAGATGAATCAGGGTATGAAGTGGAATCTGAAAAGGGAAATGAATCAGATGACACAGCATTGGTTGCTGATATGGAAGACTATGCATTAATGGTAAATATGGATGAAACAGAAGAGGTATACAATACTGTATCAATTAACACTCCTGCTGGAAGTGATTGTGAATCAACCTGTGGTTTAAATCCTAGAAACTCTTACAATGAAGAAGCTTTGGATGTCATCCTCAATCAACTGAGGAAAATACAATCTGGTTATGAGATTGTGAAGGCTGAAAAGGAAGCTCTTCAAGTAGAAGTTGAAATATTGAATGCTTGATTGAGGATTCTCAAAGGTAAGGAAAAAGATGTTGGACAGAATCGAGATAAGCCTCTTTGAACATCCAAAGAGCTTCGAATCTGGCCAAACCATCTTGCTCCTCCACTGCATACAAATCTGGGTAGCCTTATGGTGATAGAACAGGCTTGGATTTGGAACTCAACGATCCAAAAAGAGTGGATCCAAAGAAGGTTACTTGAACCTAGTACTGCAATGGTCCTAAGTTTGTACTGCGCACAAGATCCAACTCCCAATAAGGTTGCTTTGAGGCAAGAAAACCTCATCGAGAATGCTTCCAGAAGCAAAATCGAAAGTCAAAAAGTCAACACTCCTAATAAAAGAACAAATCCAAAAATAGGATCATGTTGTGCCTTCTAGACCTCATCGAGAGCGGACACTGCTACCAAGTCTGTTTGGATCACAAAAAGGAAAGAACCGAGAAATATTCCAAGGATAAGAATCCTAAACCCAAAAATGTTAATCATTCTAGTGGATACTTATCTCGTGGGGGAAAGGTAGATTGTTCCTGGCGATAATGATTGGAATATTCCTCGCATCTAATGCTAAAACAAAGAAGTATAACCATGTCGCTAAGGTAAAACCTAAGCAATGGAATCAAAGAAAGGGCTCAAGAGAGGACTTATACAAGATCTCAAAGCAGGGACCTCACAGACTCCATACTACTGGTCGCTCCTAACAGACAAAGAAACTAATGGTTATACTAATGCTTCTAACAACAAGAATCACTTCAAACAAAGATTATAAACCAAAAGGCCAAAAACATATGTGAATCCTACACAACCAATCTGTTAGAACTTATGGATGTGTGAAATACATGTATGAACCAAAGTATGACACTTTTAGGAAAGACCTTATGGAAACATCCTGTGGGTCATGCTTACCATCGACCATTATGGACCCAAACAGGTTTGGGTACCTAAAATGTATTAACTTTGTTTTGTAGGGTGTCTGGTACTTTGACAGTGGATGTTCCAGACATATGACAAAGAATAAGCACTGTTTGTCAAATTTTGTGACAAAGGATGGTCCAAGGGTGAATTTTGGCAACAAGAATACACATGGATACACAAGAGGTTATGGCACACTTATGAGGAATGGACTTACAATCAAGAATGTTGCATATGTGGAAGGACTGGACTACAACTTGCTGAGCACTGGACAATTCTGTGACATGGGATACAAGGTCACTTTTGACAAAAACAACTGTATTGTCATTAGTGAAAGAGGTGATCAAGTTGTACTGGCTGGAAGAAGACAACAAAACATGTACATTGTGGATTGGTCTACTGCAGTTCCAGAAACCTGCATGATTGTGCATACCAAATTAGAACTCAACTGGTTATGGCACAAGAAATTAAATCACTTAAATTTTGATGATATCAATCAGTTGGTGAAGAAGAAACTGGTGATTGGTTTACCTGAGATCACATTCAAGAAAGATACTATATGTGATGCTTGTCAGCAAGGTAAACAGACTAAATCAAGCTTCAAATCAAAGACTAAGCAATCTACTAATAGAGTCTTGGAGCTAATGCATATGGATCTATTTGGACCAGTTACACCAACAAGTGTTACAGGAAAGAAATACACCTTAGTGGTGGTGGATGATTATTCAAGGTACACTTGGGTGATATTCATGAACAAGAAAAGTGAAACACTTCAAAAGATGCCTGAACTTTTGAAGAGATTACAAAATGAGAAAAGTTTAACAGTAGTAAAAATCAGATCAGACAAGGGTACTGAGTTCCTCAACAAAGTTATAAGAGAATACTGTGGACAAAATGGTGTACTACATCAACTTGCTGCTGTTGGTACACCTCAGCAAAATGGGGTTGCTGAAAGAAGAAACAGGACTTTGAAAGAAGCAGGAAGGACAATGATTTGTGAAGCATTGCTACCTGAGAGATATTGGGCTGAAGCAGTTAATACAGCATGCTATACACAAAACAGAACCTCTGTGAACAAGAAGCTGCTGAAGACACCTTATGAGATTTGGAATGAAAGAAAACCTAATGTATCCTATTTCCATCCATTTGGAAGTAAAATGTTTTATCTTAAATCATAAGGAGCATTTGAAGACATTCCAACCAAAGTCAGATGAAGGAATTTTCTTGGGATATTCTTGAGATGAAGAAGGCATTCGTAGTCTTGAACAAAGGTCAACAAAAACATGAAGAAACTATACATGTTGTGTTTGATGAACCTAAGTTCAATGGAATGGAAGAAGGAAATCTAGAACCTGTTGAGAACCTACAAGTCACTGATCCAGCTTGTGTTGAAGTTTTGGAAAGGTTTAATGACTTAAAAGTTTCTGATTTTGTCCTCACAACACCTGGCTGGTGATACTACTGATGCAACAACTGAAGCAGTTCAAGGATCTGCACAACACCCTGTTGAAGATACAAAGCAGACCCTACTGAAAATGAGGTTCCTGAAAATCAATCTAACCAGAATCCACAATGGTTAAGGGATCACCTCGCCAACAAGTTATTGGCAACATATAGCAAGGTGTGAGGACTAGAAGACAATTAGAAGCAATGTTTACTTGCTTTCTATCTCAAGTTGAACCTAAAGTTGTTGAAGAAGCAATTTCAGATCCAGATTGGATAATTGCTATGCAAGAAGAGTTAAATGAATTTGAAAGAAATCAAGTTTGGACACTAGTTGAAAGGCCAAATCATGCAAATATCATTGGTACAAAATGGGTATACAGAAACAAACTGGATGAATCTGGTACCATTGTGAGGAATAAGGCCAGACTAGTTGTAAAAGGCTATTCTCAAGCTGAAGGAATAGATTTTGATGAAACTTATGCACCTGTTGCAAGATTGGAAGCTATCAGATTATTCCTAGCACATGCTGCATATAAAAACTTCAAGGTATATCAAATGGATGTCAAAAGTGCATTTTTGAATGGCATTCTAGAGGAGGAAGTGTATGTTCAGCAACCTCCTGGTTTTGAAGTTAAAGATCAAGAAGATAAAGTGTATAGACTCAACAAAGCACTTTATGGTTTGAAACAAGCACCAAGAGCATGGTATGAGACTCTATCTCAATTTTTGGTGAACAATGGTTTTAAAAAAGGCACCATTGATAAGACTCTTTTCAGAATCAATGAAAAGGACAGCACCCTACTGGTACAGATTTATGTTGATGACATAATTTTTGGTTCTGAAAATGAGTTGCTATGTGAAAAGTTTGCAAATCTAATGAAGAGCAAATTCCAAATGAGTATGATGGGAAAAATGAACTACTTTTGGGATTACAAGTTAAACAGATGAAAGATGGAATCTTCATTCATCAAACCCAGTACACCAAGGAGCTGCTGAAGAAGTTTGGTATGGAAAATAGCACCAGGATATCAACTCCTATGAGTACAAATATCATATTGGATGAAGATAAAGAAGGCAAAGATGTTGATCAGACCTTATAGAGAAGGATGATAGGCAATCTGTTGTACCTTACCGCCAGCAGACCTGATATATCCTTTGATGTAGGTGTTTGTGCAAGATTTCAATCTAAACCTAAAGAAAGTCACTTAGGTGCAGTCAAGAGAGTTCTCAAGTATCCAAAGGAGACTTTGGGAGTAGGGATATGGTATTCCAAAGATGGAAGTTTCAAGGTTATATCCTACTCAGATTCGATTATGCTGGATGCAAGATTGATAGAAAAAGCACCATAGGAACCTGTCAGTTAATGGGAAATAGACTGGTTTCCTGGTTTAGCAAGAAACAGAATTCTATATCAACTTCCACTCTTTGAAAATTTGAATACATTGTCTTTGGAAGTTTCTGTGCACAAGTACTTTGGTTAAGACAACAGTTAAGGGATTATGGAATTGAGGAGAAAGAAATTCCAATCATGTGTGACAACACAAGTGAAATTGCAATCACTGAAAAACCTATTTTGCACTCTAGAACCAAGCACATTGATGTGAGACATCATTTTATAAGAGATCATGTTGAAAAGAAGGATGTGGTGGTTCTGTATATCCCTACTGGAGATCAACTTGCTGATATTTTCACTAAACCATTTGATAGTGAAAGGTTTGCTAAACTAAGGATTGAACTTGGAATTATTAAAGTTGCCTGATAATCAGCAATGTACTGGAAGTCACCAAGGGGATTAGTCTTTGCTATGTTGGGTGAGCTCACTTAGCAGATTAGTCATTGGTATCAACAATTCCATGTACTGATTTTTGTTTGGACAATTGAGCAAATGAGGTTGCCAAGGGGATTGGTCTTTGTCATGTTGGGTGAGCTCACTTGACAGATCAATCATTGGTATTAAACTTCATCTTGTATTATCAATTGGACAAAACAAAAAGGAATCAAAGATCATCAGAGTGACACGGTCGGCAGATCATTGAAGCATCTTTATCAAGAGGTCTTTGAGCCAACCTCGCGATGACAAGTCTGCTGAAGAATGCGTTATTCACCAAACTTACTAAAGTCAAAAAGCGATTAAGGGGATATTTATTATATCCTTTACAACCGCAGTTACACGATCCAACGGTTACAAACGTTATGGAGAAAGTAATGGGCCACGTGTCAAGTTAGCATTCACTCAAATTAATCATGGATACTCTATCAGGACCCAAAATAGAGCTGCTGATGATTATTTGCAGAAGTATGAAATTTGATTGGGCTGGATACTTTATCCATTACATGAAGAAAGTTGCAAAAGAAGAAAGAGAAGGAAAAAGGAAATCCAAGGCCTTACCCTTATGATTAATGGTTCAGGCCCTACTGAATCATTTGGAAATTCCTGATGTTGCACCTGAAAAGATAAACCAATCCAGATACAAGAAAGAGATTGATTATCTTATCCCTAGTCTGGATGATGATGAAGAAGGTGTTGCTGAGGCTGCTGATAGTGATGATGGTGGAGATGATGGTGATACTGGTGGTGAGCAGGTCAAGAAAGTTGTTAAGCCTACTGCACCAAAGAAGACTACTGAGAAAAGAAAGGCTACTGACACAAGGAAGATAACAGAAATGTTAAAGCCTAAAAGAACAAGAAATCAAATAGCACAGACTGCTGAGTCTGCTGAGGGTCAAAGTGATGTTGAAGCTACTAACCCTGCTGTAGTAAAGAAGAAGACTGTTGCTAAAATTTTGAAGGAGCAACAGAAAGAAGCCCATAGAAAGAGGAAGTCTACTGTGATTGAAATTGATGACGAGCCACTTTCCAAGATAATGAAAGATATTGTTCATAAAAAGAAACATGGAAAGGGGAAACAATTGAGAATTTTGGAGGCTCAAAGAGAAGAAGAAGAAGAAGTAGAAGTACAAGGAGAGGCTATTGATGATGAACCATTAACAATTATCAAGCCTAATGAGGATGCAGAGGTTGTTATTGAGCAACTCACGAGAGTCACAAACGGACTCTGGCCCAACCACACTCGCTATTGAAGTGTACAGAATCCTCACCTGCTAAGGCTGCTGAGCCTTCTGAATTTGCCCAAGTTGCTGTTGAGCAAATTGTTGAAGAACCACAGCAAACCACTGAGGCTACACCTGCTGTGGAAGTGGAAAGACTTGTACAAGACCCTGCAAATCCAGCAATAGTTCAGGGGGAAGAGCGATCTGCTGCTGTGACCTGTTTGATGAGAGCATATAAGTCAGGGGGAACCAAGTGTTATACAGATGGAGGTAGTAGGGACTAATATCCTACCTGAGAAACCTACTGACCTAGAAGCATCTATGGAAGAAACCTTGAATCTACTTGTAGAGACCTTTGGAGGTCAGCAAGGTCTTGAATTTGCCCCCAGAAAGCCAACAATGCCATATGAGAAGGCACCTAAGAAGGGCAAAGTAGATCCTAACTTCAGAAAAGTGCAAAAATATTTCCAATGGATGTTTGGATTCTACAAGAAACAGAAATCAGCTGCTGATCCAATGAGTGGATTTGAAGAATGGGCATTTGATCAGTTGGGTGTGGACATCCTATTGGACTTATTAGATACAACCATGTTGCAATCTAGGCTGATGGATCTGTTGGATGAAGGGAAGAAAAGTGGAGCAATTATGTTCAGAGATCCAAAGTACACACCTGACAGTGATTCATCTGATTCTTATGATGATCCCCCCATGTTTCCTGGGGAGACCAGTGGAGTGGCTAGAGGAACAACTGATGAAGCCACTGGTCAAGGATCTACTGATGGTGCAGAAGATGAACCTCATCGATGATCTTTGGCAAGTTCTGTGAAGATCGAGAAAATGCGATTTGGATAAAGAAAGAGTTCTCGATATCGCTGAACCTAGTGCCGCCTCGTAGAGAATCAATTCAATATCAAGAATGGTTTAACACTGAAGATGCCTTAGTCAAAACTGCCAATTATCTAAGGAGGATCACTGATATGGGGGAATTTCAAAAAGAAAACATGGACATATTACCTAATCAAGTTGTTGTGGCACAAATTATACCAGAACAAAGAGCTGAAGAGGAGGTACAGGTTCTTTGGGATACAAACAAAGACTGGACACAAAGTTGGAACAGAGGTACCGGGTCACTTGAGTTACAAACAAAGACTGACAAAGGTTGGAACTAGATTTGGGTTTGGAGGAAACCCCTGTTGTTGTTGAAGAAGAGGCTGCTGTAGTGGAGCCTACTGGAGTCAAGACCACTATAGGGAAAGATAGTCACAGAGTCACAGTCTTTGTTATTGATGAGAATGAGCGTTCTTTGGACTATGACTATAGTGATGAGGAATTTCAAATGCCTGAAGAAGAAAATGTTGATGATGAACCTCAACAGGCATTTGTAACTATTTTTGAGGAACCAGCTCTTGATCCTATTCTGGAGGAATATCAAGGACCTAACCCTCCTGGACTGGATATGAGTTTTGCAGTGGTTATCAGCAGACATAGGCCACAATACAATGTAGAAGAGCCTGCTGATGGAGCTGATAGAGAAATGGCTGGTGGGGTACCAGCACATGTCATGGAAGAGTTGAGGACAGTGAGAAATGATATTGCAAATCTAAGAACTCAACTTGATAGACAAGAGCAAAGATTTGAAGATGTGATAAATTTAGTGGAAAATAAAGGGAGGACTACAGAAACAGTTGCCTCCAACATTACCTCAAATCAGTATGCTCTTGCAGACCTTACCCTGGAAGTGAGAGGAATCAAGAAAGGTAATACAATGAAGGAGAAGTTTCTGAAAGATCAACTTGAAACCATCCACCAGAAACTTGACAAACTTGCTGAGGCACCTAAGCCTGCTGAGGCTGCTGGAACATCTCAATCTACTGGACTGGATCCTAAGTTTACTGAGAGGATCATTCTACTGGAACAAACTTTGCAATCAAGGATTACTATAGTTGATACAAGATCTGAAATTATGGAAGGACAACTGAGTAATATGGTTATCACACAGGAGAGTGTTCATGGCCTGCTGTCCCGTTTTGTTGATGATGTCAATAAGAGGGAAGAGCAAACAGCAGAAGCAAAAGAAGATGCAAGGATTTTTGCAAAGAAGAGATGGGAAGCTGATACAAATGCATATAGAGAACCTGCTCCTGGCAGACTTCCACTCACAGATGATCTTCTTAAACAGTACAAGAAGGTCTACTACAACAAAAGGAGACCCTATCATGACAAGGGATTTCATGAAGGTCTTAACTCCTTTTTGGGCTTAAAATTCTGGGAGGCCAGAGTTAAATCAATGAGAGCCACAAGAAAAGGTGGAAGAGGTGGTAGAGGTGAAATGAGTTTACCTACCACAAATGCAAAGGAATCATTGAATGAATTCAAGGAGGTTTACATGAGGTTAGGCTTCAGGGTACATCAGATAAGTCTAACTATTCCTGAAGCTTGGCATTGGTGGAAACAAGTTAATCCTCATATTGATTTCACTCTGATTGAAAATGACTGGATGAGAGAGATGATCAGAGAAATCAGAACTTATCAAGAACAAGCTGAAAAAGCAAGAGAAGAAAGGGAAATAAGACAGTAGATCAGCATAATTATCTGTCTTATCTTTGCTGATACTAGACTGTAATAATTTTTGAACAAATGTTTATAATGAAAGATGACTAAATTTGTTCTGCTTTTGTTTTAATCTTTTTGCTTTGCTGTTAGGTGAGGGTATTGGCATCATCACCAAAAAGGGGGAAATTGTTGGACTTATTTCTAAGTTTTAATGATGAGTGCCGACTAATCATTATAGTGCAAAGGCAAAAGATGTCTAGATCAAATGTATAGGTTTATTAGAGTTTGATTTTTGAATAGGTTTGATCAAACAAGAATCAGTAAAGGTCACCGATTTATATCAACAGATGGTCTAGGTCGAGAGGGTAGATAGGTCAGTAGACTAGTCAGGAACCTCTTGAAGACCAAGGTTGAGGGCTCAAACTCAGTTAATGAAGGCTAAGGGATCAAACTTAGTAATTAATGTCAAGGATATGGAATCAGAATTTAGGCAAGTCTGTGATGACCTAAACTGATTACATATACCTTGTGTACAAGGTCTAAGTTCCTTAAGTTGGATGGTGATTGGAACTTAGTTATTTGCAAAAGGTGTAATCTAACTTCACAAATAAAAGTTAGATAAAAGAAGTCTCACCGCATCGTGTTTTAAACACAACAAAATTATGGTTCAAAGAGATCGATAGGTATTTCAATGAGATCGATGAACCTCGCCGATATATATACCTCGATTAATTCAAGATTACATTGGAAGATTACATGGATAAGGACATCCAACTACCTCTGATTTATCAAACAAATCAATGGCTGAGATTAAAAAGACGTTGGGATGATTTAGGACTTTATCCAATGGTTACAAGTCAAAGGGTGGACAGACTACATTCATCAAAAGGATTACGACGAAGTGTCACACCCTATGAATAGTGACAGAAAGCAAGTCAAATGGGACAAAACCAGGAACGGTCATATTTGAATTTCAAATACAAGTCACATGGACTCCTATCTATAAATAGAGGACTTCCAACTCAGAAAAAGATGATGAACTTTAAGAGAAAAATACAAGTGATAATTCTGAGCTGAAAAAGCACCCTGCTGAACTTACTGAGCTTAAGGCTACAGATCTAGAGAAAATCTTTTAGTGTATTTTGTATTCAAGCTACATCAAGTTTACACACTGACGGACCTTTTCTAGGCTATACAGATCCTAACCGGCAGTGTACCGGGTCAAATTGTAGTGCTAGTCTGGTGAGTCAGGTCATATTCCTCAAGGAAAACATGGTAATTCTTTTAAGTGGGGTTAAACACCAAGAAGCTATTATTAACTCGATCAAAGTCGCAGTTTTATCATTTTCCTGGGTTAGATTATGTTAGTTGTTAGATTGTTAGTAGTGCATAAAGTAAAATAAGTAAATAAATACTAATATAATATATATATTTTTGGAATCTAGCCAAGAATACGTTCTTGAATTACAATCTCTTTTAGTAGAAATAAATGAGATGAGATCTTCCTTTATTCAAGGTGTAAATTATATATGAATCGGTGTACTCTAAGCTAGACAACTCCTCCTCACACGAGCGTATGAAATTGTCATATGTCCATTGTCATCACCCAAGGTCCACAATCATATTCACGGTTTTTCTACGAACAGTCCCGAGTACAAATCTACCTTTAGATAAAAGGAGTCATTCCGTTCACAAACGGTCAATTTTATTTAAAAGGCTCCGGTTGTCAAAGCCGGACGATTCAACTTTCCGGTTTAAGTTTCAATTAAACGATGATTTAACATTATTACGATCTCGAGTACAAATTATAATAAGATTCATTTCTCCCAAAACAAATCTACCCCGGGTAGAAAATCGGATTCCGTTATCACGTTATTCACACGGCCAATTTTACCCTCCGGTTTTTCTATCTTTTATCTCGTATCCTAACTACATGAGGCGTCAATTCATAATTAGATTATGAATTCTCGGATCAATTAAATACGTCAATACGAATACGATTAAAATAGAAAAAGATTCAATTATAATTAGTTTTAATCACGATTACCAGAGTCGATCATTCATTTTACCAAAAGATTAACTAATTCGATTCATATCTTGGCTAGACATATTTTTAGTTTAATATCATATATAAATAGAAATGGAAATAATAAACATAACAATTTTAGAATATATTACGGTTATGACTATCGAATCGAATCGTTTCACGGATCTAACATGCCAAAGCTTCAAATCAACAATCTTCGATAATTATTCCGCCATTACAACGATACTATAACCATTTTATTTATATATGTGAAAAACATATATACATACATACGTAGACATATATATATGTATATACGGGCCCCGGAAAGAAAATAAAAAGAGAAAAGAGATGAAAAAGAAAGTAGATCTAGATCTATATATATATATATATCACATATATATTCATACATAGAATATATATATATATATATATGATCTACAAAATATACAACAAAATAAAATAAAAAAACAAAAAGAAGAGAAGCATGGGCGAGAGAAAGAAAAGAGGGAAAAGAAAAGAGGGGCATTTTATTTTGATCCTGAAGCTGTGCTTATATAGGCAAATTTGAGGGGCCGGACCGGTCCTTGAATGAGCCGGACCGGTCCGGAATCATCATTGCTAATCATTTCGAATGCATGTGCTTGAATGTGCGTATGTATATAATTATATATTAAACTTCTAAAATTCATATCTTAAGTTGTAGACCTCCAAAAATTATGATTCAAACGTCAAAATTAAGATCTCGGAAAAATTTTCAACTTTCATGAAGGACTCTTCTCCAGAAAACGCCGTCTTGATAAGCAAATTCATACTCCGAACGTTTTGCGGGATTTTTACGAAATTGAATCAATTAGCCACTTGACCACCATTTAAGTTGTAGAAGTCCGATTGACTTGATTCAAAATCCATTGGAAAGCTTTCTTGAAGATATACAACTTTTATGAAGGAAACTTCTTCAGAAAATGTCGTTTTGATGAGTCATTCGTATTACGAAGATATTTCGGGATTTCCGCTAATACGAATCGGTTAGTCAATTGACCATAACTTGAGTTGTAGACCTCCAAACGACATGATTTCAGCGGCATTGGAAAGCTCGTTGAATAATCTACCACTTTCATGAAGAAGTCATCCCCTGAAAATGCCTCTAAGCTGGGTCAAATCTCCGTCGAAAATATGTAACAATTTAAGTACTTAGAAAATTTGCTCTATTGAACTTGTAAACTTGTGGCATCTTCTTCTAACCTCAAAAGATATGTTTTTAGGACCAAAATGTGTCGTTACATGGAATCTTGGTCAATATATAATCCTGCAATGAACCACCAAAATACCAAACGTAAATCCGACACGACACTCCGGTTACTAAACCGGTACAAAAACTAATAAAAACTTATAAAAATACGATAATTTATATAATAACTACTACTTATACATTTGAATAAAACTTATTAATTTTGACTTGATTTGATACAATAATGCTCAAAATGGTATCAGAAATGGGGCGAAATGTCATAAAAACGATCATAAATTTATCTCTCATCACAACCCCCTACTTAGCTTTTGGTCGTCCTCGATCAAAACAAGCGATAAAACAAAATGAATAAGAGATAAATTCATGAAGATAGAAAATATAAGAGACAACCGGATGTTGCAACCGTATAGAATTACAACCAGCGTTAACCTCAATATAAATGTATAACAGAGTGTGTGTGTGTGTGACAAGCCTTTTCAATTTCCACTATCCTCTCTTGAATAAATCAAGCAAAACACACAAATATCCATTCGAGATGACCCTAATGACTTTCCTAGGTATAAGCGAGAATGGTTCCACACAAAGTCCTCCTGTGTACTTATTAGGATAATCCCTAAAGCATATCATTCAGTTTATACTGGGGATAGTCAGAAGATAACTAAATTTTCAACCACATTCTATTTTTTTCATAGAATACTAACATATCCGAACTCATTGCCAAAATCGACTATCTTGCAAGCGTCATGAGGTGAGATCGAATACATTAATACCTATCTAACTTTTTTTTTTTTTCTTTTTTTTTTTCACATGTGTAGCATATGCCCTCATTCCCAAAGAATAGGGCGCTTCGTGATAACACCCTAGCCGACTTCTATCATCAGCGATCGGGAGCTTTTAAACCTCATAGTGATATAGGGCGCTTCGTGATAACGCCCTCACCGCACTCAAATCATTGGTAGCTACAACCGACATATATATAGTTCATCTTTATTTTGGTATTCTTCCTTTCATTCCACTTAACTTATATCCTTTCTATCACATTCAAACCTTCGATATTCACAATACACGCTCAAAAGTTAGGTACTAAGTTCTCATTATTATCTAGAATAACCACTAGATACTTGAATGGATACGAGCTTTTAAATTTTCGCCTTCAATATCAAAGGCTTTACGTGAAGGAATTCATGTTACACAAATATATTTGGAATTACAATGCACTTACGGTTCACGTTGGTTATACACATCCAAATTGATCATTATATCTTCAAATCCATGAAATATATACCTTATACAGTTTATTTTAATCAACTAAATAATGTTCGAAAAAAAATAAAAAAAACTAAGTGTTTTTCTGATACAAAATAAGCATTAATACCATTGCTAGACCAACAACGACTTTACCCCCTACTAACGAACTTACATTGTCCCCAATGTAAAGTGAGTGTAAATAAGTTGTTGGGAAAGCAATGGTGCACTAAAACAAGTCAAAACAAATACTCGGATTATATGAAAGGGTGGGTGGGTGGGTTAAAGTTATGACCATTGTGTGTGCAAATAAGAAGTATGTGGAGTGTGACAGTGTAATGCAAAAGGGTAGATAAACACACCACATAAACTTTTATTGATTTAAAACACACAATATTCCACAGTAGTTGAACTAATACATGTCACACGTTATTTGAAATTTAAAACAGACTAGATCATGATATGAAATATGCGACAAAGTATTAACTCTGAGTCTTTTATACCCAGATCCTCAAGGGTTCTTTCAAATCGTTTTAACAACCTAAGTCTAAGAAATGATGCATTTGAATTTTCTCAGTTTTCCCTCGGGATTTTCGGATAACCACCTAATCGTTCCCGTTTTAATGATATTCAAACATTCATCCTGAGACTTGGTGAAACAAAATGAAAATCAATCCGAAGTATTCGCAAAGTATCATCCAAAGTATGAGTAATTATTATATTTAACATTTTTACGGGCTGCCTCCCGGTAGCGCTTTTGGTTAACGTCGTTTGCTCGACAAACTTAAACAACCAAAATGATAATGATTAACTAATATAATATACTAAACAAAACAGGTTACTTCTAACAATTACTCACAAAAGCACGTAACAATTAAGCACATAATCCATTAAAAAGAAATGCTTAAGGAGTAAAAAGGAAGGATAGTACCCGTCATTGACTACATTTATAGTCTATAGCCAGACTTTACCGTGCTTCAGTTTTTAAGGCACTGGTGGTGGGTCATCCTCACGCACTGCATCCGTCTTTTTTATCAATACTACTTTCCAACATATGTTAGACGAATGCCGTCGAATCCAACGTTTCTTGACCTTTTCCTTTGATTTTCGAGCTTTGGGTTTACGAGCTTTCACCTTATTACTGAAGTCATCTTCTCCAGTTACCTGCGTGTTAGTACGATCCACAACAAGGGAACACAAAGTGTCTACACAAGAACTAGATTCTAGTGTAATGTATGGATATTTCAATGAATTGTAAATGTTGAAGATAACGCTCTCATGATTAACTCCTAAACTAAACTCTCCCTTACAAACATCGATGAAAGGGGTATTAATAGTTAAGTGCCGAAAAGTGTCAAGAAAACATGCATACTTATTATCCAACTTCATCTTTTTCATTTCATTTCTCGGGAATGGGGAGTAATTCAAGATCAAGAGGGTTAGAATGAATACCTCCCTTACCCTTATCGTTAGATGAAGATGGTAAAGCTTCCTTGAATGATTGTGCCTTTTGAAGACATAGTGTGTCATCATTCAAGACCTTTTTCTTCCAAATATGCAAGTGGATGTGGTGATGCCCTTCCAGTTTGAACCGATGTGAATTTAGGTTGAGCGGATAAGGTTCGCTTTGAAATGGCCCTTTAGATTCCATATTCTTCTTATATTTACCATCTAAATCATCATCTACTTCATTATTCCCGAATTTTTCTAATCCATTACTTCCACGATCCTTCCACTTCGCACATAAATAAAGATTTACCCCACTCGATTTCTTTCGATATTACTTGGCAATCCTTCCGAGGGTTTACTGTTTTTACGTTCTACTTCTCTACTCAAGTGATATTCCAGATTCCTCAATGAAGCTTCTATAATTCTTATTCTGGTATCATGTCCACTCATAGATGTTTTCAACGTACTCATATCCTTAGTGACTGTACCTATAGAAGTCATCATAGTTTCCATATTTTGAGCTTGAGTAGATATCATACCTATCAGATTTTCCATTAATTTCTCCCATTTGTTAACTCCTTCAGGTTGAGTTGAACTTTGGGTGATTGGTATGCTTTGAGTGGTATGTTGTGGATACGGTTTAGGTAATGATTGTAGATTTTGATTCGAGGTATCTCCTTGATAAACTAGATTTGGATTCTTATATTGGATTGGATACGGTGGTTGTCCTTGCTTACTAGGGGTTTCAGACCAATGAAAAGTTGGGTGATCTCTTCTTATACCATTAAACAAGTTTGAATACGCATCGTTCAAATTCCTATGCTGTTGTAAAAGACTCACATTTTCCTTTGAATATCCTTCTGGTTCTTCCATCCCTAATGACACATTATCATGACTTGAGTATTCATTTGGTATGATATTTTCTGAGTTTACATTTTTACTGGCTAATAAGCCGTCAAATTTCCTACTCAAATTCTCCAAGTGTGCTAGAACTTCCGTATTCGTTGTATATTCTCCTGCAAATGCTACTTTTCTTGTGCTAGAACCGGTTTCCCACATTCTGTTATTTTTGGAAATCTTTTGTATAGCATCGTAAACTACTTGAGTTTCACTCATCATTAACGAACCACCACATGCATGATCTATATCTGCACGTGAATCTTTTCTTAATTTACGACAGAAAAGCTGGATTTGCATTTCTAAGGAATAACCATGATCGGGACAAGCTCTTAATAACTTTTTAAATCTTTCCCAAGCATTTCCAAACATTTCTTCAGATCCTTGTTTAAAGTTGGCAATTTCGACTATTAATTCCAATTTTTTACCAGGAGTAAAATACTGCTTTAAGAACTCGGTTTGAATATCCTCCCAACTAGTCGTTGAATGATGTGGAAGTGATGAAAACCAATCTCGTGCTCTTCCTTTTAAAGAAAAAGGAAACATAGACATCCTTGTTAATTCCAGATGAGCACCATGACTTTTGGCTGTATTACACAACTCTTCGAAAAGATAGAGGTGATGATGTGGATCCTCATCATCTTCTCCTAGAAATTGGGCTCTTGTGTCAATTAAACCAAAAAGATGAGATTTTATTTCGAAATTATTTGCTCCTTTATTGGGTAAACGAATTGGATTATTAATCTGGTACCTTCTTACGGTCTGATCACATATAGGTCTCGGGTTAGGCTGGTTTCGATTATTACGATTATGCTTATTCCGATTCTGATTATTTCTATTATTCTGATTCTGTTTATTAGGTTGAGGTAAATTCTGATTAAGGTTTTGGCCATACCCTTGAGCATGAGCAATCCCTTGTTCAGGTGTTTCACCAACGGTTTCGGCCATTTTCGTAACTCGATTTGACAATTCTTGTGGAATAGAAAATATCGAATAGAAAATAACACAAAATCGATAAAAAAAAACCACTTTTTTTCTCCTCGGTAATTACCGAATCCACTCGATATTTACCGAGTAGTTTTTTTTTTTTTTTTCGGTTTTTTCTCTCTCTCGTAATTACCAAGCCACTCGGTATTTATCGAGTATTTTTATAAAAAAAATTGATATCTTACCAAATAGGTAGGTACCAATGAAAATAAAAATACAAATGAGATTGAGAAATGTATTGACTTATCCTTGGCTGTTATGACCACGTTTACTTTCTACTATCGAAAATAGAAAATAACTCGAATTTGGTAGAAGAAGAAAATTGGTAACTAAAAGAAGGTAGATACCAATGGAAAAATAAAAAAGAAATGTGATAAGAAGAGTGTTGACTTATCCTCGAGAATTTTGAGCTAATACAAGTAGTAACCCTAGACACAAAGAAAGAAATTAGCGATGTTATCCCCGGCAACGGCGCCAAAAAGCTGACGGACCTTTTCTAGGCTATACAGATCCTAACCGGCAGTGTACCGGGTCAAATTGTAGTGCTAGTCTGGTGAGTCAGGTCGTATTCCTCAGGGAAAACATGGTAATTCTTTTAAGTGGGGTTAAACACCAAGAAGCTATTATTAACTCGATCTAAGTCGCAGTTTTATCATTTTCCTGGGTTAGATTATGTTAGTTGTTAGATTGTTAGTAGTGCATAAAGTAAAATAAGTAAATAAATACTAATATAATATATATATTTTTGGAATCTAGCCAAGAATACGTTACTGAATTACAATCTCTTTTTAGTAGAAATAAATGAGACAGATCTTCCTTTATTCAAGGTGTAAATTATATATGAATCGTGTACTCCCTAAGCTAGACAACTCCTCCTCACACGAGCGTATGAAATTGTCATATGTCCATTGTCATCGACCCAAGGTCCACAATCATTACGGTTTTTCCGAATGTCCCGAGTACAAATCTACCTTTAGATAAAAGAGTCATTCCGTTCAGTCAAACGGTCAATTTTATTTAAAAGGCTCCGGTTGTCAAAGCCGGACGATTCAACTTTCCGGTTTAAGTTTCAATTAAACTGATGATTTAACATTATTACGATCTCGAGTACAAATTATAATAAGATTCATTTCTCCCAAAACAAATCTACCCCCGGGTAGGAAATCGGATTCCGTTATCACGTTATTCACATGGCCAATTTTACCCTCCGGTTTTTCTATCTTTTATCTCGTATCCTAACTACGAGGCGTCAATTCATAATTAGATTATGAATTCCTCAGATCAATTAAATACGTCAATACGAATACGATTAAAATAGAAAAAGATTCAATTATAATTAGTTTTAATCACGATTACCAGAGTCGATCATTCATTTTACCAAAAGATTAACTAATTCAGATTCATATCTTGGCTAGACATATTTTTAGTTTAATATCATATATAAATAGAAATGGAAATAATAAACATAACAATTTTAGAATATATTACCGGTTATGACTATCGAATCGGGGTCGTTTCCACCGGATCTAACATGCCAAAGCTTCGAAATCAACAATCTTCGATAATTATTCCGCCATTACAACGATACTATAACCATTTTATTTATATATGTGAAAAACATATATACATACATACGTAGACATATATATGTATATACGGGCCCCGAAAAGAAAATAAAAAGAGAAAAGAGATGAAAAAGAAAGTAGATCTAGATCTATATATATATATATATCACATATATATTCATACATAGAATATATATATATATATGATCTACAAAATACATTACCTAGGCTATACAGATCCTAACCGGCAGTGTACCGGGTCAAATTGTTGTGCTAGTCTGGTGAGTCAGGTCGTATTCCTCAGGGAAAACAGGTAATTCTTTTAAGTGGGGTTAAACACCAAGAAGCTATTATTAACTCGATCTAAGTAGCAGTTTTTACTTTTTCCTGGGTTAGATTATGTTAGTAGTTAGATTGTTAGTAATGTTAGAGTTAGATGTTAGTAAAACAGAAAATAAAACAAATAAATACTAATATAATATATAGATATATTTTTGGATCTAGCCAAGAATACTTTATCAATCAATATCTTTTAGTAGAAATAAATGAGAGCAGATCTTCCTTTATTCAAGGTGTAAATTATGTATGAATCGGTGTACTCTAAACTAGACAACTCCTCCTCACACGAGCGTATGAAATTGTCATATGTCCATTGCATCACCCAAGGTCCACAATCATTACGGTTTTTCCGAACAGTCCCGAGTACAAATCTACCTTTAGATAAAAGGAGTCACTCCGTTCACAAACGGTCAATTTTATTTTAAAGGCTCCGGTTGTCAAAGCCGGACGATTCAACTTTCCGGTTTAAGTTTCAATTAAACGATGATTTAACATTATTACGATCTCGAGTACAAATTATAATAAGATTCATTTCTCCCAAAACAAATCTACCCCCGGGTAGGAAATCGGATTCCGTTATCACGTTATTCACACGGCCAATTTTACCCTCCGGTTTTTCTATCTTTTATCTCGTATCCTAACTACGAGGCGTCAATTCATAATTAGATTATGAATTCCTCAGATCAATTAAATACGCCAATACGAATACGATTAAAATAGAAAAGATTCATTATAATTGGTTTTAATCATGATTACCGAGTCGATCATTCATTTTACCAAAAGATTAACTAATTCAGATTCATATCTTGGCTAGACATATTTTTAGTTTAATATCATATATAAATAGAAATAGAAATAATAAACATAACAATTTTAGAATATATTACCGGTTATGACTATCGAATCGGGGTCGTTTCCACCGGATCTAACATGCCAAAGCTTCGAAATCAATAATCTTCGATAATTATTCCGCCATTACAACGATACTATAACCATTTTACTTATATATGTGAAAAACATATATACATACATACATCGACATATATATGTATATACGGGCCCCCAAAATAAAATAAAAAGAAGAAACGAGATGAAATAGAAATCTAGATCTAGATATATATATATATCATATATATATTCATACATAGAACATACATATATATATATGTATATAAGATCTACAAAATAAAAATAAAAAGAAAGAGGATGGACGAGAAGAAAGAACAGAGAGCAAAGAAAGAAAGGGGCATTTTATTTTGATCCTGAAGCTGTGCTTATATAGGCAAATTTGAGGGTCCGGACCGGTCCTTGAATGAGCCGGACCGGTCCGGAATCATCATTGCTAATCATTTCGAATGCATGTGCTTAATGTGCGTATGTATATAATTATATATTAAACTTCTAAAATTCATATCTTAAGTTGAAGACCTCCAAAAATTATGATTCAAACGTCAAAATTAAGATCTCGGAAAACTCTTCAACTTTCATGAAGGACTCTTCTCCAGAAAACGCCGTCTTGATAAGCAAATTCATACTCCGAGCGCTTTGCGGGATTTTACGAAATTGAATCAATTAGCCACTTGACCACCATTTAAGTTGTAGAAGTCCGATTGACTTGATTCAAAATCCATTGGAAAGCTTTCTTGAAGATATACAACTTTTATGAAGGAAACTTCTTAAGAAAATGTCCTTTTGATGAGTCATTCGTATTACGAAGATATTTCGGGATTTCCGCTAATACGAATCGGTTAGTCAATTGACCATAACTTGAGTTGTAGACCTCCAAACGACATGATTTCAGCGGCATTGGAAAGCTCGTTGAATAATCTACCACTTTCATGAAGAAGTCATCCCCTGAAAATGCCTCTAAGCTGGGTCAAATCTCCGTCGAAAATATGTAACAATTTAAGTACTTAGAAAATTTGCTCTATTGAACTTGTAAACTTGTGGCATCTTCTTCTAACCTCAAAAGATATGATTTTAGGACCAAAACGTGTCGTTACATGGAATCTTGGTCAATATATAATCCTGCAATGAACCACCAAAATACCAAACGTAAATCCGACACGACACTCCGGTTACTAAACCGGTACAAAAACTAATAAAAACTTATAAAAATACGATAATTTATATAATAACTACTACTTATACATTTGAATAAAACTTATTAATTTTGACTTGATTTGATACAATAATGCTCAAAATGGTATCAGAAATGGGGCGAAATGTCATAAAAACGATCATAAATTTATCTCTCATCACACACTTGAAGACTGCAAGCTGCTAATTATATCATCCTAATCAAGCTGTTGCAACTGAATCATTTACTTGATTCATTCTTTACTTTACAAAGAATCTACTGGAGACAGTGAAGCATCTGTTGGGTGTGAAAGACTGTTGTTTGTGGTGGAGATGGTGAAGAGGCAATCCTACCCTTCAAGGACTAGTGGAAGACTTTGGAGCAGCAATCCTACCTGTTCCTAGTTTTCAGTTTGTGAAGCCATAGTCATTGGTGAAGGACAAACAACCTTAGGAATCTTTGTAACAACTACATCAAAGATATCTAGTGAATTACCTCCAACATCACAGGAGAAGAGTGGACTGACAGGATTACACCACCTGGAACCACTATAAAATCTGCCTACTTACTTTCTGCACTTACATTCTGCATTTAGTTTATTACACACATCATCCTACTGAATCTAGCAACTGAACTCACACACATACACTACTGAGTATCTAATACTTAGTATCATACTTAACAACAAGTAATAAGGCTTAATTTTTGATATAATTCCATTTGAACAAATTCAAGAAACTCAACTCACCGGTAGACTCATCAGTATCGGCCAGGCTCTTGAGGTATCAAGCAGACTATTGAGGTATCAAAGAAGTCACAAGGTTACTGAGTTTGTTAACTCCAAAAGTTTTAAGTGTTAAGTTTATTCACCCTCCCCCCCCCCCCCCACCTCTAAACTTAACTAAAGCCTTTTCAAGGGACCAACAATAGGGGCACCATTTCCAGGTCCAAAATGGAACAATTCTCTCAGCATGTCTGAGGAAATTTCTATTTCTCTTCCATTAACAGTTGTAGTGAAGGTCTCTCTACCTTCATGTATGACAATGTTTTTCCAGAATTCCAACACATTGACATAAGAGATTCGTTCCAATCTTCTGTTGATAACACCTTCTAACCCAGCAATCCGTCTGATTCTTTGTCCAATATTAATGGCAAGTTCAGTAGAGTGACAGTCAGTCACATAACCTCTTACACTTTGACTGGTGCCAATATGAACATTATCTTTGTTTGCCATTGTTTTAAGAAAAAGATGAAGAAGAAGATAGCTTGCAAATCTGTGTTCACACTGTGTATACGCCGAGAAAATCAATCTGAGTTTTTTGAAAGTAATTTCTGTGTGTAGGTCTGTATATGTAACAGAGAGTAGTGGTTAGAAACTTTCAAACCACGTACTGTAGCATTAACCACGATTAAAGTTGGAATAAATGGGATCTTGACACATGGCCCATAACTTATCAATAAATGTTCGTAACTGTTCGATCGTGTAACCGCAGTTATAAAGATAAGATAAATATCTTGCCATTTGCTTTTTGACTTTTGTAAGTTTGACTGTGTAACGTTTCCTTTAGTAGCCTTGTCATCAGTAGACTTGGCTCAGCAACCTGCTGACAAAAAGTCTCAGCAGCCTGCTGATAGAGTTACTCTGCTGATATTTAATTTCTTTTGTTTTGTCCAACTGATAATACAAGATGAAGTTTAATACCAATGACTGATCTGTCAAGTGAGCTCACCCAATAGGACAAAGACCAATCCCCTTGGCAATTTCATTTGCTCAGTTGTCCAAACATAGGTACATGGAATTGTTGATACCAATGACTAATCTGCTAAGTGAGCTCACCCATCATAGCAAAGACTAATCCCCTTGGTGAATTCCAGTACACTGTTGATTAACACTATATCTGTCAACTTTTATCATTCCAAGTTCAGTCCTTAGTTTAGCAAATCTTTCATTGTCTAATGGTTTAGTGAAAATATCAGCAAGTTGATCTTCAGTAGGGATGTAAAGAATCACCACATCTTTCTTTTCAACATGATCTCTTATGAAGTGATGTCTCACATCAATATGCTTGGTTCTTGAGTGCAAAACAGGATTTTCTGTGATTGCAATTGCACTTGTGTTGTCACACATTATAGGAATTTCTCTTTCTTCAATTCCATAATCCCTTAATTGTTGTCTTAACCAAAGTATTTGTGCACAACAACTTCCAGAAGCAATATATTCAGCTTCAGCAGTGGAAGTTGATATTGAATTCTGTTTCTTGCTAAACCCGGAAACCAGTCTATTTTCCATTAACTGATAGGTTCCTGTGGTGCTTTTTCTATCAATTTTGCATCCAGCATAATCAGAATCTGAGTAGGATATAACCTTGAAAATTCCATCTTTTGAAAACAATATCCCTACTCCCAAAGTCTCTTTTAGATATTTGAGAATTCTTTTAACTGCAGCTAAATGACTTTCTTTAGGTTTTGATTGAAATCTTGCACAAACACCTACAACAAAGAAAGGATATATCAGTCCAAGCAGCGATGAAGGTACAAGAGACGCCTATCATCCTTCTGTATAAAGTCTGATCAACATCTTTGCCTTCTTTGTCTTCATCCAATCTAATGTTTGTACTCATAGGAGTTGATACCTTGGTGCTGTTTTCCATACCAAATTTCTTCAGTAGCTCCTTGGTATACTTCGTTTGATGAATGAAGATTCCATCTTTCATCTGTTTGACTTGTAATCCCAAAAAGTAGTTCATCTCTCCCATCATACTCATTTGGAATTTTCTCTTCATTAAATTTGCAAATTTTTCACAAAGTAACTCATTTTCAGAACCAAATATTATGTCGTCCACATAAATTTGTACCAGCAGGGTGTTGTTTCCTTCATTAATTCTAAAAAGAGTCTTGTCAATGGTACCTTTTGTAAACCCATTGTCCACCAAGAATTGAGATAGAGTCTCATACCATGCTCTTGGTGCTTGTTTCAAACCATAAAGTGCTTTGTTGAGTCTATACACTTTATCTTCTTGATCTTTAACTTCAAATCCAGGAGGTTGCTGAACATATACCTCCTCTTCCAGAATACCATTCAAAAATGCACTCTTGGCATCCATCTGATATACTTTGAAGTTCTTATAAGCAGCATATGCCAAAAATAATCTAATAGCTTCCAATCTTGCAACAGGGGCATATGTTTCATCAAAATCTATTCCTTCCGCTTGAGAATATCCTTTTGCTACTAGTCTGGCCTTATTCCTCACAATGGTACCAGATTCATCTAATTTGTTTCTGTATACCCATTTTGTACCAATTATATTTGCATGATTAGGCCTTTCCACTAGTGTCCAAACTTGATTTCTTTCAAATTCATTCAATTCTTCTTGCATGGCAATTATCCAATCTGGATCAGAAATCGCTTCTTCAACAGCTTTAGGTTCCATTTGAGATAGAAAACATGTAAACATTGCTTCTAATTGTCTTCTAGTCCTCACTCCTTGCTGTATGTTGCCAATAACTTGTTCAGCAGGGTGATCCCTTAACCATTGTGGATTCTGGTTAGATTGAATTTCAAGAACATCATCTTCAGTAGGGTCTGCTGTTTCTTCAATAGGGGGTTCAGCAGATCCTTGAATTGCCTCAGTTGTTGCATCAGTAGTGTTACCAGCAGGGTGTTCAGTAGGGGCAGAATCAGAAACCTTTAAGTCATTGAATCTTTCCAAAACTTCAACACATTCTGGATCAGTGACTTTTTGATTCTCAGTAGGTTCTGAAGCTTCATCTTCCATTCCAGTGAACTTAGGTTCATCAAATACAACATGTATTGTTTCTTCATGTTTCAGTGTCCTTTTGTTCAGTACCCTGAATGCCTTGCTAACTGAAGAATATCCCAAGAAAATTCCTTCATCTGATTTTGGTTGGAATGTCTTCAATTGTTCCTTATGATTCAAGATGAAACATTTACTTCCAAATGGATGGAAATAGGATATATTAGGTTTCCTTCCATTCCAAATCTCATAAGGTGTCTTCAGCAGTTTCTTGTTCACTAAGGTTCTGTTTTGTGTATAGCATGATGTATTAACTGCTTCAGCCTAATATCTTTCAGGCAGCAATGCTTCACAAATCATAGTCCTTCCTGCTTCCTTTAAAGTCATGTTTCTTCTTTCAGCAACCCCATTTTTCTAAGGTGTACCAGCAGCAGCCAGTTGATGTAGTACACCATTCTGTTCACAATATTCTCTTATAACTTTATTGAAAAATTCAATACTTTGTCCGATCGATTTTCACTATCACACACTTTTCTCATTCTCAGAATCTCTTCAAAAGTTCAGGCATCTTTTGAAGTGTTTCACTTTTCTTGTTCATGAATATCACCCAAGTGTATCTTGAACAATCATCCACAACCACTAAGGTGTACTTCTTTCCTGTTACACTTGTTGGTGTTACTGGTCCAAATAGATCCATGTGCATCAGCTCCAAAACTCTTTTTGTTGATTGCTTAGTCTTTGATTTGAAGCTTGACTTTGTCTGTTTACCTTGCTACAGGCATCACATATAGCATCATTTTTGAATGTGATCTCAGGTAAGCCAATCACCAGTTTCTTTTTCACCAAATGATTGATATCATCAAAATTTAGATGATTCAACTTCTTATGCCATAACCAATTAAGTTCTGACTTGGTATGCACAATCAGGCATGTTTCTGGAACAGTAGTAGACCAATCCACAACATACATGTTTTGTTGTCTTCTTCCAGTTTACACAACTTGATCACCTCTTTCACTAATGACAATACATGTGTTTTTGTCAAAAGTGACCTTGTATCACATGTCACAAAACTGTCAAGTGCTCAGTAGGTTGTAGTCCAGTCCTTCCACATATGCAACATTCCTGATTGTTAATCCATTTCTCACAAGTGTGTCATATCCTCTTGTGTATCCTGGTGTGTTCTTGTTGCCAAAGTTCACTCTTGGACCATCCTTTGCCACAAAATTTGACAAACAGTGTTTATTCTTTGTCATATGCCTGGAACATCCACTGTCAAAGTACCAGACACCCTACAAAACAAAGTTAGTGCATTTTAGGTACCCAAACCTGTTTGGGTCCATAATGGTCAGTAGTAAGCATGACCGTTGGCAAATTTCCATAAGGTCTTCTTTGAAAGGTATCATACTTTGGTTCATATATGTATTATACACATCCATAAGGTCTAACAATTGGTTGTGTAGGATTCACATATGCTTTCTGGCCTTTTGGCATATAATGTTTGTTTAAAGTGATTTCTTTTTTAGAAGCACTAGGATAACCATAGTTTCTTTCTGCTGCTAGAATGAATTACAGTAATATGGAGTCTGCTGAGGTCCCCGCCGAGGTCTTATATAAGTCCTCTGCTAAGCCCTCTCGATTCCATTGCTTAGGTTTTACCCTAGCGAAGATGGTCATATCTGTTGTTTCTAGCAAGAGGTGTGAATATTCCAATCATCATCGATGAGGAAAGTCTATCTTTCCCCTTGAGATAAGTATCCTAGAATGATTAACATTTTTGGATTTAGGATTCTTATTCTTGGAATATTTCTGGTTTTTCCTTTTTTGTGGTCCAAATAGACTTGGTAGCAGTGTCTCATATCAAAGATGTCTGTAAGGCACAAAGCAGATCCTATTTTTAGATTTATTCTTTTGTTAGGGTCATGACTTCTTTGACTTCTGATTTTGCTTCCTCGAGGCTTTCTCGAGAGGCTTTACTTGCCTCAAAGAACCCTTTTGGGAGTTGGATCTTGTGCAGCACAAACTTTGGACCACCTGCGGTACTAGGTTCAATGAGAGCTTCTTGGATCCACTCTTATTGGATTGTTGAGTTCCAAATCCAAGCCCTGCTCTATCACCATAAGGCTTTCCAGATTTGAATGCAAGTGGAGGACAAGATGGTTCAAAGCAGACTCAAAGACTACTAAATGTACAAAGCAGGCTTATGCCGATTCTGCCAACTTCTTTTTCCTTTCCTTTGAGAATTCTTAATTCAAATTTAATCTTTCAACTTCGATTGAAGAGCTTCTTTTAGCCTTCACAATCTCATAAAAAGATTGTATTATCCTTAGTTGATTAAGGATGGCATCCAAAGTTTCTTCATTGTCGAATTTTTGGATTTGAACCACAAGTTGATTCACAATCACTTCCAAAGAGTGTGTTTATAGATACTGCATGTATACCTCCTCTGTTTCATCCATATTATCCATTAAAGCATAATCTTCCATCTCAAGAACAAGTGCGGTATCATCGATTCATTTCTTTTCTCGATTCTACTTCATATCCTCGATTCATCTTCAAAGAACCATAGCTTTCTTGCCGATCTTCTTTGTTGGCTCTTGGTCTTCGATGAGTCCGACAATCAGTCCGAAATGTCCAGGCTTCTTGCAATTAAAGCAAAGATAATCCGGTTCCTTTTCTGCTTTAATTCAGATCGGGTTTGAAGTGTCCTGGTTTCTTGCATTGATAGCACAAGTAATCATTATCTTTCTTTGATTCATCCTTTTTCTTTCACCAATTTCTTTGTGAAATTCCTTGAGAACCCTTTCCGCTTTCATCATTCGATTTTCTTGCTCAAGAGGGAAATCGCTCTTGCATCTCATCCAGTTAGATCATCTTGAGCTCCCGATGTCTCTTCTTGATGTGAAGCAGCCCAATGCAGTGGTCTTTGGCTCTTCTTTTTCAGTCTCAGGCACAAGATTTTGTTAGGAAATCTACGCGGGAACGCAGCGGAATTTAAAATTTATTTCCTTTTAACCAGGATCGACTTCGTTTAAGCAATAAACAAACGAGTTAGTAGACGGTGGTTACCTTAGTTGATCTAAAAGATCGACGCTTTGACCGTCTAAGGAGAGTAGTTCTGCATAGAGCCGCCCAATTGTTCGGCCTCTACCGCTAGTCCACACGAACAGCCCGCCGGAATCCCATCATGGATTGCTATTGGAAAACTCCGGTTGCTAGACCGGCCCTTTTCCCCTCTCTCCAACTCTCTATAGGATGCTCTCTATTTTACACAAGAACTATGAGCTCTTGCAATTGTGATGTACAAAAGAGCTTGACACCCACTTCCTTTTATAGGGAAAGTGGCGCCCTATATAGTGTGGAAGAGAAGAAAACATTTTCCCAATAAAATAAGAAAAATATAATAGATTGATTTATCTCATTTATTATAATATCTTATATCAAACAAATCTAGGATATTGTCAATATCTTATATTGAATATTTCCAAGATATTGTCAATATCTTATATTGACTATATTTATTTTATTACCATAAATCAATTTACACGTGTGTATATATCACATATATATTACACAAATAAATCTATATGTATATAAATATATGGTGCGCATGAATCACCAATTTGAATTGGTGCAAACACACGCTGGCACATATATACTTTATTTATCAATATCTAATATTAATATATTTGGTAACACTATTAATTAAATTGCACAATCCAAGTATACTTATACACACACAAATTGCGCCACCTTAGACAATATTTTGGCATCCGGAATATTCTTTAATTAATATAATATTATTAATATCTTGTATTTAATTTATTCATAATAAATAAATACCACCATATTAATTTACCACTATAACCCTTATAGTCTCGAGATAAACTTTCCTTATTTGGTTATCATCTATAACCACATTTTAATCCGCTAGATGTTCTTATGTGTGTGACCCGATAGGCTTCCGAATATGTTGGCCGTAGACACAAAGTGCAAATTACTTAAAATGCCCTTCATGCCTAACGATCACGGGATAGCGTCAGCAACACACCGTGACCCCCAATCATCGGAAGAGTCAAATGCAATGACTACTACCTTTCATGTGAAACAGTTACCGTGTAACTTACAATCCTATCGTTGTAATAATACCCATACGATCGTATCTCGAGTGTCGATACATTGACGATCGTATCTTATAATCTGGATATCATGCTCTCTCGAAGTAACTCATTTACTCCCACTTTGCAAAGATTCACGAGAGTAAGACATTCCTTATAAGAAGGCCATTTTGGATATTCGATCCCAATCATAGGATACACGATTCCCGGACGACCAATCATGCATACTCCGCATGCTTCAGTATCACACCCAATCACTACCGCATGATCGCCCCATGGCTAGGGGAAACCTCAATAGTGTCAAAGCATGACAATCCACACCGTGATGCCATGAAGACTCCGGTCTTAAGGATAATTACACAACCGCCACATAGTGTGACACTTAATATAAGTGGGTCAATCTAACGTACGCATTCTCTAATACACGTCCACGTACAGTCCAAGTGTCTCTACACTTTGATAGACGAGATCTATCCCTGCCTTTAAAGATAGAAGACATCTAATACGTGCTAGTCTATTTATACTATCAATGCCATGTTTAATAGTACATCAGCCTAGAGACATTTAAGTATCAAACTTATTAAAGTGATTAGAGATCTCATCAACCATAATCGCCTAACATGGTTTCTCTATCATAGTTTAATACTAAGGACGTTATCATATAACAATTCATAATTGGTTCATTAAAAGAACATATATATATGACAACAGAAAAGCCATTTAATATATGTATAAACATAAAGAAATAGTAGAAACGATCCGACCCAGTCGGATCCGGTCCAACCGGATTGGGTTTAGGACACTATTCCAACAATCTCCCACTTGGCCTAAAACCAATCACTCGCACACACAAGACCAGGTTGAAACACAAGAATCTCATGCAATACTCGCAACTAGCCCTAGCCATGAACGGATCGCTATCCGTGGGGACTCAAACTTATCTTCATATCATGCTCCTTTGATCAAGTCAAAGGAACCGCCTCAAAACACACACGAATCTCTGACGAGACCCTGGTCCTTGCTTCATGCAATGAATCCACTAACTATATCAGCTATATAGAAAAGGTGGAAGAACCGTACAAGGTTCAAGAATGAACCTTCTAGATCCATGTACTGCTCCCGCTGCGCCTCTAAGGCACTACTGTGTTTTGGCCTAGTTGTAGAATTTACAGTGACCCATCGCTAAGAACATTTCCAGCTCACTGTATCACTTAATCAAAGTGACTGCAAACCCAGACTGTAGCTCCCACTCGCCTTCATAAGACTCAGGATTTACGTCTGTATATCTATGTTTATTTAATTCCAAGTTTCAATAAACTAGGAAACTTTCCTTAACTTGTTTAAGGATATTCTCGACATCTGCTAGAATCACTTTCATACTTGCTCATGACTCTTCATGAAGTGTGAACCTCTAGCATAACTCTTATGATGGATCTTATTGCAGTAGCAAAGGGAACCTTCCATAAGTATCATCTTTCACCTTATCTTTCGGACGAACGTCCTAACATAAATAGATCTTGAGAACACCGGCTAGCAGTATCCCCTGTCGTGATCTATGCTAAACTCTTTTAGCATCACATCTATATAGGTAAACTATAATCTAACAGCAGTTAAATCTATCACTATAGATTCTTATTTCTAAAATGAGAACTGCAAATCCAAGTGCTTTCGTAAAGACCTTGAACTACCAAACACTAATTGACTGTGACATGGGGTGGCAATTCCTGAGAGAGATATCTAATATCTTACTCAAAAATCGTAACGCACTCCCACTATCCATCTTGCACATTGGGCATATCCTTCTTTTGACTAAATCAAACTCCTTTGATTATCTAACAAAGAAATCGTCTAGAGAAACTTGTTTGAGTCCATAAATGGATCTCGTGGGCTTACATATCATGTCATCATCTATGAACATCGAGCTTTCTACCCAACGTCTTCAACACTATCATATAGCCATGATACGAAGTTATAACAAGCATCATCTGATTAGAATCGGGCTCACCGGCAAAGATAAAGGTAATTACAAGGTTTACACCCTGCACCCTCACCGTCACTATAGCCTGATGGTAATCATATTACAATCCATGTCGACCTTTCGAGGACATTCCCTTAGGTAAGACAGACTAGGTTCACAACCTGGTTGTCACTAATGGAATCTAATTCGATTTTATGGCTCCCGCCATATCTCTCAAACTCGCTTTCAAACATTCTTTCATAAGTCGTGAGATATTCATTCTTCAAGATGAACATACCAACAACCTTTCAGGCTTGAGGTTATCCACAGACTTCTGTAACTTTGTGTGCACTGAGCGGTGTTTTACACCTCATCGCTATGTGGCGTCCGCTCACGCCCTCCGGTTGAATATATCTTTGTGGTTCTCAAACTCTTTTGAGATCTGATTCACTCCCACTGTTTCTCTTTGAAGAAACACTTCCTCTAGAAGACGGCATGTTTGGAGACAAACACCTTTTGCTCCGTGGACGAGTAAATAATATCTAGCGTACTTGCTAAGATATTCCACAAAGTTGCATATGTCGTACTAGGCTCCAAGCCCTTTCTGACTTTGCCTATGAAAACTTCAAATCATCGGTTAAGATAGATTCGACATTATCCTCTTCCATATATAATATGGAATTTATTCAACCTTTATTCTTTGGAACTAGGTTAAGTATAAGGGCATTATCCCGAAACGGGTAAGGGATACATCGCATGGCTTGCGTCACACCTTTATCATATGAAGTGTTATTTCCATTTTGGGAACACAATCTAATTGCGTATCCAAAAGATGGTATCCTTCAAGGGAGAATCTTATTCCTTTTCAGACGACTTCTGAAACACCCTTCAGGTATTAATTACATCAATTCAATTGAAGATTAATTCCTAAGTAGTTCATCAATCTCATATTCATACTGGCTCGAACTTTTCAGGCTTTCCGAATTATGCACTTCACTTAGTACACTTGACTATTTCTGAAAAATAGTCATAGAGATTAACAACAATTATTTGTGGCATTAATTGTCATAAGCCAACAAACAACGGTATGTTTAGGCTTTAGACAATTTTTCTAGAGTTTACGACCTTTTTCATAAAAGGGTATTTTAGTCATCTTTAGATAAGATACGTATTACCCACGTGATTCATAATCATATGGTTCAACATCATCAGAATGACGTTTAATTACACGCTTCCATTCCAGAGAGACTATGTCTAGAGTAACCAAAAATCAAGGATAATAACCATACAAATATTTAGTTGAGATCCCATCACTTATATCATCTATATAGTGACATCAATCTAGTATGTTAGATTCAAAGGACCTTCCAACTTTATCGAATAACATTTATTCTTTACGATTGAATATGTCTACTAAATCCTAACAAATAACCGAAAGCATGTTCTATATAAGAACCGAACATAATAACATTTATTTAGTTCCCTTTATCGAGTTACTAGATCCGAGAATATGTTAAGTGTTACAACGCTTTGCTTCACCTTCCATATCTCAGATTTAATCTTTCTAATTTAATCACACTCATAAGATATCATATATCTAAGAGTTGACTTGAACTTAGATTGATTTATCTCAACTCACTTGCCTATAATAGAAACTTCAATAAGTTCTCTATTTAAGCACATGCCCTAACTTTCATTTTAATCCTTCAAGCACTTGTAAATGTTTCTTAGTGTAGTCTTAATAAGACTTAAGAAAGATCACAAAAGCTATGTCTTTGATTTCCTTTCATAAAGAAAATCTAAAGTTTATTAAATAGTTTATTTATCCTTTTGAATCGTACTCAAAACATTGACTATTTAATTAACCTTTAAGCAATGATAGAATTAAGTCGATACTTAAATCTTACAATTTTAAAAACAACCTTTCCAAAATTAGATGTGGTCATTCTTATCCAACGTTTGAATTAATTGTCATCGTATGACTGAATGATCATCTTGGATCGTATCCAATATATGACTAATTCGTTGAAACTTATTTCAAATGATTTAATCATATCATGAGCTTCCGCTTTCATTAATAATTAAAGTCTCGGAGCACTACATCAATTATGTAATCTCCTTGTCTCTAACTACTATAATGGGATGGCTCATGTCATTGCTTATTTTAAAAGGATTAAAATTACTTAACCATATTTGAGAACGTTTCTCAAAATTAACAGTCATAATTTGGTTTTACTAATCGAGAATAAAACATAAATATAAAGTTTGCTAAAACTACAACATAAAAATGAAAATAAAAGAGTGTTGTTGTTTATACACGCAAAATCAAAAATGGTCTTTTGATTTATGATTTTGCTCCCACTAGTCAACTACTCCCAATTGACTTTCAAGAATATTTCAAAATTCTTTAGTGGTCAAGATCCCATCTGGTTACCCCGATTCTCGACGAGGGCCGATCAACCGGAATAATTCGAAAGGTATGTAACTCTTACCAATCACATCTCTATGTGACTCTTGGTGGTTGACTAGTCAACTCTTTGACAATTCACATCTTTATATGGTAGTCAACCCCTTGCCTCTAGAATAAGACGGTCCTGACGAGGGCCAATCACCGCAATACTCTAGTCAAGTCATAACCCAATATTCACGAGATCTCATACGATCATATCTCAATAACGACGATATACCCGTGGTAGGTCAACTCCCGACGAGGGCCGATCAGTTGGATCCGAACAAAGGCTCTTCACCGTCGCTATAATATTGGGAGACAATTTTTCGACTTGATTTTTGTTGTGGAAGAATTTACGTAAATTAATTCACTTAATTAATTTTAATTACGGTCTCATCAAATATATCTATCTATATAGACATACATCCTACACATTTATCTAGATCGTGCCTAGTTATGCATCTATCGTATCATATAAAATAAATACAAGCACAAAATAAATAAATAAATAAATGCGTAAAGTAACCGGTATGATCATTGACTTTTCCTAGGTGCGGTTTCGAATACAAACTGACGAAACCGCGGGTCACAATCTAAGGGTAGCTGCAACCGCCAATAGGATCTTTAATGCTCCATTCTCCAATGGGATCTTTATTTTCGGCTTTCTTTGGTCTTCATCTTCTGCTCCATTCTTGTTACATTTAATTCTATCTAATAAAATAAATACACCCGCCGCACACGGGGGGAGCTAACGGGAATGGGATAAATGCAGAAAGTAAACTAGGTCACGTTCTTCATAACGGCCTAGGACAATTTTTAAACCAACAAAAAATTAAATCATTCACATCTATCCTATTGGTCAAGTCCATGATCAATCGGGGTCCATATAATCATATTATATCTACTATATCTAATCCACACAAAAACATCTTATGAAAAAGATAAAATTAAAATTTAACTACTTGCGTCTTAATTAATCAATTAACATTTAATCTATTAAATAATTTTATCCAATCAATTAACTAATTAACATTTAATTAATTAAATGATTTAATCGAAATAAAATTAACGATTAATTTTAAACGGTTTTAATTTTAATTTTAATTAATTGGAACTACTCCAAAAATAAATCAAAATTAAAATTAACTCTCTTTCGTTTCTTTCCTTTTGATTCTTAATCAAAAGGGATGCCTTTGGTTTCCTAAACCAAAAGGCATCTTCCTAAACCAAATTTGGCTTAGGCACGCCACTTTTTCCAAAATCAAAATTTTGGAAGTGGCTTAGCTCTGGCCTTTACAAATCAAATATTTGAAAAGGACCTAGGCCTATTCCAAATCAAATATTTGGAAAAGCCAAATAATTTTGGTTTAAGCCTCGCCACTTTCCAAAATCAAAATTTTGGAAGTGGCCTAGGCCTAGGCCTTTTCCCAAATCAAATATTTGGAAAGAGCCTAGGCCTATTCCAAACAAAGTTTGGAAATGCCATTATTATTTTAATGCCATGTGGCATCCCAATGGCCCAAACTATTTGAACCATTGGTTAGCCACATGACACAACTAAACAAAGGAGATATCAATCACAACTATGAACCATATTGAATCACAAAATACACAAAACAAAAGTTTGGAGATCCACCAGCATTGACCGGTCAACCGACTGCCGGCAGCAGGTTTCCCTGCCGCCGCCGCCGCCGCCGTTGGGGTGGTGCCGCCGCCAGTCGGCCGAGCACCACCAGATCTCGTTTTTTTATTTCTTTTCGTGTATCAATTTTGTAAATCAAAAAATCTTTCATCTTTTAATTACGTGATTTAAATGATAAAATTAACTACCCAATTTAACATGCTTATTGCTTAAGCTCGAAGCTCTCTCTGATACCACTGTTAGGAAATCTACGCGGGAACGCAGCGGAATTTAAAATTTTATTTCCTTTTAACCAGGATCGACTTCGTTTAAGCAATAAACAAACGAGTTAGTAGACGGTGGTTACCTTGGTTGATCTAAAAGATCGACGCTTTGACCGTCTAAGGAGGGTAGTTCTGCATAGAGCCGCCCAATTGTTCAGCCTCTACCGCTAGTCCACACGAACAGCCCGCCGGAATCCCATCATGGATTGCTATTGGAAAACTCCGGTTGCTAGACCGGCCCTTTTCCCCTTTCTCCAACTCTCTATAGGATGCTCTCTATTTTACACAAGAACTATGAGCTCTTGCAATTGTGATGTACAAAAGAGCTTGACACCCACTTCCTTTTATAGGGAAAGTGGCGCCCCATATAGTGTGGAAGAGAAGAAAACATTTTTCCCAATAAAATAAGGAAAATATAATAGATTGATTTATCTCATTTATTATAATATCTTATATCAAACAAATCTAGGATATTGTCAATATCTTATATTGAATATTTCCAAGATATTGTCAATATCTTATATTGACTATATTTATTTTATTACCATAAATCAATTTACACATGTGTATATATCACATATATATTACACAAATAAATCTATATATATAAATATATGGTGCGCATGAATCACCAATTTGAATTGGTGCAAACACACGCCGGCACATATATACTTTATTTATCAATATCTACTATTAATATATTTGGTAACACTATTAATTAAATTGCACAATCCAAGTGTATCTTATACACACACAAATTGCGCCACCTTAGCCAATATTTTGGCATCCGGAATATTTTTTAATTAATATAATATTATTAATATCTTGTATTTAATTTATTCATAATAAATAAATACCACCATATTAATTTACCACTATAACCCTTATAGTCTCGAGATAAACTTTCCTTATTTGGTTATCATCTATAACCACGTTTTAATCCGGCTAGATGTTCTTATGTGTGTGACCCGATAGGCTTCCGAATATGTTGGCCGTAGACACAAAGTGCAAATTACGAAAATGCCCTTCATGCCTAACGATCATGGGGTAGCGTCTAGCAACACACCGTGACCCCCAATCATCGGAAGAGTCAAATGCAATGACTACTACCTTTCATGTGAAACAGTTACCGTGTAACTTACAATCCTATCGTTGTAATAATACCCATACGATCGTATCTCGAGTGTCGATACATTGACGATCGTATCTTATAATCTGGATATCATGCTCTCTCGAAGTAACTCATTTACTCCCACTTTGCAAAGATTCACGAGAGTAAGGCATTCCTTATAAGAAGGCCATTTCGGATATTCGATCCCAATCATAGGATACGCGATTCCCGGACGACCAATCATGCATACTCCGCATGCTTCAGTATCACACCCAATCACTACCACATGATCGCCCCGTGGCTAGGGGAAACCTCAATAGTGTCAAAGCATGACAATCCACACCGTGATGCCATGAAGACTCCGGTCTTAAGGATAATTACACAACCGCCACATAGTGTGACACTTAATGTAAGTGAGTCAGTCTAACGTACGCATTCTCTAATACACATCCACATACAGTCCAAGTGTCTCTACACTTTGATAGACTAGGTCTATCCCTGCGCTTAAAGACAAAAAAACATCTAATACGTGCTAGTATGTTTATACTATCAATGCCCTGTTTAATAGTACATCAGCCTAGTGACATTTAAGTATCAAACTTATTAAAGTGATTAGAGATCTCATCAACCATAATCGCCTAACATGGTTTCTCTATCATAGTTTAATACTAAGGACGTTATCTTATAAAAATTCATAATTGGTTCATTAAAAGAACACACATATATATATATATATATATATATATATATATATATATATATATATATATATGACAACAGAAAAAGCCATTTAATATATGTATAATCATAAAGAAATAGTTGAAACGATCCGACCGGTCGGATCCGGTCCAACCCGATTGGGTTTAGGACACTATTCCAACAGCTTTTTGGTGAATTCATAGGCCTTAAGATCTGAAAACAATTTGAATGTGTCTTCTTCATGCAAACTCCTCATTTCTTCTATGGCAGTCGCCTTCATCTCCCAAACTTCTTTTGCAGGTAATGCTTCCAAGATTTTTGAGTTGATTTCTTCTTGTGAGTACTTCACACTCAGTAGGGTCATCCATGATTGCATTAAATCTTGATTCCATTTGTTCAATGGTTTCATTTGGTTTCATCTTGAACTCCAGGAACTTCTTCTTTGCCAAACTGATCTTGTTCGTTTTGATTGCATCAGTGCCTTCACAGATTAATTGTAACTTGTCCCATAGTTCCTTTGCAGTCTTGCAATCCTTCACCTTCATATACATATTGCTATCCAAAGTTCTGTATATGATATCAATAGCAATATTGTTGAGATTTGTTCTTTTTGTATCTTCAACAGTTCATTCCCTTTTTGGTTTTGGAATGTACTGTGTCTCATCTCCCACTGTTACTGACTTGGTAATCTCCAGTGGTCCATCTATCAGCACATCCATCATTTCATCATGTGTTGCAGATAAGCCTGCATACGACGTTTATACTCATCAAAACGATCTAAAGAACACATCAACATTGTTCTAGCATACTGGTTGTTATCCATGATTCAAAGCTTTGAAAATTAGAAACTTGAAAAAGTTTTCAAAGTATTTTCACAAGCACAACAAGTAGGATTACTTCAGAACAGAAGCACTGCTCCGATACCAATTGTTGGTCCCTTGAAAAGGCTTGGTTAAGTTTAGAGAGGGGGGGTGAATAAACTTAACACTTAAAAGTTTTGGAGTTAACAAACTCAAGAACTTCAAAGAAACTCTTGATACTTGATGAGTCTGGCGACACTCGATAGTCTGATTGCTGAGTTTACTGAATTTGTGCAGCGGAAATATATCAAAAATTAAGCCTTATTACTTTTTGTTAAATATGATACCAAGTATTAGATACTCAGTAGTGTATGTGTGTGATTCAGTTGCTAGATTCAGTAGATTGATGTGCTAGATAAACTAAATGCAGAATATAAATGCAGAAAGTAAGTAGGTAGATTTTATAGTGGTTCCAAGTGGTGTAATCATGTCAGTCCACTCTTCTCCTGTGATGTTGGAGGTAATTCACTAGAGATTCTTGAGGTAGCTGTTACAAAAATCCCTAAGATGCTTGTCCTTCCCCAATAACTATGGCTTCACAAACTGAACACTTGGAACATGTAGGATTGCTGCTCCAAAGTCTTCCACTAGTCCTTGAAGGGTAGGATTGCCTCTTCACCAGCTCCACCACAAACAACAGTCCTTGACACAAATGTGCTTCACTGTCCTCAGTAGATTCCTTGTAAAAGAAAGTTTGAATCAAGTAAGTGATTCAGCTTTCAGCAGATTGATCAGGATGATATGATCAGCAGCTTGAGGTCTTCAAGTGTGTAAACTTGATGTAGCTTGAATGCAGATTACACTTGAAGAATTGTACTGGATCAGTAGCCTTATGCTCAGTAGGGTCAGCAGGGTGTTTGATCGATTTAATTCTGATTGCTCAAGATGGATCCTTATTTTTCTTCAAAAATCATCACTTGTATCTGAGTTAGGAGTCCTCTATTTATAGGTAGAAATCCTTGTGACTTATGTTTGAAATTCAAACATAGCCATTTTGGATTTGTCTCCATCTTGACTTGCTTTTTTAAATTTGTTCCTAGTCTTCGACATTTGTCGATTCCTTTTTGACGATTTGCGATCATCCACCTTTGACTTGTATCCATTGGATAAAGGTCGAATCTTTCCAACGTCCCTTTAATCTTAACCATTGATTTGTTTGATAAATCAGAGGTTGTTAGCTGTCCCTTTCTTTGTAATCTTCCAATGTAGCCTTTGATGGTATCGAAATATGTGTCCAGCAGGTTCTTGAGAACATAAGTCTGCTGATATACACATTAGTAAGCTGACCCATAATTTGTTGTGTTTAAAAACACTTCAGCTAACTGTCTTTTATCTAACTTTTATTTATGAAGTTAGATTACACCTTTTTGCACATAACTAAGTTCCAATCATCACTTAACTTGTGGAACTTAGACCTTGTACAACAAGGTATATGTAATCGGTTTAGGTCATCACAGACTTCCCTAAATTCGATTCCATATCCTTGACTTTAAATACTAAGTTTGATCCCTTAGCCTTCAATAACTAAGTTTGAGCCCTCGACCTCCGGTCTTGGCGAGGTTCTGATTAGTCTACCGACTCACCTACCCTCTTGATCTAGACTAGTCTCTTGATGTAAGTCAGTTGACCTTTTCTGATGCTTGTTTGATCAAACCTATACAAGATCAAACTCTAATAAACTTATACATTTGATCTAGACATCTTTTTGCCTTTGCTCTATAACAGCTAGTCTGGCACTCATCACTAAAACTCAAATATAAGTCCAGCAAGTTTAAAGGAAATTTTTTTCATTGTTGGTGGACGAGTCTAGTGATGTCTCAGGGGAAGAACAAATGGCTGTGATTTTTCGATTTGCTGATGCTCATAAGAATGTAAAATAGAGATTTATTAGCGTTACCCATATAACGGAGACATCGTCTTCGAATTTAAAATCTGCCATTGATAATTTATTTGATGAGTTGGGCTTGAGTTTGATGACAATTCGAGGTCAAGGGTATGATGGGGCTAGTAATATGAAGGGTAAGTTCAATGAGTTGAAAACTTTGATTATGAGAGAAAACGAGTCTGCATATTATATTCACTATTTTGCCCATCAACTTTAATTGGATATTGTTGCCTTGGCTAAAAAACATAAAGATGCTGAATCATTTTTGTCAGCAAGCTACTAAGTTTGTGACATAAACTCTAAAACTGGTGGAACTAATTTGAAAGTTAGCTGAGAATGATGGTCAGCTAAATAAGTGTACTTAGTTCTGTGAAAGTTAGTTTTGTGAAGTGAAACTGAGTTTTTGGTGAAAACTGAGTTTGCTGAGTAAAATTGAGTTCTATATCTGAGTTGGTTGATTACAAGGGAAAAGTGATTTTTCATCTCGTGGAGTCAGCTTGAGCTGGGATCCACATCTGGGGCATTTATGACAATCCGACAGAGATCCTAACCCGGCTACGGTTTAGGGATTTGTATCTATAAATACCATCCGTTGTAATCAATGCTGGGTGTGTTTTTTAAGAGTGTAAAAATTCTTGTAACTTTTGTGCATAATAAAATATCTCCTTTTCTGCCCGTGGATTAGTCGGCACAATGCCGGATACCACGTTAAATCATCGTGTTCTCTTTGTTTCTATGTTTTATCATTTTTGCCTTACTTTACTGTTAGATTGCATCTGTTTTATCTTTCTTAAACTGCAAGTTTCTCGTCTGTGTTTTAACAAACTGGTATCGGAGGGGAAGGTTTAAGATTCAGAGAGATTTGCAGGTTGAACGGAGTTGATCTTCACCAAGACAGGTGATCGGTGCTAGGATTTTGTGATCAAAGGTATGTTCTTTAGCAAGAAGGATGTCAGCTATTAACGTAAAGATTGATAAATTTATAGGGAGGAACATTTTCAGTCTATGGCAAATCAAAATGCGGGCCTTGTTAAAACAACAAAGAATGTGGACTCTTTTATCCGGTAAAGAGGATGCCAGTGCAGTAGATTATGCTAGTCTGGAGGAGAAAGCACATTCTACCATCATGTTGTACTTATCTTATGATGTTATCACAGAAGTTGCTGAGGAAGACACCGCTGCTAAGTTATGGTCAAAGCTTGAAAAACTGTATATGATGACTAAGTCATTGACCAACAAGTTCTTTGCTAAAGCAGGTCATTTAGCCTAAGGATGCATGAGGGGGCTCAACCAGAGATCATCTTGATCAGTTGAACACAATATTACTTGATCTCAGGAATATTGATGTGAAGATTGAGGATAAAGATGCAGCTCTGATTTTGTTGGTAGCTTCTTATGAGAACTTTGTGCAGTCCTATATAGTTAGGAAGGATACAGTGGCATTAGAGGACGTCAGGTCAGCTTTACATGCTAGGGCTGAGACATAAGGCAGCTGGAGCGGAAAGTCAGGCTGTTGGACTAGTAGTCAGCAACAGTAGTGGAAAAGAATGTGGACAGTCTAGGAAGAAGAAATCCAAGAAGACAGGGTCCAAAGGTCCTAAATCCACAGATGTTTTCAATTAGTGTAAAGAGAAGGGACATTGGAAGTCCAACTGTCCAAAGAAAAAGAAACGGCAGCATAACAGTTCTGGAACAACTACTGTTGCAGCTGAGTTTGTTTCAGATGAGGACATGGTTCTAGTAGATGGAGAGTCAGCACATCATGCTGATGTGTGGATTCTGGACTCTGGAACATTTTATCATATTTGTCCACACAGGGAGTGGTTCTCAAGTTATCAACAGATAGATGGTGGTCATATAGCTAGGGCAAACATCAAGGTCTGCGATCGCGTGTAAGTCACTAACGTCGATATTACTAGCAAGAATACTAGGTACATCGTAGTATAGTAAATGCGAGTCAAGGTCGATCCCACAGAGACTATGCAACTATAAGTATAAACGACTCTAACCTAATTAAGAAGCAACATAGAGGCGGTCATTGACCGACAATAACATAAAAGAAAACAAACATGGTATACCTCTCCCTCTCATCACCGATCTACTAACTTGGATTAGTTAATCATTACGTTTACTTCCCCACATAATTTCCTTAGATTAATTGTGAGCTTTTGTTTTAATTATCATTATCAGCTACGGGTGCAATTCCTACTCCTATCTACTCCGACAATGGAAGTAGACAGTCTATACGCAAGCTACCCTCCTTAATTGGTCCGTAATATCACATATGCATAAAGAACTAGAATTGCCGATATTGAGCGCTAACTCATACCGCTAACCCGCCTAGACAGCTGTCGACATTGACCAGCACGTTCCTAGGGTCCATTCAAGACTATGTCCTAATTAACACTCCACTAACAGTACTTCATGTTAATTTACAAATTACGAATACTAGATTGGCCAGACCTATTACTCGTTTTAATTATTCCTGCCGATCAACGTAGCTGAAGTGAATCCTAGTTTAGGTTTTCTAAAACATGCCTCGGTAAACCGGTATAGACCGCCGGGTTACCAGGGACGGCTTTTCCTAATTTCTAGATCTACATTGCTCAGTACGAAGCATGCATCTTGCCCTCTCCAAAAGAGTTTGATTTATTCTTTTAGCTACACCATTCTGCTGAGGTGTATTCCTTACAGTATGATGTCTGGAAATACCCCTAGTTTTGCAAAACTCATCAAACTCAGTCTAGCAAAATTCCAGACCATTATCTGTACGAAGCCTTTTGATCTTCTTCCCCAACTGATTTTTAACTAGAACCTTCCATTGCTTGATGTTCTTGAATGCCTCACTTTTGTGTTTCATTATCACCACCCAAGTCATCCTTGAATAGTCAACTATGAATGACACAAAATATCTGTGACCAACCAATGATTCCACCTTTGATGGCCCCCAACAATCAAAATGAATGTAATCAAGTGCAGCTAATGCGCACGCATTGCCCCCAGTTTTAATTAAGTGTTGTTTAAGCCTTTTAATAGCATATTAAATGTTATAATATGACCCGATAACATTAATTAAACATGAACAAGCTTCGATTGAACTTCTGATTCGTTCAGTTAAAACACCGAATGTACTCTTAAAGGGAGTTGAAGTTCGGATCCGTCAGAAGGGCATGAAAGGGCTTGTACTTTGATGAACTAGAGTTCATCAATGTCTGTGTATTTGCTAGGACTTGTCCGTGTCTAGTGGTCTAGGAAAGAGAGTAGTGTATGTGAGGGAGCTTACCTGAAAACACTTAGGTGGCTAGTTAATTCACAGTAATAATTACATACGTGTAGTAAAAGATAAAACGTCACTTATTCTCGGTTAGGAACTCTTTCATATCGGCGATGTGATACGTTCATAAAAGGTGAACAACGCTGCTGGCCTATAAACGGCTGAATGGCAGTGGAGGAAATTCATCGGACGTATACGCATACCGGGGAGACCCCGGAGCTAATCGGTGCTAATCACCGTTAGTTAGCAAGTATATCTTCAGGTTGATGAACGCCATACGCAGTGTCCTTGAGTAATGATGTAACAAAGATAAGAGTTAGAAACGTATAGTCATGACGTGTCGATGGGCATGAAATGAACCCTAGATTGAGTCGGTCTCATAAAGATAATTTAATAATCATAATAATAACCCTTCGTTGTATAACCTAGTTATTCTTTAGCTTCTCACTTTTACTAAGTACTTTGTACTTACCTCCTTTGCATTTTCTTTTGTATGCATTGTGGGGTGAGAAGACGAATAGGTTGATCAAGTGTAGATGACGGCTTTTGAAGGCTTGAAGTCTTGGCGAATCTTTTAGTTTATTTCCTTATAAAGGTTGTACTATACTAGTTGTATTTATTTTCTTAGACTTGTTGTACTTCTACTTTTAAGACTTCGTATTGTATAAGTCTTTGGGTTGTTTGTCGTTGTAATTTTAACTATCCATCTTTAGTATGGTTGTATCTATTCTTAGTAGCATTTATGTTATTACCCGAGTCCTTTTAGCTTCCGTTTGCTTTTATTTGATATGACGACGTAGAGGCTTGCGTATAATATTAGATTTATTTAATGCTATACGCGCCGATCGTTTCTCTTCCGGATAAGGGCTCGGTATCCGGGAGCGGGGTGTTACAGTTGGTATCAGAGAGAAGCGTCATTTCTATCTTAGGCTTCTCTTCCTCTAAGATAAGATTCCTTTAGACCTTTTAGAACTTGAGCTTGGTGGTAATCCTTGTATGACTAAGAATCCTTAAACCGTGGTTAGGTTGCATTAGGACCAAGTGAAGAGTCATCTTAGACGGAGGTTAAGTCGAGTTCTCAAGTTTTGTCCTTCTAGGATCCTTAGTAGAAACTCTCCCTTGTTCTGAAGTTTCCAAACCATAAACGGTCACATAGGGCTAAGTGTAACCCTTTTAAGTAAAGCTTTGGGATAGGAGTCTTATGCCTACACCTTAAAGTCGAGGTCCTCTTGGTTGATTTCCTTTTTTTATTATTTTTCCCTATTGAAATCTCTCCACATTCTCTACACGCGAATATCTAAGTTTACTTTTATCTTGGCATAACCTTGTGGAGAATGATATTTGATTCAACTCTACAAATCCTTCACCTTCTCTTTTCACCATCGCTTGGTTTGAGTTTATCAACATTCTTAGACCTTTGCTTTGCTTGAGATGAGTTCTATACGAACTCCATGTGTAGTTTCAAGTACACCATTTTATTCTCCATGAGTTTATCAACATTCTATTCTTTCCAAGTACTCCTCGATCATTTCAAACTATTAGTGTTAAAGGTCGCCTACTTTGGCACATAGTTTCCATCATCCTCGTTTTTGGATTTATCCAACATGAAGGAATGCTTTTGTTTCCGTGTTTTCCCTTTAACATAAGACTGTCTTCCCCTACACCAAAAATTCTGCAAATTTTCATCAAAGTAGATTATTGTCTTATCTACAATTTCTATTTTAACATCAACTCGATAATTTTTATGGATTGTTCAAAAAGTTCATGTTTATGCCGGACACTCTGTCCAGAAAATCTGCAGCAGCACCTTCACTTCCTCTTCTGTTTTGAATAGGTTAAACACCCTTAAATGACCTGAATTTTTGATATGTTGCAGACAAAACTTTTATATACAACTTTCCTTCTGGAATTAAGTTCATATTCCTTTCCGTTTGTTATCGATTCGCAATACAATTCAGTGTTTACTAATCTGGAAATTCTGGCAGCTTGTGCAATCGTCAGAAATAACTGTTTTTGACCAAGTTATTTTCATCCAAAAATTCCAATATTTTTATATCACCTGGAAAACTCCAGTATCTAAATCTTTTCTCTTTGGATCGTGCTCAATTTCCTCTTCGTTTGTTCTATACAAATTGATAATGTCAGATCCGGAGTATATATCATACACATCAACCTAAAAGGAATTTTCACCTCTTTGACTTAGAGTTTGGGCTAAGTGGGTAGTAAGTTACGACTGTTATGTTTAGGAGTTCCCCGAAGTTTGATCTCCTTCTGTGTTAAACCTTTTAGTAGAATGCTTGTAAAGCTAACATTATAGTTCTTTTGCAGTTGTAAACAATAACCAAGATGCTATCCTTCAGCATGCAATGTTTGATGTTCAGACCCTTTTCTTGCCCTTTTGTAAGTATACCTTATCTGGTATTTTATTCTCATGTAATCCCTCACTTGAGATATTTAAACTCAACAAATCCTCTCCGCTTGTTGTCATGAATTACCTAAGAAACATATCTCCACAAGCCTCTCTTTTGAACATATACATGCTTCCTTACTTGTCAAATCAAGGAACAAGTTCCCTCTAACTCTACATTGTTGCACTCCCATCATTCATTCAAACTCAAATTTTACTGAACCTTTTAATGCCAGAACATTCTTTTTACTTGTGATTATCCTCAGCTTCCCTCCTAAGGGTAGTGTCGATGTTGTAACTTTTTCACCTAATGTCTTTGCTCATTAAGGTATGCATATCTTCTTTTGCCGGTCAAATTTTTAAGCCTACCATGACATTCCCCTCAATTACTTACCCTTAATATTCTAGCAATTTATGCCAAACCAGTTTCAAGCAGAAGGTATACTTTTTCAATATGCCTTCCGAACCTATCTAGCCAACCAACATTTGAACTCCAAAACTCCTATTGAATTTCAATTCAGATTAATGTACCTTGTACCATTCAATCTTAAATCTCTTTCAGGCCATTTAGAGCCATGAACCGCCATATACACCTTTTTTACTTTTCACCTTCTGTTATGACGTTCTATCACAATTTTGTCATACTGGTTGAAAGTCCATTTTATTTTAACCTTTTCATTTCCCACATGAGGAATAACCTCGAGCATTTATTCCTTGGCAGTGTACTATTCCTCTCGAGTAGTGCAAGAATCATCAATGATCGTTTATACTTCCTTTGAAGGTTTGAATTAATTCTTTGAAATCAAACCTTAGCCGACAATTCTTAAGTGTCGTTTCCTCTTCACTTAAATCTTGCTTACCGCTTACTTATTCAAACCTTTGATATTCCCTTACAATTCCTTGAGGGAAATTTCTAATTCTTTTAAATCTTGCAATAACCTCTCTTAGACTACTGCAAACTTTGGATTTTTCTTGGCAAGTTTTATTTTCATTCTGAGACCTTTCGGTGTACTCGTTTTGTCTCCATGGCCCCTTCATGTTGGGATTCTTGATCTCTTTTGATTTCTACATTCTTTTTTTTAGTCTTTCTGGTGCTCGACCTTGCACCTTTACTTTGTTTTTCTATTGTGTGATGTTCCTCTACGAAACTCATGTGAACTGAAGATTTTTCCAGTTCGCCAACATCCATTTTTGTTAACCAAGTGTTTAACAATCAAGGTCACCTGCCTAGTGTCCTCAAGTTTAGCAATCTCTTTCCTTCGCATTTAATGTTTCCATGTCCATCGGGTGATGTTTCCTTTAACGTCCCCATTTTTCTAAAGGCTTATATGAAAGCTTATTACCATCCTTTCTAGTTGCCTTTGAAGTCTTTGTAGACCACCGTATCTTGAAGAATTCCACTCTCTCAAAAGAATTTCATCTGCAAGGTGTTCTTTTGTTTTTCCTTATGGTGGATATCTTTTGTATTATGATACAGTGCCCCCTTCTTCATTCTAGAACCACTTTCAATTTTCCCCAACACGGAATCATCTTGTTTTGCTTGTAACCTAAGCATCCTGCCTTTTTTCAAGTGTATTGTACCCTTCCTTGGCTTACCTAGTTAACATACCACCCTGGTACTCAACTTGTTACTTTTCAACTTCTTTTATTCTCCAAGCTAACTCCCTTGGCATAATAATTGGATCAGGCCGTCAGAGAGAAAGGATGGCAGATGCATGTTCTCCATCCCTAAGGAGTCTCAGAAGTCCTTCAGCTGGGATCCTTGCAGTTTTTCAGCAAGCTTGTGGTGCCATGATGGAAGTTGAGATCAAAAGAAGTCAATTGTGCCAGAAGTGTTTCGGCTGGGAAGATTCAGCCTTTCGGGTTTAGGTCAGCAGGAGCAAGCAGAGAGTGTTGAACCGATGATTTCAAGATTTGAGGCAGTTGATGAGTTCGTGAAAGAAGCAAGACAAAGATCCAGTGGTTTTAGTTTACAAGTGAGTGGTCAGAACCAACCCGCCAGTGGTCACGAGTTAGATGAAGATGGCGATCGTTGGGATCGGAATCAACTTTGGGTTCCAAATGCGGAAGATTGGGAAGAACAATGAAGAATGAAAACCTCGAGATGGAAATTGCAGTTCCTCTCGGAGCGACCAAGAAGTACAAGAATTGGAACAGTACTGCTGGCGATCTTTAATGAAGATAGAGAGAGAAGAACACAAGTTTCTGGGATGAAGTGGAGCGACAACAGAATACGAGACCAGATTTGATACAGCAATTCACGAGGAAATTGAAGTGGATTGTTGCAACCTCGAACTGGCTCAAGGTAAGCAGAAGAGTTGGGAAGATGGAAAAAGAAGATTGTAAGAGTTAGAAGATGAGACGTTTTGCAAGTCCAGAGTTCAAGTACCTATCGGTTACATTCGAGTTTCAAGGACGAAACTCCTCTTAAGGGGGAATGAATGTAACATCCCGACTTTTCGTACAAGGGTAAAATAGTCATTGGGTGTATTTACTACGACCTAATTATTATTTGTCCCATTTATTTATTTAAAAAGAATTTAATTAAAAGGATTTAGCAATTAATTATAAATGATTTAATTAATGGCTATAAAAAGGAAATAATACCCAAAATCTCTTATTATTTCACACGCTGATTCTGAGAAAAAAAAAAGAGATGGAACGGTGCTACACAGATGAAAACACGCAGGAGATGCCTGGAAAAGGGAGAACGTAAACTTCAACCGTGTAACCAATCCGTTCATCTGTTCAAGATGCCACAGGAGAGAAAAGTGATCAGCATGATGAGACGCAACTTTGGAAAATAACATCTCTCAATTTCGTAAGTTTTTGGTTTAGCCCTAGTTTTTGGTATTCGTAGAGTTCGATTCTTCAGAAATTCGTATCTTTTAATCCGTAGCTCTTTTTCGCAGCCATGAGTAGTCGAAACGATCGTCTTGGAGTGTAGATTAATCTAAAATTAGTTTGATAGTAGTTAATATAGGTAATCTATAGTTTTATGCACTTTTTCAGTTTTTTTTAGCCAAAATAGGATTTTAGGGTTTTTGTTGATCAAATAGGTTTTGGGGTTTGAGGATCAACAGTTGTTGCAGTTGCTTGGCGTTTTGCTGGCGGTTTTGCTGGCAATTAAGGTAAGAGACTCTTCCTAATGAATAATTATAGTTTTATTAGGTTTCGGTTGAGTATGATATGATTAGATATAATCTTCTATGTTTTGTTGTTCTTAATTCGATGTTAATTGGGTTAGAAACGGATTAGAAATCGCTAAGTTTTGAAATCGGATTTTAAGGCAGCAGGTAGAATGCGTACGCATTGGCTAGCAATGCGCACACATTCCTGATACAGGTTTGCCAGGTTTTGTTGCAGCAGGTGTAATGCGTACGCATTCAAATGAATGCACATGCATTGCTGGTTCAGGAGGTTCTGCTTTTGTTTCTGTTTCTCGAATGCGCACGCTTTGGTTGGACAGAGAGTTCAGTTTAGGTTCTGGTCGGTGAATGCGTACACATTCAGAGCAATGCGCACACATTGATCAAACAGCAAGTTTCAGCAGGTTTCAGAGGTAGGGAATGCGTACGTATTCCAGCTAATATGCACGCATTGCCCCCAGTTTTAATTAAGTGTTGTTTAAGCCTTTTAATAAGATGTTAAATGTTATAATATGACCCGATACCATTAATTAAAGATGAACAAGCTTCGATTGAACTTCTGATTCGTTCAATTAAAACACCGAATGTACTCATAAAGGGAGTTGAAGTTCGGATCCGTCAAAAGGGCATGAAAGGGCTTGTGCTTTGATGAACTAGAGTTCATCAATGTCTGTGTATTTTCTAGGACTTGTCCGTGTCTAGTGGTCTAGGAAAGAGAGTAGTGTATGTGAGGGAGCTTACCTGAAAACACTTAGGTGGCTAGTTATTTCACAGTAATAATTACATACGCGTAGTAAAAGATAAAACGTAACTTATTCTCGGTTAGGCACTCTTTCATATCGGCGATGTGATACATTCATAAAAGGTGAACAACGCTGCTGGCCTATAAACGGCTTAATGGCAGAGGAGGAAATTCATCGGACGTGTACGCATACCGGGGAGACCCCGGAGCTAATCGGTGCTAATCACCGTTAGTTAGCAAGTATATCTTTAGGCTGATGAACGCCATGCGCAGTGTCCTTGAGTAATGATGTAACAAAGATAAGCTAAGTTATAAACGTATAGTCATGACGTGTCGATGGGCATGAAATGAACCCTAGATTGAGTCGGTCTCATAAAGATAATTTAATAATCATAATAACAACCCTTCGTTGCATAACCTAGTTATTCTTTAGCTTCTCAATTTTACTAAGTACTTTGTACTTACCTCCTTTGCATTTTCTTTTGTATGCATTGTAGGGTGAGAAGACGAACAGGTTGATCAAGTGTAGATGCCGGCTTTTGAAGGCTTGAAGTCTTGGCGAATCTTTTAGTTTATTTCCTTATAAAGGTTGTACTATACTACTTGTATTTCTTTTCTTAGATTTGTTGTACTTCTACTTTTAAGACTTCGTATTGTATAAGTCTTTGGGTTGTTTGTCGTTGTAATTTTAACTATCCATATTTAGTATGGTTGTATCTATTTGTTGGTCCCTTGGAAAGGCTAACACAAGTTTAGAGGCGGGGGGGGTGAATAAACTTGTCACCAAAAACTTTCCCAAAACAGAAAGTACCCCCAGGAACTGAGTTTTTGCCAAACTCAAACTGATGCTCAGCTCAGTTTTGTTCCTGTCCTTTAAACTTTTAAGGAGTTAGCTAATTCAGTTTTGCTAGAGCTAGAACTGAATTAACTTGCAACTGATAAGTTAAGCCTTTGTGCAATAAATGTGTCAATAAGAATCTGAGCCTCATATGTATCAGCTTAGTGCTGACTCAGTATCTAGTGTTTGCTGAGTGAAGTGATGAGATGATTATGCAATAAGTAAAACAATCAGACTGTTCTGAGTCATCTAATTGGCTTGCTGCCATGGGTGATGAAACGAAGTCATTAATGAAGAATCAGACTTGGGATCTTGTTAAACATCCAGCTGATAGGAGAGTTGTTACATGCAAATGGACCTTCAAGAAAAAAGAAGGAATGATAGAGGCAGAAGGAGTCAAGTATAATGCACGTTTGGTTTCAAGAGGGTTCTGTCAGAAAGAAGGGGTGGACTTTGATGAGATATTCTCACCAGTAGTCAGATATACTTCATTCAGAGTGTTACTAGCAATGGTGGCACAACAAGACCTTGAACTTGAGCAGTAAGATGTGAAGGCAACTTTGCTAGTGGTGAGGTAGATAAGAAGATATACATGACTCAGCCAGAGGGATTTCATGTTTATGATAAAGAAGCATTTTTTTTGTAAGCTAAAGAAGTCCTTGTTTGGATTGAAGCAGGCTCCTAGACAGTGGTATAAAAGGTTCGACAGTTACATGATCCAGCTGGGTTATAGCAGAAGTCCTTATGATTGTTGTGTCTACAACAGTCAGTTGGAAGATGGATCATACATCTATCTTGTTTTGTATATGGATGATATGCAGATAGCTGCAAGAAAGAAGTCTGATATGTAGAATCTGAAAGACCTTCTTGTTGAAATAGTGTCCTAAACCCAATCGGGTTGGACCGGATCCGACTGGGTCGGATCATTTCTACTATTTCTTTATGTTTGTTCATATATTAAATGGCTTTTCTATTATCATATATATGTTATTTTAAAGAACCAGTTATGATTTTTATATGATAACGTCCTTAGTATTAAACTGTGATAGAGAAACCATGATAGGCGATTATGGTTGATGAGATCTCTAATCACTTTAATAAGTTTGATACTTAAATGTCTCTAGGCTGATGTACTATTAAACAGGACATTAATAGTACGAACAGGCTAGCACGTATTAGATGTCTTCTGTCTTTAAGGGCAGGGATAGATCTCGTCTATCGAAGTGTAGAGACACTTGGACTGTACATGGACGTGTATTAGAAAATGCGTACGTTAGACTGACCCACTTACATTAAGTGTCACACTATGTGGCAGTTGTGTAATTATCCTTTAGACCGGAGTCTTCTTGGTATCACGGTGTGGATTGTCATGCTTTGACACTATTGAGGTTTCCCCTAGCCACGGAGCGGTCATACGGTAGTGATTGGGTGTGATACTAAAGCATGCGGAGTATACATGTTTGGTCGTCTGGGAATCGCGTACCCTATCAGTAGAGGTGAATATCCGAAAGGCCCTTTTTATAAGAAATGTCTTACTCTCGTGAATCTTTGCAAAGTGGAAGTAAATGAGTTACTTCGAGAGAGCTTGATATCCAGATTATATGATACGGACGTTGATGTTTTGACACTCGACTAACGACCGTATGGATATTATTACAGCGATAGGATTGTAAGTTACATGGTAACCGTTTCACATGAAAGGTAGTAGTCATTGCATTTGACTCTTCCGATGATTGTGGGTCACGGTGTGTTGCTAGACGCTATCCCGTGATCGTTAGGCATAAAGGGCTTTCGTAATTTGCATTTTGTGTCTACGGCCAACATATTCGGAAGCCTATCGGGTCACACACATATGAACATCTAGCCGGATTAAAATGTGGTTATAGATGATAACCAAATAAGAAAGTTTATCTCATGCTATAAAGGTTATAGTGGTAAATTAATATGGTGGTATTTATTTATTATGAATAAATATAAAACAAGATATTAATTATGTTGATTAATTAAATATACATATGATGTATATGTGTCGAAAATATATACGTATATTGATACACATGTATTTTGCAAATTAATTAATCATAGTATTATATTAATTGATTAAACATATATATATATATATATATATATATATATATATATATATATATATATATATATATATATATATGTATGAGGCGCCACTTTCCAAGTACATTAGATGTATTTGGATTGTGCACATTGATTAATAAAATAAATAGTTTTGTCATATATTAATATTAGATAATAATGACTATGGATTTGCACACATGTGTAAATTGGTTTATGGTAATAAGATAAATATAGTAAATATAAGATATTGACAAAATATTGGAAATATTTAATATAAGATATTGAATATTAATGAGATAAATCAATCAATTATATTTTACTTATTTTATTGGGAAAAAGTTTTCTTCTCCTCCACGCCTTGTAGGGGCGCCACTTTTACAATAAATAAGAGGTGTGTGTCAAGCTCTTTTGAACATCACAATTCCAAGAACTAATAGTTCTTGTGTAAAATAGTGAGCATCCTATAGAGAGTTGGAGAGAGGGGGAAAAAGGCCGGTCTAGCAACCAGAGTTTTCCAATAGCAATCCATGATGGGATTTCGGGGGGCTGTTCGTGTGGACTAGCGGTAGAGGCCGAACACTTGGGCGGCTCTATGCAGAACTACTCTCCTTAGACGGTCAAAGCGTCGATCTTTTAGATCAACCAAGGTAACCACCGTCTTTAGTTTATTTGTTTATTGCTTAAACGAAGTCGATCTTGGGTAAAAGGAAATCAAATTTTTGAATTCTGATGCATTCCCGCGTAGATATATAACAGTGGTATCGGAGCGAGCGTCGAACTTAAGCAATAAGCATGTTAATTTACGTAGTTAATTTTATCGTATAACTCACGTAATTAAAATATTAAAGATTTTTAATTCGCAAAACGATACACGAGGGGCGGCTTTTGGGTGCTCAGCCGATCGGCGGCGGCACCCCCACCGCAAATTGCGCCGGCGGCGGCGGCTCCCCCCGGGCGGTCGACGTCGGCTGGTGTATCTTTTTGGTGGATCCCTATTTTTTTTTTGTGTATTTTGTGTTTCAATATGGTTCATAGTTGTGATTGATAATTCCTCCTTTGTTTAGTTGTGTCATGTGGCTAACCAATGGTTCAAATAGTTTGGGCCATTGGGATGCCACATGGCATTAAAATAATAATGGTTTTTCCAAACTTTGTTTGGAATAGGCCTAGGCCCTTTCCAAATATTTGATTTGGGAAAAAGCCTAGACCCAGGCCAATTTCAAAATTTTGATTTTGGAAAGTGGCCAGACATATTATCCAAAATATTGGTCTTTCCAAATTTTGTTTGGAATAGGTCTAGGCCCTTTTCAAAATTTTGATTTTGGAAAGGGCCAAGGGAGATGCCTTTTGGTTTAGGAAACCAAATACATCCCTTTTGATTAGGAATCAAAAAAAAAAAAGAAACAAAAGAGACTTAATTTTAATTTTGATTTATTTTAGAATAGTTCTAATTAATTAAAACTAAAATTAAAATCGTTTAAAATTAATCATTAATTTTATTTCGATTAAAATCATTTAATTAATTAAATGTTAATTAGTTAATTGATTGGATAAAATTATTTAATAGATTAAATGTTAATTGATTAATTAAGACGCAAGTAGGTTAAATTTTAATTTTATCTTTTTTATAAGATTTTATTGTATGGATTAGATATAGTAGATATAATATGATTATATGGACCCCGATTGATCATGGACTCGACCGATAGGATAGATGTGAATGATTAATTTTTCTATTGGTTTAAAAATTGTCCTAGGCCGTTATGAAGAACGTGACCTTGTTTATTTTCTGCATCTAACCCATTCCCATTAGCTCCCCCGTGTGCGGCGGGTGTATTTATTTTATAGTTAGATAGAATTAAATGTAACAAGAATAGAGCAGAAGATGGAGACCAAAGAAAGAAGAATAAATATCCCATTGGAGATGGCGCATTAAAGATCCTATTGGCGGTTGCAGCTACCCTTATACCCGCGGTTTCGTCAGTTTGTATTCGAAACCGCACCTAGGAAAATTCCATGATCATACCGGTTTATGCATTTATTTATTTTGTGCTTGTATTTATTTTATATGATGCGATAGATGCATAACTAGGCACGATCTAGATAAATGTGTAGGATGTATGTCTATAGAGATAGATATACTTGATGAGACCGTAGTAAATTAATTAAGGGAATTAATTAAATTAATTAAGTGAATTAATTTACATAAATACTTCCACAACAAAAATCAAGTCGAAATATTGTCTCCCAATATTATAATGACGGTGAAAAACCCGTGTTCGGATCCAACTGATCGACCACCGCCGGGAGTTGACCTACCTCGAGTATATCGTCGTTATTGAGATATGTTCGTATGAGATCCCGTGAATATTGGATTATGACTTGACTAGAGTCTTTCGGTGATTGGCCCACCGTCAGGGCCGTCAGACTTTAGAGACAAGGGGTTGACTAACACATAGTGATGTGTATCGCCAAAGAGTTGCCTAGTCAACCACTGAGAATTACATAGTGATGTGATTGGTAAAGTGTTACCTACCTTTCGAAATTATCTTGATTGATCGACCACCGCCGGGAATCAAGTAACTAGATTGGATCTCAGCCACTAAAGAATTTTGAAAAATCCTTGAAAGTCAATTGGGAGTAGTTGACTAGTGGGAGCAAAATCATAAACCAAAAGACCATTTTGATTTTGCGTGTATAAACAACAACACTCTTTTATTTTCATTTTAGGTTGTAGTTTTAGCAAACTTTATATTTATATTTTATTCTCGATTAGTAAAACCAAATTATGACTGTTACCTTTTGAGAAACATTCTCAAATATGGTTAAGTAATTTTAATCCTTTAAAATAAGCAATGACACGAGCAACCCCGTTATAGTAGTTAGAGACAAGGAGGCTACATATTTGATGCAGTGCTCCAAGACTTTAATTATTAATGAAAAGCGGAAGCTCATGATAATAGATATGATCCAACATGATCATTTTGTCATATGATGACAAATTAATTCAAACGTTAGATAAGGATGACCACATCGAATTTTGGAAATGTTGTTTTCAAAATTGTAAGATTTAAGTATCGACTTAATTCTATCATTGCTTAAAAGTTAATTAAATAGTCAATGTTTTGAATACGATTCAAAAGGTTAAATAAATTATTTAATAAAATTTAGATTTTCTTTATGAAAGGAAATTAAAGACATGGCTCTTGTTATCTTTCTTAAGTCTTATGAAGACTATAATAAGAAACTTTTTCAAAGAGTAAAGGATTAAAAAGGAAAGTTAGGGCATGTGCTTGAATAAAGAACTTATTGAAGTTTCTATTCTAGGCAAGTGAGTTGAGATAAATCTATCTAAGTTCAAAGTCGACTCTAAGATATATGATATCTTACGAGTGTGATTAAATTAGAAAGATTAAATACATATATGGAAGGTGAAGCAAACGCTGTAACACTTACCATATTCTAGATCTAGTAAACTGATAAGGGAACTAAATAAATGTTATTATGTTCCGGTTCTTATGAAGAAGGTCACTGAATCTAACATACTAGATTGATGTCACTATATAGTTGATATTTGTGATGAGATCTCGACTAAATATTTGTATGGCTGTTATCCTTAATATTTGTGGTTGTTCTAGACATAGTCTCTCTGGAAGGGAAGCGTGTAACTAAACATCATTCTGATGATGTTGAACCATATGATTATGAATCATGTGGGTAATACGTATCTTATCTAAAGATGACTAAAATACCCTTTTACGAAAAGGTTGTAAAATCTAGAAAATTTGTCTAAAGCCTAAACATACCGATGTTTGTTGGGTTGTGACAATTAATGCCATAAATAATTGTTTATTAATCTCTACGACTATTTTTTAGAAATAGTCAAATGTACTCAGTGAAGTGCATAATTCGGAAAGCCCGAAAAGTTAGAGCTAGTACGAATATGAGATTGATGAGCTACTTAGGAATTAATCTTCAATTGGATTGAAGCAATTAATACCTGAAGGGTGTTTCAGAAGTCGTCTGAAAAGGAATAAGATTCTTCCCTTGAAGGATACCATCTTTGGGGTACGCAATTAGATTGTTTTCCCAAAATAGAAACAACACTTTATATGATAAAGGTGTGACGCAAGCAATGCGAAGTATCCCTTACCCGTTTCGGGATAGTGCCCTTATACTTAACCGAGTTCCAAAGAATAAAGGTTGAATAAATTCCATATTAGATATAGAAGAGGATAATGTCGAATCTATCTTAACCGATGATTTGAAATTGTCATAGGCAAAGTCAGAAAGGCTTGGAGCCTAGTATGACATATGCAACTTTGTGGAATATCTTAGCAAGTACGCTAGATAACGTGTACTTGACAGCGGAGCAAAATGTGTTTGTCTCCAAACATGCCATCTTCTAGAGGAAGTGATTCTTCCAAAAGAGATAGTGGGAGTAAATAAGATCTCAAAAGAGTTTGAGAACCACAAAGATACATTCAACCATTGGAACATGAGAGCACACCGCATAGAGATGAGGTGTAGAACACTTCTCAGTGCACACAAAAGTTCTGTAAGTATGTGGATAACCTCAAGCTTGAAAAGGCTGCTGGTATGTTCATCTTGAAGAATGAATATCTCATGACTTATGAAAGAATGTTTGAAAGGCAAGTTTGAGAAATATGGCTATGAGCCATAATATCTGAATTAGATTCCATCAGTGACAACCAGGTTGTGAACCTAGTCTGTCTTACCTAGAGGGAATGTCCCTGAAAGGTTGACATGGATGGTAATATGATTACCCTAAGGCTATAGTGACGGCTGAGGGGTACGGGGTGTAAACCTTGTAATTATCTTTATGCTGCCAGCTGAGCCCAGTTCTATTCAGACGATGATTTTTATAACTTGATATCATGGCTATATGATAGTGTTGAAGACGTTGGGCAAACAGCTCGATGTTCATAGACGATAACATGATATGTGAGCCCACGAGATCCGTTTATGGACTCAAACAAGTTTCTCTAGACGATTTCTTTGTTTGATAATCAAAGGAGTTTGATTTGGTCAAAAGATGGATATGCCCAATGTGCAATATGGATAGTGGGAGTGTGTTACGATTTTTTAGTAAGGTATTGGATATCTCTCTTGAGAATTATCACCCCATGTCACAGTCAATTAATGTTTGGTAATTCAAGGTCTTTACGAAAGCACTTGGATTAGTAGTTCTTATTTTAGAAATAAGAATCTATAGTGATAGATTTAACTGCTGTTAGATTATAGTTTACCTATATAGATGTGAAGCTAAAAGAGTTTAGCATAGATCGCAACCGGGGATACTGCTAGCCGGTGTTCTCAAGATCTATCTATGTTAGACGTTTGTCCTAAAGATAAGGTGAAAGATGATACTTATAGAAGGTTCCCTTTGCTACTGCAATTAGATCCATCATAAGAGTTATGCTAGAGGTTCACACTCCATGAAGAGTCATGAGCAAGTATGAAAGTGATTCTGGCAGATGTCGAGAATATCCTCAAACAAGTTAAGGAAGAGTTCCTAGTTTATCGAAACTTAGGATCAGATAAATATAGTTATACAGACGTATATCCTGAGTCTTATGAATGCGAGTAGGAGCTACAGTCTGGGTTTGTAGTCACTATGATTAAGTAATACAGTGAGCTGGAAATGTTCTTAGCTATGGGTCACTGTAAATTCTACAACTAGTCCAAAACACACTAGTGCCTTAGAGGCGCAGCGGGAGTGGTACATGGATCTAAGAAGGTTCATTCCTGAACCTTGTACGGTTCTTCCACCTAGTCTATATAGCTGATATAGTAAGTGGATTCATTGTTTGAAGCAAGGACCAGGGTCTCGTCAGAGATTCATGTGTGTGTTGAGGCGGTTCCTTTGACTTGGTCATTTGGAACATAATATAAATATAGTCTGAGTCCCCACGGATAGCGATCTGTTCATGGGTAGGGCTGGTTGCGAGTATTGCATGAGATTCTTATGTTTCAACTTGGTCTTGTGTGTGCGAGTGATTGGTTTTAGGCCAAGTGGGAGATTGTAGAAATAGTGTCCTAAACCCAATCGGGTTGAACCGGATCCGACCGGGTCGGATCATTTCTATTATTTCTTTATGTTTGTTCATATATTAAATGGATTTTCTGTTATCATATATATGTTCTTTTAAAGAACCAATTATGAATTGTTATATGATAACGTCCTTAGTATTAAACTATGATAGAGAAACCATGATAGGCGATTATGGTTGATGAGATCTCTAATCACTTTAATAAGTTTGATACTTAAATGTCTCTAGGCTGATGTACTATTGAACATGACATTGATAGTACGAACAGGCTAGCACGTATTAGATGTCTTTTGTCTTTGTGGGTAGGGATAGATCTCGTCTATCGTAGTGTAGAGACACTTGGACTATACGTGGACGTGTATTAGAGAATGCGTACGTTAGATTGACCCACTTACATTAAGTGTCGCACTATGTGGCAGTTGTGTAATTATCCTTTAGACAGGAGTCTTCTTGGCATCACGGTGTGGATTTTCATGCTTTGACACTATTGAGGTTTCCCCTACCCACGGGGTGATCATGCGGTAGTGATTGGGTGTGATACTGAAGCATGCGGAGTATACATGTTTGGTCGTCTGGGAATCGCGTACCCGATCAGTAGAGGTGAATATCCGAAAGGGCCTTCTTATAAGGAATGTCTTACTCTCGTGAATCTTTGCAAAATGGAAGTAAATGAGTTACATCGAGAGAGCTTGATATCCAGATTATAAGATACGGACGTTGATGTTTTGACACTCGACTAACGAACGTATGGATATTATTACAGCGATAGGATTGTAAGTTACACGGTAACTATTTCACATGAAAGGTAGTAGTCATTGCATTTGACTCTTCCGATGATTGGGGGTCACGGTGTGTTGCTAGACGCTATCCCGTGATCGTTAGGCATGAAGGGCATTTTCGTAATTTGCACTTTGTGTCTACGGCCAACATATTCGAAAGCCTATCGGGTAACACACATATGAACATCTAGCCGGATTAAAATGTGGTTATAGATGATAAACAAATAAGGAAAGTTTATCTCATGCTATAAAGGTTATAGTGGTAAATTAATATGGTGGTATTTATTTATTATGAATAAATATAATACAAGATATTAATTATGTTGATTAATTAAATATACATATGATGTATATGTGTCGAAAATATATGTATATTAATACACATGTATTTTGCAAATTAATTAATCATAGTATTATATTAATTGAATATATATATATATATATATATATATATATATATATATATATATATATATATATATATATATATATATATATATATATATATATGTATGTATATGTATGAGGCGCCACTTTCCAAGTACATTAGATGTATTTGGATTGTGGACATTGATTAATAAAATAAATAGTATTGTCATATATTAATATTAGATATTAATGACTATGGATTTGCACACATGTGTAAATTGATTTATGGTAATAAGATAAATATAGTAAATATAAGATATTGACAAAATATTGGAAATATTTAATATAAGATATTGAATATTAATAAGATAAATCAATCAATTATATTTTCCATAATTTATTGGGAAAATATTTTCTTCTCATCCACACCTTGTAGGGGCGCCACTTCTACTATAAATAAGAGGTGGGTGTCAAGCTCTTTTGAACATCACAATTCCAAGAACTAATAGTTCTTGTGTAAAATAGAGAGCATCCTATAGAGAGTTGGAGAGAGGGGAAAAAGGCCGGTCTAGCAACCAGAGTTTTCCAATAGAAATCCATGATGGGATTCCGACGGGCTGTTCGTGTGGACTAGCGGTAGAGGTCAAACACTTGGGCGGCTCTATGCAGAACTACTCTCCATAGACGGTCAAAGCGTCGATCTTTTAGATCAACCAAGGTAACCACCGTCTTTAGCTTATTTGTTTATTGCTTAAACGAAGTCGATATTGGGTAAAAGGAAATCAAAATTTTGAATTCCGCTGCATTTTTCTGTTGTGTGATGTTCCTCTACGAAACTCATGTGAACTGAAGATTTTTCCAGTTCGCCAACATCCATTTTTGTTAACCAAGTGTTTAACAATCAAGGTCACCTGCCTAGTGTCCTCAAGTTTAGCAATCTCTTTCCTTCGCATTTAATGTTTCCATGTCCATCAGGTGATGTTTCCTTTAACGTCCCCATTTTTCTAAAGGCTTATATGAAAGCTTATTACCATCCTTTCTAGTTGCCTTTGAAGTCTTTGTAGACCACCGTATCTTGCAGAATTCCACTCTCTCAAAAGAATTTAATCTGCAAGGTTTTCTTTTGTTTTTCCTTATGGTGGCTATCTTTTGTATTATGATACAGTGCCCCCTTCTTCATTCTAGAACCACTTTCAATTTTCCCCAACACGGAATCATCTTGTTTTGCTTGTAACCTAAGCATCCTTCCTTTTTTCAAGTGCATTGTACCCTTCCTTGGCTTACCTAGTTGACATACCACCATGGTACTCAACTTGTTACTTTTCAACTTCTTTTATTCTCCAAGCTAACTCCCTTGGCATAAGAATTGGATCAGACCGTCAGAGAGAAAGGATGGCAGATGCATGTTCTCCATCCCCAAGGAGTCTTAGAAGTCCTTCAGCTGGGATCCTTGCAGTTTTTCAGCAAGCTTGTGGTGCCATGATGGAAGTTGAGATCAAAAGAAGTCAAGTGTGCCAGAAGTGTTTTGGCAGGGAAGATTCAGCCTTTCGGGTTTAGGTCAGCAGGAGCAAGCAGAGAGTGTTGAACCGATGATTTTAAGATTTGAGGCAGTTGATGAGTTCGTGAAAGAAGCAAGACAAAGATCCAGTGGTTTTAGTTTACGAGTGAGTGGTCAGAACCAACCCGCCAGTGGTCACGAGTTAGATGAAGATGGCGATCGTTGGGATCGGAATCAACTTTGGGTTCCGAATGCGGAAGATTGGGAAGAACAATGAAGAATGAAAACCTCGAGATGACAATTGCAATTCCTCTCGGAGCGACCAAGAAGTACAAGAATTGGAACAGTAATTAAACATGAACAAGCTTCGATTGAACTTCTGATTCGTTCAGTTAAAACACCGAATGTACTCTTAAAAGGAGTTGAAGTTCGGATCCGTCAGAAGGGAATGAAAGGGCTTGTGCTTTGATGACTAGAGTTCATCAATGTCTGTGTATTTGCTAGGACTTGTCCGTGTCTAGTGGTCTAGGAAAGAGAGTAGTGTATGTGAGGGAGCTTACCTGAAAACACTTATGTGGCTAGTTATTTCACAGTAATAATTACATACGCGTAGTGAAAGATAAAACGTCACTTATTCTCGGTTAGGCACTCTTTCATATCGGCGATGTGATACGTTCATAAAAGGTGAACAACGCTGCTGGCCTATAAATGGCTGAATGACAGTGGAGGAAATTCATCGGACGTATACGCATACCGGGGAGACCCCGGAGCTATATCTTTAAGCTGATGAACGCCATGCGTAGTGTCCTTGAGTAATGATGTAACAAAGATAATCTAAGTTATAAACGTATAGTCATGACGTGTCGATAGGCATGAAATGAACCCTAGATTGAGTCGGTCTCATAAAGATAATTTAATAATCATAATAACAACCCTTCGTTGTATAACCTAGTTATTCTTTAGCTTCTCACTTTTACTAAGTACTTTGTACTTACCTCCTTTGCATTTTCTTTTGTATGCATTGTGGAGTGAGAAGACGGACAGGTTGATCAAGTGTAGATGCCGGCTTTTGAAGGCTTGAAGTCTTGGCGAATCTTTTAGTTTATTTCTTATAAAGGTTGTACTATACTACTTGTATTTCTTTTCTTAGACTTGTTGTACTTCTACTTTTAAGACTTCGTATTGTATAAGTCTTTGGGTTGTTTGTCGTTGTAATTCTAACTATCCATCTTTAGTATGGTTGTATCTATTTGTTGGTCCCTTGGAAAGGCTAACACAAGTTTAGAGGGGGGGTGAATAAACTTGTCACCAAAAACTTTCCCAAAACAGAAAGTACCCCAGGAACTGAGTTTTGCCAAACTCAAACTGATGCTCAGCTCAGTTTTGTTCCTGTCCTTTAAACTTTTAAGGAGTTAGCTAATTCAGTTTTGCTAGAGCTAGAACTGAATTAACTTGCAACGGATAAGATTAAGCCTTTGTGCAATAAATGTGTCAATAAGAATCTGAGCCTCCTATGTATCAGTTTAGTGTTGACTCATTATCTAGTGTTTGCTGAGTGAAGTGATGAGATGATTATGCAATAAGTAAAACAATTATATCTCAAACGTAAATGCATAAAGTAAATCAACACAGAGTTTGTTTATGGAAGTTCCGGGTGGTGTAATCCCGTACGTCTCCCCTTCTCCTGTGGTGTAGGAGGTATCACTAGAATCTTGAGATAACTGTTACAAAATCCTAGCACAATGACAGTCCTTCACGACACCCTAGTTTCACTGTCTACACATAATGAAGAAAGGTGTGATTGCTCCCTTCACTCTGCACACTGATCTTTCGGAGGTGGAATGGCTCATTCACCAGCTCACCACTAACACAAACACAGTCCGGTGACTGCACCAACAACTGTGGCAACCAAGTTGCAACCGTATGAGGAAAGGTGGAGTTGCTCTCCTCAAACTATGCACAGCCAACCCTTTTTCACAAAGGTTAGTGTTAAGGCCATATTTATATGATTATTAAGGGTGTATTTCATTATTATTTTCCCCACATTTGCACAATTTACATGAGAATTAAGGTTTTAAGTGTAATTATTGAGTAAAGATGATTTTAAGAGGGTTGTATGCAAAATTGATGATTTTAAGTGTTGATTTAATGGAATTATTATTATTTGGATTTTATTACATTTTTGCATTGTTTATTTATCATGTAGGAGTTAATTTTCGTGCATATAAAGAGGATAAATGAAGCTCAAGTCGAATTATTCAAGATAGAGTTGGAATTGGCTTGAAGAAATTGGATAAAGGTGATGAAATCCGATCCTCAGCATCTTGGACGAGCGTTAAATGCAAATGGCCCATTCCAGACAGGCGTTTGATACGGATGGGACGGCGTCCGAATTGTGTTTTACATTCAGAGAGTTCGACGGAGGATGAACGAAGCGTTTACTCAGCGTCGAGTATTCGGACGGGCGCCCATAAGACCAGGCGAGCGTCCGCTGCCGACTTAACCCTCGACCGACTTGAAACTCTATAAATAAAGCGCAGCCCCAACCCTAATTCATATACCACATAATTGAGATCGCAAATTCACCAAAAGTCGGCCGAGAGAACCCTAATTTCACAGAGATGCAAATCTCCCAACCAACAATCATCTTCAACATGATTGTTGGCTAAATACCTTGCAAAGGAGTCGACGGAGGAAGCCCATCATCAACACAACCAACTAGAGAGTTCGATGCTTTGTGTTAGTGAGTTTAATTTATAGTTTTTCATCACTTTGGATGTCGCTTTTGTATTGATCATGTTTTGTTGGAATTAACAATTTGATGAAACGATTTATCTATATCTATATGCTTGGATCTATGTATGAAAATATATTGGTTTAAGTTTTATTTCGCTCAAGTGATGCAATTATTCGTGTTTTAAGAGATTATGCATGATTAGTTGAGTAAGAGTTTGGAAACAACCTCGTGATTTCGGGTTGATTGTATGTTTAGTTTATTTGAAAAGATAAACGAAACCCTAGAATTTGATTGAAGATATTTAATTGGATTCGTGAATAAATCACTACTAAAAACTACATCTTAGATCACCATCTAGTTGGGGTTGTTGGTTGATGGGTGGATTCGCTGCCTCATTGTGTTTTCCTTTAATTGTTTTAATCGAATCGCTTAGATAAAGTTTAATTAGTTTAAGTTCTAGTTGATAAACCCTAGTTTCCTGCTGTTTTTCTGCAATTTTCTGCTTCAGTTCATAATCGGACGTTCGTCCGCAATAGCGAACGCTCGTCCATTAGGTTTAGTTACCAGGCGCTGCTCACTTTAGTGAACGTCATCCGCTTTTCTTCGCTTTCTTATTTTTCACTTGTTTTTATTCTTGTTTTAGTTTTAATTTTAGGTTTAGGTTTTAGTTAGTTTCACCTTAGTTTAGTAGTTTAGTTCATAATTGTGACATAATTGATATAGATTTATATCTGAATCCGATAAACATTCCACTCCCTTAGGACGACCCGTAAACACCCTATACTACGATCCTTATACTTGGGGTGTTTCGGTTTATAAATTTAAAACACGTTTTTACCGAACAAGTTTTTGGCGCCGTTGCCGGGGAGTCGGTAACGGTTGTCGGATTCTTCATAGGACAATTTTCTCGAGTCAAAAGGGATCGCTTTTAGCACGCAGTAGTATTTTGGCCGTAATCTTTCGCTCTCGAGTGTCCGCTTGGAACGCAGGACCCCAATTCGAAAGCTCGCCCGACGCCGACGACGATGGTGAACAGCCGTAGGCTGTTCAGTGCGTTTTCGAGGTCAAAATCCACTGTTTTCCCCTCCATTTTGGCCCTAGAAGGTTTCAACACGTTTTTTTTCCGTCTTAGTGTTTTTCTTGTTTTTAAACTTTTCGTAGGTAGGTTCCTTTTCCCAGTTTCTTGTTTTTCTTGTTTTTAAACTTACTATTTTATTTTATTTGATTTTCATTCAATTATTTTCCTTACTTTTTTTTTATATAGCTTAGATCTGTTTCCGTACTTATAGATTTGTTTGATTTTATAAGTTTTTTCTGCTTTTATTTTTTATCTCGTTTTCAATTTTTGGTAATCTTAGTTTTTAGGTTTTCAGATTCAACGAGCGCTCAACAACTTGAACGCCCGCCCACCTCAATTTCGCCTCTCGAACGAACGCTCATTCAATCAACGAAGCGTTCGCCTCAACGAACGCCCACTAACACCGACGCCAGCTCACCGCTTCAATCATCACTTCTTTCTTTCTTCTCTTTTCTTCTTTTTTCTTTTCTCCTCTAAACCATCTAATCTTTTCTAAACTCGTTCTAATCAACCCCAAAGGGTTGATTTCTTCCTTTCCTTTCTTCCGGTTTATGCAAACGAAAGTAAGAAGGGACTTCGATCTTTGATCCCGAGCCTGAACGATCTATCCTTAAGAAAGGCTTCTCCCGATTTGACAAAATGGCGGATCAAGATCCACCAATTCCAAATCCCGACCCCCAAGCTCGCTTAAATTTACTCCTTCAATGTATGCAAGCTCAAGCAAAGAATAAATGAATCAAAGAAAGTCGGCATAAATCAACAACTTCAACAATTTAGACAAAACCAAACTTAATCAATCGAACCAGACCCCTACACTCCATATCTAAACCAAGATTTTCTCGAGGACATAGACCTATTCGCCCTCCCGACATGGGAGGAGCGAACTTTGATCTAAAGAATGGAGTAGTTGCTCTAGTTCGTAATAGCTCTTTCCATGGTATCGCTCAGAAGATCCACACGACTTCTTGTCCACATTCGCATAAATCAGGAAGCGTGCCATTATCCTGGTGTTGATTCTCGAGATCGTAAAGTTGAAGCTATTTCCTTTTGCTTTGAAAGGTGAAGCAAGCGGATGGTTTAAATCGTTAGCACATCATTCCTCCATACATGGAATGATGTCAAAAGAGCCTTCGCTTCTTAAGTGGTTTCACCAGGCAAGATTATGGAAATGAAACGGGAAAGCTACGCTTGAGCAAATGGAGGATGAAATCATTGGCAAAGCTTGGGAAAGATTGAATCATTGATGAGGAAGTGCCCCAATCACGGATATGATAGACATGAGTTGTTGGAACTATTTTACAGAGGAGTCTCTCAACCTAATAGAGACTATCTTGACTCCACACCATGGATCCTTCCTTCTGGGGGAGGTGATGAGATCGCCTATAGAGTGGCCGAGACACAGCGAAGAACAATATGTGGTCGACTCCTAAGAAGACCAATATTGTTAAGAAAGAAGGTACGCAAGCAATCCCGATACACAACCGCTGGTTGCTCGATGGAATTGATAAGCAAGCGGCCACCAATCTTCGATGCAAACTTTCGATTCAAATTATCTTGAAACTCAGCAGGGACCGAGATGGCGGAGGAGGTAAACCTAATGGATAATCAAAACCAACCCTTCCGAAACTTCAACAGCAACCGTAACTACTCAGATTTCAACGACAAAACTTCAATCAAGCCAAGTTACCACCTGCCCTTCAAATCCAACTTCTTTCAACTCGAACTATCAAAGGCCGCCTAACTCCCAAAGGCCTCAAGGTGGCCGAATCAACCTCGTAACAATCATATACCACCTCATGTGTCCTCAAAGACAAATTCGATGAGTCGGTAGACATGGTGAAGACCTTGTCTACTAGTGTTAAAGCAATTGAGAGACAAGTTGGTCAAATGGCGCATCAAATAGCAAGCAGACCTCACGGTAAACTCCCGAGTTATACCGAGAGAAACCAAAGTCGATGCGAATGTTTGCACCGCCATTACACCTCAAAATGGGAGTATGGACAAGAAGAGGAGTTGAACGGGCAACTCTGAGAAGTGGTAAGAAGGCCGACCCGGCAAGATGTCGGAACGAGTAGCCCCTCCCGACGCCATGAGTTCGGGAGGGGAAATCGAAATCACATGCCAAGAAAGCAACGATGAGGATCTTAGTGACAATTCTTCGGAGGATGAAAATAATTTTGATGATGAGGAGAGAAAGGAAAGTCAAAGGGCGTGCACTTCACTAAGAAAAAGAAAGAAAAGTTTGTGAGATGGAAGGATAAGGAGGATGAGGCAATAAAGAATCAAAGCCACGAAGAATGATAAAGCCCTTCCTTATCCACCAAAAAGGAAAGAGAAAGCCCTCACTAATGACAAGCAAAGATGATGGGGTGAGGAGGATACTTAGGACACTAAAGTGAGTATGCCCTTAGCCGAGGTATTGTCCTCAAATGCCTAAATGTACTAAGTATCTTAAAGAATTCTCGTGAGGAGTAAGAGAAAGCTTCAGGGGATGGTCAAGAAGTGTTTCGAGAAGATTGCGCAATGGTTTCACGTAAAATTGTCATGTTTAGGTGACCTCGGCGCACCTTCAATCTCCTGTGAGATCAAGGCCATTTATTCGAAAATGTATTATGCGACTCAGTGGGCCTCCATCAATGTGATGCCATTAAATGTATGCAAGAAGCTCGGCTAGACAAAAGAATGCGAGAACGCCCCATTTCTCTTCGGATGGTAGACAAATCTAGTCAGATCGCAGCCGGTTGTGTAGCTAATGTTCTTCTTCAAATTGAACATTTAGTCTTCCCTACCGACCGGGTTATTCTAGACTATCCACCGACAAGGAGATGCCTCTAATTCTAGGCCGAACCTTTTAGACACTTCTAACGCCTCATCGACTTCTCGCAAAGACAGATTATTTGTAGAGTCGGTGACACATCTGTCACCTTCACACGAGGGACACATCCCGAAAGAGCCGTAATTGATGAAATATCGCTTGTCGGGCCATATATGAGGACGGAGGAGATGCCTATTACGAAGATGCAATGGAGCTTACAGAGATAGGTGTTTTTGAAGTCATGGACATTGAGGATCCGGTCGATCATGACCATCTTCTAATTCATTTCAAGCCGTAGGCATTGACGAGTCATCTTCACTCGCCATACTCGGGCCTCGTTATTGAGTTAGAAGCATGGAGAGGCCCAAATGACAAACGATGATTTCAAAGAATCGAGTCGTGAAGACTTCATCCTCGTGAAGAAGAAGCTCATGGGTAGCCGGGACGAGGTAGAGTTTTGGAGAGAAGCTACCATTGGGAAGTAGATGATTGGGAGGAGTTAGCGTAAGAGCCGAAAGACGAAGAGTTAAGGAAAATGATCGATCACAAGAAAAAGGAAGCAAGTGTTGACCGGAGGATTCCGATGGATGATTTGATCCAAGACTTTCTCGGGTTGAGCCTCGGAAGATGAAGTGTTCTACCGCCAACCACTTCAAGCTCATAAAGAGAAAGGTGGCCCGTTAAAGTCTAGTATCGAGCAACCACCTACCGATTTAGAGCTCAAACCGCTCCAAACACCTTAAGTATATCTTTCTTAAGGATGGAGATAAATTGCCTTTGATCATTTCTTCAAACTCGACTGGCAAGCAAGAAGCACACCGATAGAAGTGCTTAAGAAAATATCCTCGCTCGTTGGCAAGTGGGTGATATCCGAGGATCACCCTGCATATATGCATGCATAAAATCCGAACGGAGGAGGGAGCTAAAAAGGTTAGACAACCTCGTAGAAGACCGAATCCGCATATGCAGGAGGTTGTCAAGAAGGAGGTTATAAAGTGGCTTGACATGGGAATCATCTATGCAATCGCCGATAATGAGTGGGTCACTTCTACTCAAGTTGTGCCAAAGAAGGGCGGTATTATCGTTGAAAAGAATGAAAAAGGGGAGGAAGTTGCCCTACGCCTCGTGGATCAAGCTGCAGAGTCTCAGATGACTATCGTGAGACTTAATGAGGTTACCGCCAAGGACCACTTTCCCTACCCTTCATTGACCAAATTATTGAACGATCGAGTGGTCATAAGTATTATTGTTTTCTCGATGGATACTCGTTACTTCCGATAGCCATCGACCCCAATGACCAAGAAAAGACCACGCTTACGTGTCCATCCGGTACTTTTGCCTTCGTAGAATGCCATTCGGTCTGCGTGCAATGCACCCGCGACTTTTCAACGGTGCATGTTGGCCATTTTTGATGGACTTGTTGAGAAATGCATGGAGGTCTTCATGGATGACTTCTCGCCACGGCGGTAGCTTTGATGAAATCTTGAAGAACCTAGATATGGTACTCCAACGCTGTGTTGAGAAAAATCTGTGCTTAATCGGGAAAATGCCATTTTCTAGTAGACGAGGAATCGCTTTTGGGACATAAGGTGTCCAATGCCGGTATTCAAGTTGATAAGGCTAAGGTTGAAGCCATTGAAAAGATGACGCACTCCAAAAACAAAGGAAAGAGGTACGAGGTTTTCTAGACACGCTGGCTTCTACCGGCGCTTTCATTAGAGACTTTTCTACGATTGCCAAGCCTTTATCAAATCTCTTGAAAGAAGATGTAGAATTCTTGTTCGATGCGGCGTGCAAGGAAGCTTTCAATTGTCTCAAGGATGCTTATCGCTGCCCCTATTTTAGTTGCACCTGACCGACCAAGCCTTTCGAGTTGATGTGCGATGCTCTCTAATTATGCCGTAGGCGCAGCTTTTAGGTCAAAGAGTTGATAAAAGGTTCAGCCCATTTATTATGCGAGCCGCACTTGAACCCGGCTCAATGCAATTATACTACGATCGAGAAGGAATTCTTAGCCGCCGCCTTTGCCATTGACAAGTTTAAGCTATCTTCTCGGTCTCAAGTGATTGTATGGACAGATCATGCAAATTTTACGCTACCTTATGGATAAAGCGGATGCAAAACCAAGGTTACTTCGATGGATTTTAATTCTACAAGAGTTTGACCTTGTGATTAAAGATAAGAAAGGTAGTGAGAATATTGTGGCGATCATTTATCTCGCTTAGTAAATGAGGGTGCAGAGAATCACAATGATATAGGCATTGATTTTCCGACCGAGCAATTGATGAAGCTTGAAACGGTTAGGCCGCGGTATGTCGACTATGTCAACTATTTAGCGAGTGGTCATTTAGAGGATATGACGATCGTGAGAGGAAGAAGTTCTTTCTCGATCTTAAATATCTCGTGGGGAAGATCCTTATTTGTTCAAGGTCCGTAAGGATGGGTTGCTTCAAGGTGTGTTCCTGAGCATGATCGCGGGATATCTTAGAACAATGCCATAGCTGGTCCTACCGAGGTCACTATGGAACACCAAGACGGTTGCAAAGATTCTTCAAGCCGATTCTACCGGGCCGACTCATGAAAGATGCGTAAGCCTTTGTAAAGGTTGTGATAGGTGCCGAGAGAACGGGACGGCAGAGTAGTCGGATGGAAATGCCACTTAAGCCCATTCTTGAATGTGAAGTTTTCGATGTTTGGGGCATAGATTTTATGGGACCCTTTCCATCCTCATGTGGTAATAAGTATATCCTCGTCTGTGTGGATTATGTTTCAAAGTGGGTCGAGGCCATAGCTACTCAAACTAATGATCACAAGGTTGTAAAGAAATTCTTGCAAAAGAATATCTTTACTAGATTCGGGCCGTCCCAAGAGCACTCATTAGTGATGAAGGTACTCACTTTTGCAATGCGCCGCTTGACAAGATCCTTGAGAAGTACGGTGTCAAACATAAGATTGGTACACCATATCATCCTCAAACTAGTGGCCAAGTCGAGGTAAGCAACCAGAGCTTGAAAAGAATTTTGGAGAAGACCGTGAACAATAATCGATCTAATTGAGTCTGTTTGATGACGCGCTGTGGGCTTATCGTGATCGCATTCAAGACCCATGGGCACGCTACCCTTCCAAATGGTCTATGGCAAAGCTTGTCATTTACCTGTCGAACTTGAACACAGAGCTTTCTGGGCAATTAAATTCTTAAATTTTGATAGCCAACTCTGTGGGGAGAAAAGATTGTTACAATTGAACGAGCTCGACGAATTCGCACTGCGGCATACGAGAATGCTAAGCTCAAAAAGGAGAGAACTAAGATACTCCATGACGCTAAGATCAAGGACCGAGAATTCAAAGTTGGTGAAATGGCTTTACTTCTATAATACTAGACTTCACCTGCTTTCCGGTAAACTCAAGTCTAGTGGTCCGGTCCCTTTGAGATTCTCGAGGTTAATCCTAGTGGAGTAATTACTTTGAACGGGTATGGTAATCAAGCTTTTAAAGTGAATGGCCATCGACTTAAGAAATATTTTGGGCAACCAAAGGAAAAGCCGGAGCTTCTTTATTTCCAAAGAAGAGATGAGAATACAGATGTCATGATTTGTGAAGAGATTCCATCTTATTTCTTTGAGTCGATGATGATGACGCGTCCTATATCCACCCGTGAGGTACCTTCACGACACTTCCGATCATACCACTATGTCTATGCCTATCGTATGCAAGAGCAAGAAGAAGAGAGTCGTGTAGTTTGGAGAGAGAAGTTTAATGAACTTATTGCGCACTTGACTTGTTGTTGTGGTGAAAATCATTTCCCCCAAAGGCTCTCGATTCGATATCGAGGTGGCGGTAGTCAAACCAAAGTGGCCCGATCCGGGTTGATCTTTTGAACTTTGTGTCAAGCTATTGACATTAAAAGAGCGCCCCTGGAGGCAACCTAGTTTTCTTTGTTTGTTTTCTTTCTTGTTTTGTTTTATTGTTTTAGTAATAAACTTTTTAGTTGATTTTGTGTTGATGGTTATTCCTCTTACGCTCATTGTAAGTGTTTTGTGTTATGTGTTGCTCATATACCCCGTGTACCCCGAGATTATATGGTATGTCGAGTGTTGCGTATACTTTTGAGCAGTGTTTTGAGTTACTACCGTCCAAAGTTGTCTATTCGAGTTGTTATGGTATATTCATGCTCCGGCCCGACTTCTCGCCAACTTTCATCCGACAACCACCTTTGAAACCAAATAAGTTTTCTTTTCTTTTATATTGGCACATTCTCGGACATAATGTGATTTAAGTGTGGGGGTGTTTGGGTATGTTTTTATGCTATATTCTTTGAAATATGAGTGAAAGTTAAATTTCTGCGAAATTTAAAATTTTTTGTGATTTAAAATTTTTTGTGAGTCTCGAGCATATAATTGGAACTAGATGCTTGCTAGTTGTAGTTTTCTAACGATGATAGTATGTGACTTAGTGAGATAATTATAGCATGTTTTACTTTTATGGAGATAGTTTCGTTTTTTCACTCACGAAAGCCTTTGATTTTGAAGCAATGACTTTTGAATTATATCCCTTCATTATTTTTAATGATTTATTTTAGGAAGGTCAAGATAGTTACACCTAAGTTAGACCGTGTCCGTGAATATCATAACGCTTGAATGTGATAGGTGAGATGTAACTTATGACTTTGAAAAGTGAATAAATAAAGTGAGTGAGCAATTATTAATAAATACGCTTGTCGGAAGTCGGTTTATGATTTGAGTGCGGTAGGGTATACCTCGTATGTCCTATTCCACTATGATGACCAATGGCTCACGATACCACTCAGTTTATAGCTACCTTATGATTTGAGTAAGGTAGGGTGTTATCCCGAAACATCCTATTCTACTATGATGGGTAAGAGCTTATTCTGATATGCGTCAAATTTGAAAATTTAGAAAAATGTTGAATAAGAATAAAGTGAAGTCTTTGTTATCATGGATCTTATACCCAAAGATAAACCGCATGATATGTCAGTAGGATTATCCTACCGAGTGCGTGGGAAGGCTTTGAGTGGAGCTATTATCGTCTGCACTCTAGATAGTCATTGGAATTTTTGAAAGGATATTTCTTTGAAAGGCTTGCTAGATTGAGAATGGCTTGTCACACATACACCGAATCTATCTCTGTGATGGTATTGTTTGCTATAGTTGTTGTATCTTTTGTTACGTGAGTTGTAGATCTATGTGGATTATTTATAAGTTGAGTATAGTTTTGATTGTTTTGTCCGAGGACGTACAAAAAGCTAAGTGTGGGGGAGTTGTTAAGGCCATATTTATATGATTATTAAGGGTGTATTTCATTATTATTTTCCCCACATTTGCACAATTTACATGAGAATTAAGGTTTTAAGTGTAATTATTGAGTAAAGATGATTTTAAGAGGGTTGTATGCAAAATTGATGATTTTAAGTGTTGATTTAATGGAATTATTATTATTTGGATTTTATTACATTTTTGCATTGTTTATTTATCATGTAGAGTTAATTTTCGTGCATATAAAGAGGATAAATGAAGCTCAAGTCGAATTATTCAAGATAGAGTTGGAATTGGCTTGAAGAAATTGGATAAAGATGATGAAATCCGATCCTCAAAGATCTTGGACGAGCGTCAGGCAAATCATCCATTCCAGACGGGCGTTGATACAAAGGGACGAGCGTCCGAATTGTGTTTTACATTCAGAGAGTTCGAGACGGAGGATGAACGAAGCGCTTACTCAAATGCCCAGTATTCTCGACGGGCGCCCATAAGACCAGATTTAGCGTCCGCTGCCGACTTAACCCTCGACCGACTTGAAACTCTATAAATAAAGCGGCAGCCCCAACCCTAATTCATATACCACATAATTGAGATCGCAAATTCACCAAAAAGTCATGCCGTGAGAACCCTAATTTCACAGAGATGCAAATCTCCCAACCAACAATCATCTTCAACATGATTGTTGGCTAAATACCTTGCAAAGCTGAGTCGACGGAGGAAGCCCATCATCAACACAACCAACTAGAGAGTTCGATGCTTTGTGTTAGTGAGTTTAATTTATAGTTTTTCATCACTTTGGATGTCGTTTTGTATTGATCATGTTTTGTTGGAATTAACAATTTGATGAAACGATTTATCTATATCTATATGCTTGGATCTATGTATGAAAATATATTGGTTTAAGTTTTATTTCGCTCAAGTGATGCAATTATTCGTGTTTTTAAGAGATTATGCATGATTAGTTGAGTAAGAGTTTGGAAACAACCTCGTGATTTCGGTTGATTGTATGTTTAGTTTATTTGAAAAGATAAACGAAACCCTAGAATTTGATTGAAGATATTTAATTGGATTCGTGAATAAATCACTACTAAAAACTACATCTTAGATCACCATCTAGTTGGGGTTGTTGGTTGATGGGTGGATTCGCTGCCTCATTGTGTTTTCCTTTAATTGTTTTAATCGAATCGCTTAGATAAAGTTTAATTAGTTTAAGTTCTAGTTGATAAACCCTAGTTTCCTCGTTTTACGCAATTTTCGCTTTCATTATAATTGGACGCTCGTCCGCAATAGCGAACGCCGTCCATTAGGTTTAGTTACTGCACGCTGCTCACTTTAGTGAACGTCATCCGCTTTGCTCGCTTTCTTATTTTTCAAATTTGTTTTTATTCTTGTTTTAGTTTTAATTCTTAGGTTTAGGTTTTAGTTAGTTTCACCTTAGTTTAGTAGTTTAGTTCATAATTGTGACATAATTGATATAGATTTATATCTCAATCCGATAAACATTCCACTCCTTAGACGACCCGTAAACACCCTATACTACGATCCTTATACTTGGGGTGTTTCGGTTTATAAATTTAAAACACGTTTTTACCGAACAAGTTTTTGGTTTCGAATTAATCAAGAGATTAATTCAGTGAGCTGTCTGATTCTTCTGGATCTGGCTTTGTAGCTCCAAGATGCCTTATTTCCCCCTTAATGGGTTACTGGATCTTTCTTTATAATCTTCAAGGCTATTCTGTTGGCTTCCCTTCTTCTAGATATGGAATCTGATTTTCTGGATCTGGATCTTTAGATATATGCTATTAAAACCTTTTTCAGATCCTTCTCACTTCACTTCAAGTGATTCTCTTGTGTATTTATAGGGCCGATGTTACGGTCACTAGCTCTTGTTGCAGTTACATTTGTTGTTTAGCCAACGTTCATATGTACGACCTTTTGTCGTTTTGTCAATTCAAATTCAACAAGGCCTTAACTCAGTTTTCTACTCTTCTTCAAAACTGAGTACCTCGTATATTTGACATCCGACTTTAATTGACTAAGTCAGAGTACACCATTCAGTTTCTTCTTTTCCTGGTAGCTGATAATCTTTGTCCTTAAGATTATTCAGTTTTACATGATCTATAGTTCAGTTTCAGGTCACCATAGACTTGCCTGAATCCTGACTTATAGTCACGACTTAATCAGCTTCTAACTGAGTTTGCCACCTCAGTTCTTCAGTCTTTGATGACTGAGTCTATGTCCCTCAGTTCTTCAATCTTCTAGATGAGCCAACTGAGTCTGTGTCCCTCAGCGAGCTTATCTTCTTCAGTCTGATCCCTCAGTTTTCTATGTGTATACTCAGTTTGCTTGCTGTGACTCAGCTATTCGCCTAGTTCCTGTCTATTACAATGCTTGTCTGAAACAACCTATATGACGATACGGGATTCCATCCCTCCACGTGGAATTATCTAATTGGTCCAACTAGCATGTGGAAAAGTCTAAGTTCCTTACCTACATCGAGTCGAATACGAGACGAGTCGGTGAAGTCCGCAACAACCGGCAGATTCGCGCAGTGTCCCATCTCGAACACCCATGTCGGTGTTCTACGAGTCAAGACCAGGTCCCACCCTGCATTCCTAAGCCTTACATCCAGAGGGTTACTTGGGCAAGGGGCAAGGCCGATGGGTTATTTATGTCAATAAACCAAACCGCCTTAAGTTTAAAGGCGGAAGAAGAGGGCATGTGCCTATAAATACACACTCCAGAACTACGTAAGGCTTGATTCCCGGACATTACACAGATACGTAGGCAATCCAAGATACATTCTTGACTCACCCATAAAATACCAAAAACACCATCTTTGCTACATTTCTAGCCGTTCGATTCCTTCACAGCTCATCCTTAGATTACACGTGGCCCTATTAATCCGGTGGTGCATTATTTAGCATCATCACTATACAAGGTTCAGACTCTAGATAGAACTTATACATTTTCTCTAGACCATTTCTTGCTTCTTCTTCCATTTTGCACTATAACAGTTAGTTATGACTTCATCATCATGGGTTGTAAGTGATCTTACTAATTACGTGACGAATCATCATCAAAACACAGATATTATTTCCAACACTATTCTTAGTAGTATTTATGTTATTACCCGAGTCCTTTTAGCTTCCGTTTGCTTTTATTTGATACGACGACGTAGAGGCTTGCATATAATATTAGATTTATTTAATGCTATACGCGCCGAGCGTTTCTCTTCCGGATAAGGGCTCGGTATCCGGGAGCGGGGTGTTACAACAATGGCAGAGGAAATTAAGGCTCCGAAAGAGCAGGGTACTTGGGTATTGCAACACCTTCCTCCCAGGAAAAGGCATTGGGAAATAAGTGGGTGTATACCGAGAAATATGATGAGCACGGGGTGCTACAACGGTTGAAACCTCGTTTAGTGGAATTTGGACACCATCAAGAAGAAGGTATTGATTACACAGATACGTTCGCCCTGGTGGCGAAGATGGTTACAATTCGGACTTTTCTCAGTGTTACGGCGGTCAAACAGTGGGACATTCACGAGATTGATGTTCATAATGCATTCTTGCATGAGGATTTGGAGGAGGAAATCTATGTGAAAATCCCTCCCAGGTTTGAGCAGCGGGGATCAAATTTGGTTTGCATGATGTGCAAGTCGTTATACGGGTTGAACATGCGCCAAGATGTTGGTTTGCGAAGCTTGCTTCGGCTTTACGTGAATTTGGCTTTCGTCAGTCTTATTCGGATTACTCCTTAATTACTTTGACTCGTGATACGATACAACTTGTTGTGCTCATGTACGTTGATGATATGATAATTGCAGGAAATGAAAAGGTTGCAATGACGACCTTTAAACCATATTTGGGTCAGTGCTTTAACATGAAGGACCTCGGGGCTCTGAATTATTTCCTTGGCATCGAGGTCGCAAGGAACATAGACGGGATTTTCTTGAATCGGCGGAAATATGCCCTTGACATTATACATGAATCGGTCTTACTTGGGAGCAAGCCTGCCGATTTCCGGATTGAACAGAATCACAAGCTCGCCCTGGCCACTGGTGCCTTGTTGCCTGATCCTGGGCCGCACCGACGACTGATTGGTCGGCTTATATATCTTGGGGTGACCCGCCCTGATCTGACATATTCTTTGCATGTTTTGTCTCAGTTTATGCAGGCACCTCGGATTGATCATTAGGAGGCAGCCTTATGGCTTGTCCATTACTTGAAGAAACATCCCGAGTAAGGTATTTTGCTGCGCTCAAATAGTTCTCTTCTCTTAGATGGGTGGTGTGATTTTGATTGGGCTAGTTGCCCTCTGACTTGACGTTCATTGAGTGGTTGGTTTGTTTTTCTTGGTCTTTTGCCCATCTCCTGGAAGTCCAAGAAACAACCCACGGCGTCTCGGTCTTCGGCAGAAGTGGAATATCGATACATGGATTCTCTAACGTGTGAATTGAAGTGGTTGAAGCAGTTACTCGCGGACCTTGGCATTCGGCATCCTCCCAGGATACGATGTTTTGTGATGATCAATCAAAGATTATATATCGCATGTAATCTGGTTTTTCATGAACGCACGGCACGCCGAGGCGCATCATCACTTTGTGCGTGATGCCATCACGGATGGTTTGATTCTTCCATCCTACGCCCCAACGATGCATCAGTTGACGGATATATTTACGAAAGCGTTGGGTCGGCAACAATTCGAGTTTTTGTTGCGCAAGTTGGGCTTTCGCGACCTTCACGCTCCCACTTGAGGAGGGGGGGGGGGGTAATTACGATATGAATATGGAAAATATTAAGTTATGGAAACTATTGATATTAGTGGATTGATTTAGTAAGGGTAGTTTGGGTATATTACATAGTTGTAGAAGCCCGACTAATGGCTATAAATATTGTACTCTTTGGTTGATTGAGATATACGAAATACATTGACCGAAATTTGTCAGTTTATGAATCTTTTGTTCATGATCTTGCTTTCAACGAGGATTTGCGTAACTATCAATGAATAGAAGAAGACTTAGAGCGGGAGGAATCTGTTGTGGATGTATGGCAAGTTTCTCAACGGATTATGCAGCTCTATCAGTGGAGGATAGTGAGGGTGGTCGATATAAATTGCGTATGCAATCTATAGATGATATCAAATTTGTTCTAGAGACTCATTTAAAAGACAACCGTTTCTAAAATGCACACTGTCAATTGGAGGCAAAAGAACCGAACTCCCTTTTTTGACTAAGGATAGACAAGAAGCTAAAGATGAGGAAGATGATTCCAGTGATGGTACGTCCAATAATGGGGGCTTGGAGGATGACTACGAGAATTTTCAAAAAGAAATAATAGTGGAGTCAACGTTTTTGGAGGCACCAATTAAGATTGCAAAGGATATAGATGAGCATCGTACACCGGCACATATACATACATGAGTTGCTGAGAAAAGTCATGCAATTCAAACAATGCTCAAGGAGATCAAGGAGATAGAGGTACATGTGGGGAAGAACAAAAAATACTTACTTCGTAATAAATATTGAGAGCCTAGTGTAGGGTCCTTCGATTTTTTCTTCAATTTACTCTACACCAAACAACCAAACTCTATCATCTTAATAGATTTCTCATAGAGTTTTGTTGCTAAGAGGTTTTCATTAGAGGGTGTTAGATGTTGAGTTGCATTTTACACTTTTTTTCTTTAGTTTTCATTAGTAAAAATAGCAACTGTTCTTAAAGGCTGCATGCTTGAATTTTATTAAATAACATCTCTTCCAAAGGATATGACATCTTCAATATGGATCCCAATTTCTCCTTTTAAAACAAAACTTGGTCTCATTCAACAGTGCATTAAGGTAGATGATACTCAACACTTATATGTTACGTACCGGAACGCGATCCCCTACGGTACAAAGGCGGTGCGGTGCGCGGCAACAGACCGAAACGGCGTGTTTTGGCCAAAACGATGCTGCTTTGGTGCAGACAAAGACGCCGCGCACTTTGCACCGTAGAGGATCAATCCGCATGTACCAATCCTGAAAAGCTTTTAAAAATAAAAAAATAAAAAAGTTGAACGGATGCGATCAATGACTAATGCGATTCAGTCTTTAGTTACCCGATTGAGCACTCATGTGACATTAATGTGATATCCAATTTAAGAACATTGGATTTAGCATAACAGTGAATTTTTCCTGTTGTTACAATAGCGAATTTTCTAGATTTGAAAGTATGGAAATAAATTCCGATGAAAACAATAGCGAAATTTCTAGATTTGAAAGTATGGAAATAAAATTCCGATGAAAAATTAGGATTTTTAAAGTTCTAAATGAAGAGATAGATATTTAAACATCATCAATGGTGGATGAGGGAGAAAATGAATAAGATTGACATGAAGAAAATGGCAGTGTTGAATTGTTTTTATTTTTATTTTTTTTTATATTTTAGTTTGAGCTGCAACGCCAGTGTTGCATTTGCTTATTTTTACGGTATAAAGGCACCCTTATTACTTCCGACACCACACTTACTTCTGATACCGTAAAATTACTTTTGGCATCACAGTTAATATTTTTATTATTTTATTACTTCATACACCACAAAAACTACTACTTGCACCATAACTTTTAGAAAATTCAAAGTAGTCCTCCTAAAAATTAATCAAACATTATTATTCTTCAATTAATCTAATCCACTAATCTAATCTAATCTAAAATAAAAGTACATTAAACTATTTTATCTACTAACTTAATACAAATATAATTCATAAACACCTCATCTACTTCCACCACCACGTCATATTATCACAACCCCCATTCATCTTCTTCCCTTCCCACTTCACCTCTCCTGTTTTGAAAAAAAACAATGGAAGCTTCATCTTCATCAAACACAACTTTGAGATATCATCATCTTGAATCAACTCCAATGAATCAACACACATTGCAATGAAAAAGATGTAGAAATCTCCTTGAAGATATCCCCTTTTCTAGCCAAGTGGAGAAGAAGACAATATCATCAAACTTGGTAATTTTTTTGTGTATATCTTATTTTGATGTTCAATGTGTGATTTAAGTGAATGGGTAAAGCATTTACCATGTTATACATTGATTGATGGAGGAAATTGTGGTTATTTTGCGCTTTTCCGATCATCATAGCGGTCTTGCCGGCGTTTTTTACGCTTCGAGCGCCCATGGCGCATACGTGGAACGCTTAGTAGGGACACCCGTAAGGGGTTGTGAACGCCGTCGCGTTCGACGCGTCTAAGTCACATAAGAATCCATGGGTGTATAGTCGACGACGACCACCACGACGCATATTGTAAACATCATTTACACGCTCCCATGCCGATGTTTAAGAAACGCTTGTGTTGCCGACGCTTGGTATGGGAGAACCAACGCCGCCCGGGTGTCGCTTTGCTTAGCCGAGTAACTACTACCCAATCACCTTCAAACGCCGCGTAGGTGGCGTTCCAAGACAAATACCAACGTCGGCCCCACCGACGTTCTGTATCAATTTTCCCATTTTCCCATTCAAGTGCATTGAACTACCATTAAATTTTGTTCTTGTTTAATCCACAGAAACAATGTGATGAACCAATTAATTCCAAGACCAATGATGCGGGGGTAGTACAAGACGACGACGAGTGAGGTATTAACCAAGGCGCGTCTATTGCTGGTTGAAAACAAGACGACGACGAGGAGTATTGGAAGGTAAGCAACCATTAAGTGAATATGTTAGTATGTTATGTTCATCCCAATTGACTATGACTTTACCGAATATGATTGTACGTTTTTTTGTAGCATTTGGCTGAGGAAATGATTGATGAAGATCAAGAAAATCTTAAGAATCTTCAAGATACCACGCTTGCCTTGAGGGATGATACACATGAAGAGTTATCAATCGATATGACTTCACTTTTTACAACCGATGAAGTATGTACTTAAAACTTATACTATTTCTATGTTTGTGCACTTTAAACTTTTTTTTTGTATTCATTACATATGTATATTGTTCACAGGAATTTAATTTGAGAGAAGCCGTCACCAAACACCTCAAGGAATTGGCAAGAGCGAATGGTGTCATCATTGTGATAATGAGATCTGAATATAACGGAAAGCGGACACCGTTCATTAAATTCCAATGTGAGAGGGGTGGATTCCCAATGGATCATTGCAAAGGAGGAAAGTACGAGAAAAAAGTTGGCACCACCGGAAAGAATAAGCCAAGAGAATCGTCCACAAGGAAATGCGGATGTCCATTTGCATTGAAAGCCAAGAAGGATACATTTAGGGACGTGTGTACCATGAAAGTCTTGAATGATGTGCATAATCACAAAACTGTCAAGTATGATGAGGCCATGCATACCTCGGTCGGATTGATAAAGAACAAGTTGATGTTGTTGCAACAATGACTCGAAACGACATTTTGCGTAAAAATATACTACGGATGTTGAGAAAAGATGATGGGAAAAACTGTACGTCACAAAAGGCGACCTATAACATTCGTAAGCAGATAAGGAAGAACGCACGAGAGGTCGTATAGTGATGCAAGAGGTTTACAATTTGGCGGACAAGAACACATCCTTCATTGAGTGTAGGTATGATGAACGAAACGTAGTGAAGGATGTATTTTGGGCCTTTAACGAAAGCTTGTCCCTTGCAAGGTGCTTTCCTTCAGTCATGCTTATGGATTGTACATATAAGACAAACAAAGACAAGATACCCTTTTTGCATTTGTTGCGCATTTCTACGTAGACATCTTATTTTCGGTTGGATTTGCACTGCTATGTTTGGATAGGGAAGACAACTACACATGGGCTTTGACTATGCTTTGCCAAGAAATTGGTGACCAAAGCGAGCGAATATGTTGTGTTGTGACAGATAGGGAAGAAGCTTTAATGAACGCAGTACGTGTGGTATTTCCAAAAGCAAGGAACTTGTTATGCCGGTGGCACATCGAGAAAAGGTCTTATGTCGAATTTGAAGACGAAGACTACGAGCGAACGTTGGGAGGATTTAATGACAGCATGGACAGAGGTTGTTAAAGCAAACTCAGAAGAGGAGTTGAATGAGCGATTGGAAGAGTGTAAGAAGACTTTTAGTGAAGACGCAATGAGTTATGTTTCTTCTACATGGTTGAACGCACACAATGAGGCATTCATCTCGGCATGGACGAACTCGGTGTTTCATCTAGGAAACACATCAACCTCGAGAGTCGAGGGAATGCATTCAATGTTTAAAAATTTGGCTAAAAACCGGGCTTGGGGACTTGGTTGCGGAGTGGGAATCCGGTCTTTGCTTGATTGATCAAGAGATCAAAAACATCAAAAAATCCTCTGAGACGCCTCTTTTCATGGAGCCGAAGAAATTCAAAGATAATCCGTTGTTTAAAGAGCTAAAACATCATGTATCTCAGATACGCATTGGGCTTGTTGTATGATGAGTGGAAAAATCAATGATAGAAATGCGTTGGATAAGGAGTTTGGATGTATTATTCAAAAGATACACGGATTGTCGTGTAGTCATGACATGACAAGTTTTAAGAAGAATCCCGGATGCATCCCTCTGTCATCCATCGATGTTCATTGGAAGACCCTAGATATCAAAGGGCCACCTCCAAAAGAAGTGGATTTAAACTACGTGCCAGTTATGCATGCCTTAGAAGAAAAACTGAAGATGGCAGACGTGTGGGAGAGACAGAGGTTGATAATGAAGATAAGGGACATTTGTCAACCGATTAATACGGTGTTGCAAGAGCCGAAAACGAAAAAGACGGGTCGTGGCCGGCCTAAGGGATCCAGAAACAAGATGACTTTGTTGGAGGACAACTCAACTAAGAGGGAGATGAGTATGTTTGAATGAGTTGAGTAAGAATTATCGAGTGTTACCCCAACTCCACCTTTATCTCAAGGTGTTTCTTCATCTAAAAAGAAAAAATCTCCAAGTACTCGGGCACCATCCAAACGTGCAAAGGTTTCAATGGCTATATGTTCTACCGTTGGATACTTACAAAGGTATCTTAAATATTTTCCACCAAATATTCATGAGCACATTTCACAAATATGATACCTTTTGCTTAGTCACAACGCATAGCCAACATGCTCATCTCAATCCTTCCCTAACAAAATATCTGTGTCTACCACCACACCATCGCCGCCGCCATATCATCAGAACACTCACCGCGGCTACTCCTCGCCTCGTCGGTGCCCCAAAGATCGCCAGATGCATGTCCTGTAAGTGACTTCGATGTGGTGGCCCCAAAGATTGGCAAACCGGATGCCTGTCTGTAGCGTGGCCCCGGATGTGGTGGCGCCGAATTGGCAAAGACCGGATGCCTCTCTTGCTGATGGCCCCGAACTAACAATCGATCCGCCATCGGTGTAATCCCGGCACTAACACCTACAACGCCTCAACTATGACTAAATAAGCTTGCACTCCCAACTGTGGCTCAACTTCCTCCGTCGTATCCCCAGCAGCAGAAACACCCGCCTCAACTATCACCGGGCGAGCCTCCACTCCTAACTCGAGTCTCAACTGACTCGGGTGGCCCCTACACTAGAATCTACAACGGTCTCAACTATAAGTGAAAGAGCCTCCACTCCCAACTGTGTCTCAACTGACTCAATGTTGGCCCATACACTATCATCTGCAACGGTCTCAACTGTAAGTGAAAGAGCCTCCACTCCCAACTGTGTCTCAACTGACTCAGTGGTCTCAACTACCTCATATGTCTCTCCTAAATCAGCCTCAGTTGGCTCATTCACATGTCCTATCTCTCGCCGCACATTCTTTTGTCGTTTACTCCTTATTTTATATGGCACACTTGTATGTTGAGAAACAATATTAGGCTTAACATGAGCTTCGGGAGGTGCTTTCGCACCACGCTGATCCATCATGTACCTTCATCGCTATCTCGAAAGCGCATGAGCCTTACTGCACTGCCTTAGTCACAATTTCCTACACATGATACAAGAAATAAATTGTCACCAAATGAAGAAATCAACTAACAAAGAAAGTAGACATATATAAACAAAGCTCAAGAATAAGACATAAACCTCATACAATGTAACATTAACTATAATTTGATAAACAAACTCATCAAAGAGACTAACCATAAACAAGTTATAAAGAGACTAACCATAAGCAATTTTGAAGCTATAAAACTCATTTGGAAGTAGATAACAAACTCATCAAAAGACTAACCATAAACAAGTTTAAACTCATTCGAAGCTACCTAAACTCATATACAGTGTTACTTAAGTATAAAACAAACTCATCAAGTGGACTAATTCAGGGGGTAATAAAGAATGGACATAATCCAAACTTAACAATTTTGAGGCAATCATTATGCGCGAACGCCAACCACAATGACGCTCTAATGCTAAATCAACGCCACTACGATCGACGTTGTACATACGAAGCCTAATGGGAACTAGTTGTTTAGCGCCGCTCAAACCGACGCCTTCAAGACCAACCCAACACCACCGATCATCGACGCTGCTCGAACGCCAATCATGGTGGCATTACTACTAAACCAAAGAACGCCACAAGCACCGACGCTTTTTGAGGCAACCCTAATGGGATTTAGTTATAAGGACGTTACCCATACCAACGCTTTAGGTGATAAGAACGCTATCCACACCGGGCGCTTATTTATTAAACCCTACTTTCCCGATTGCTTACGGACGCCACCGCTCGTCGTTGCATACCTCAAACGAGCGACATCACCACCGACGCTTCCCCACCCGAGTCATCTTCTCCGATTACACTATCGGAAAACGGCCGGAAAATGCTAAAAATGGAATTAAACCACCATAATATCACATGTCCAACCCGATTACAACCACCCCATGGTTACCCATTGCATTGAAACAAATATAAACATACATTTTATGATATAAAACCCGAATTTTGCTTTTTCTTCTCTTATTCTAGTCTTCTTCTTCTCTTGTTCTTCTTCTCTAGTTCAGGTTTTTTATTCATTTGTTTTTTTTATTATAGCAAAACCGTATAATATAAGGTGGGAGGGAAAGTGCTTTGAAAACAAATGGGAGGGAAGGAAAATGGATAAGTAGTTTGTGTTTTAATTATGTATAGGAGTATTATGTTTTAATTTAATATAAGTAGTTGTTTTGAAGTTTTAATAACTCGAGGGACTAAAGTAGTTTTTTGTTTTTTTTAACTAGGTGCCTGAAAGTAAGTGGTGCCTGAAAGTAAAAAAAAATCATAAAATGGGTGCTTAGAAGTAATAAGGGGTGCCTTTAGAACCCCGTATTTTTAATCTTTTATTCCATTACAGTTCATTACAACAATTTAAATTGGTCAGTAGTCTTCAAGACATAAGGGCTAATTAAGATTATGGGAAAGATGATAAATATGTAGTGATTCGCTTTTGAGGCTCAGTTTCATTTGTACATGATTAAGTATTACGCACGCACTAGGTAATTATAAGTAGCAGGTGCTTAATGTACAAGTTTTAGCTCAACGTAAGTCGGCCACGTCTAAGCTACTTCTAACTGTTTTGGGCCTCACAACATACGGAAGCGTTATTTCAGCTGGTGTTGACACTGAACCTTCCTCTTCAAAATGTACTTCAAATGTCACGGATTGATACAAGCAAACCTCATCTTCCTTGCAATAATATACCTGTGAAAAAAGAAACAAAAAAAAAAAAGTGAAGGAAAAACACACAAAAAAGAAACAAAAAAAAAAAAGTGAAGGAAAAACACACACACATACACACAAGTGGCTTCAGAATGAGAGTAGCCACTTCAACCAAAAATCGACGTGAAGTGCCTAAAAAGTTGCAAATAGCCTGTTTGCTTGCATTGGTATAACATAATGAATATCTTAGTTCTCTCAATTACTATAAATTATCATTTGAAAATGAAAAGAGACTTGGTTATTCAGTTCCTCGCTGCCAACATGGACTACATTGTTGGTTAATCTTTAAGTACCTCTAGAAGTGGTCTATGGCCTTGAGGCCCATATAGGACCCCGCACTAAGGTCCATGGAGAAGCATACAAGCTCGGTAGTCCACCATTTTTAATGTGTGTATAATGTGGTCTTTCAGTGTAAATAATCAAGAAACATGTTGGTAACCTTCAAAAAGGGCATATAGAACATTTGAAGCTCATAAAGCTCAATGCCAAACAAGATAATCGGTATAAACTTAGAAGTTATTATTGAGTCTGCCCAGTCGAGCTATATTTCGCTAAATTGTCTTAGTACTTTACCAATTGAATATGGTGTCTCTTTTTTATGTGGGATCAGTCATTCAATGCGTAAGTTGCTTTTAATTAGGTAGTTTTCCAATCATTGAGAATGTGCGAACCGAAATGGACGAGGTTCTTATGGGGAAATTAATAGACTCTACTCGCAAATCTCTTGTATATTGGAAGAATGTTTGTCTTCCTAAGGAGGAGGGAGGGCTTAGGCTTTTTGATTTGAATGCTTGGAATAAGGCTCTCTTAACTAAAGAAACTTTGGAATATTGATAGTGAAAAAAGATTCTTTGAATCCGTTGGATCCATCATATCCATCATTTCCACTTGAAAAGAACCTCACCTTGGCCTTATAAGGCTCGTAAAATGGACTCCCCTTTTAAGAAGATGTTGGTCACTCGATTATCTTGCAAGAAGCTAGTGGATAAGGCTAAGGATAAACCTGTCCAATGGCGTGAGGGGATTCTATCTTCCCTAAGAAGGCATATGAGTAATTCAGGTCTAAGGGTAACAGAAAATGATGGGTAAAGGTGATTTGAGCATGAAAACCGTTAGATTATGTGCCTTTCATTAGTCTTTTATTAGTTGTTTATTAGCCCTAAGCCTTGTTGTTATTAGTGCTATGTTCTCTCCTGTTTTTTTTTTTTTTTGTTGTTTTCAAACAGGAACACTATTCAACTAGCCGTTGGAAGAGTGTTTCCTGCCTTTTCTTTTCTAGCCATTAGACCACTCCCATATATTCGTAAGAGTTTTGGTCTCTAGGATGTAATGAGCTTTCTATTCTAATAATAAGAATACTTTTCTCTCATTGCATTAACTCTTACATGGTATAAAAGCCTTGGGCTCCTTTTCTGGAAATTTCTTCAAAAATATAAATTTCGTATTCCTTCTTCATGGCTGAATCCACTGCTACAAGTTATACCTTTGAACCTTTTTCTTCTGAAGCTTCCATGGTATTTGGGGAACTCCAAAACATCCAGTCCACCGATAAGCTGAATGGAAAGAACTACCTAAAATGGTCTCGCTTGTTGACAAATTTTACGATACAACCGTTGTATTTAAGTTGTACCAAGTGGCATGTAATACAACCTTTCATTTCTAACCTCTCACACACGATAAAAGTGTATTATGTGAAAGAGAGTAAAAATGAAAGGCTATAATGTATGCCACTTGGTAAAACCTTCCTACAACCGTTGCACCATAAAATCTCTCCAGTTTGTTAGAACCTTCCTGAAATGTAAAGGCAAATTGAGCCATCTTCTTGGAACTGGTCCTGCTCAAGATGACCCCAAGTATGCCAGCTGAGATGAGAAGGATTCAATGGTAATGTCCTTGCTCTGAAACTCTATGATTCCCGAGATTCCTCTCCTCTGCCAAGGAATCCAAGAAACTGTCCAGCAGATTTACTCCAAGGTAAATGGTGCAGCTCAAATCTATGAGATAAGGGCTAAAATTTAGAATACCAAGCAAAGTATTAGATCAATCACCGAGTATTCTAGTCTTCTTCAAGGGATGTGGCAAGAGCTTGAACATTGTCAATGCATTCAAATGAAGGATAGTGATGATGCTGCCATCCTTAGAATGATGATGGACAAAGAAAATATCTATGCTTTTTCAACTGGTTTAAACCAGGACTTTGACCCTGTCGGAATCCAAATCCTGGCAAAAGATGATCTCCCCACTTTAATTGAAACCATCTCTATTGTTAAGGCTAAGAAGTGTCATGTTAGACATTGTCTCTATTGAACCAGGTTGATGGTCATATCTACTCTAGATATCCAAAGACAAATGAGTCTAAGGGATATCTAGAAAAGAAGCTTCCTGCTCAAAAGAATAACCTAAAAAATGACAAGGATGATATGTTTTGCACTCTTCGCAAAAAGAGCAGACGCACCAAAAAATTTTGTTGGAAATTGCATGGTAGACCAGGCAAGGGCAAAAATTAAATCCTGGCTCATGCTGCAAGTTCTAGCAACTTTGATAATCAAGGGACTAATCAAACCTCTCAGAGTCAAAATCCTAACTTGAACAATCTGAAATTAAGAAGTTAAGGAAGCTCTTGGAGACCTCGGAAAATCCCTCTACTTTCATGGATTTTTTAAGGTATCGCTTCTCTTAACCTCCTAAATCATAATGTTACAAAGACTGGGTTGATGACTCTGGGGCTACTGATTACATGTCCACTTCTATGGATATGTTTTCCACTTATATCCCTTACCTGATCAATAAGAGCATTATAGTGGCTAATGGTTCATCTATTAAGGTGGCTGGCATTGGAATTATCATCATTAATGACTGATTAACCTTGGACGAAGTCTTACATGTCCCTAATCTTTCTGCCAAACTGGTTTCCATAAAAAGATCAACTAGAGATTCTAATTGTTATGTTATATTCACTCCTATTTTTTTTTAAGAGGACACTACTAACGTTTGTGTGATCAAATAATTAACAACAATGAAGAGGGTTCGATTTCTAGGGCTAAACAGGGTCTCTAATTTTTAAAGATTGAGGAGGCTGACACAGAAGAAATTGATTGTCAAGATTCTTCTTTTTTGACTAAAGCTGATAATAGTGATATATAATGATTTATATCATAGGAGATTAGGCCACATCCTTCATTTCAAATTTTAAAACATTTGTTTCCTAATCTACGTAAGGATTCAAATGCTGAGAATTTCAAATGCAATGAATGTGAATTTGCTAAGCATACTAGAATCTCTTATCCTATTCAGTCTAACAGATCTTCTGATCCGTTTAATTTAGTTCACAATGATATTTGGGGTCCCTCCACCATTCCAAATATCAATGGGCTCACTACTTGGATTTATCTGAAGAATAAATCTGATGTGTCTCATACTTTTCATGATTTCTATAGCATGATTTTAACTCAATTTGAAGCTAAAATCTAGAAGTTTAGAACTGACAATGCCAGAGATTACTTCAACAAAGTTTTGAATCCCTTTTTTGAAAGAAAATGGATTATACATGAATCCTCGTGTCCGCATACACCCCAACAAAATGGGGTAGTTGAGAAGAAAATAGACACTTTCTGGATATAACCAGAGCTCTCTTATTTCGGATGAATGTTCCTAAGAATTATTGAGGAGAGGTTGTCCTGACTACTGCACACCTCATTAACAGATTGCCTACAAGGGTTCTAGAAAAGAGGAGCCCTCTGAAACCTTGACTGTTTTTGCCCCATCCTTTCTCACATCGAAGTGGTTCCTAATTAAGATCATAAAAACAATAGAGCAAACCAATTAAAACAAGGACCTAATTAGGATTAAATAAGATAAATTAGGACCATAAAATCAACACTTGGTATGAGAATAGCTAGAACCAAGTCCGGTCTTTGAGTCTCACTGAAAATACGTTCTAGATTTGCTTCAAGAAACTAGAATGTTAGGATGCAAACCTGCTATTTCTCCTACTAAAGCGAGTCTAAAACTAACCCATGATCCTGAGGGTAAGTTTGTTAATAAGAAAAAATATAAGAGACTTGATGGCCAATTAATTTACCTATCTCACACAATTAATTTACCTATCTCACACAAGACCTGGCGTCTGCTTTGTTGTTGGATCAGTAAGTTAGTTTATGCATAAACCAACTGAACATCATATGAAAGTTGCTTACAGACTCCTTTTGAAACTGCAACCAGGACAAAGGCTTTACTTTAAAAAAATTGAATGCAGGGATATAAATGTGTACATTGATGCTGACTAAGGTGGATCCCTATCTGATAGACACTTACTTCTGGATATTGCTCCATCCTATAAGAGAACATTGTGACATGGAGAAGTAAAAAGGCAATATCATTCATATCATGAAGCAGTGCTAAAGATGAAGCCTAAAGTTAGTGGCATTAGCACTAGGTGATTGTGAAGGGATATGGCTTAGAAGAGTGTAACATGACATGCATTGACCCATTTTGAAGCCTATCAGACTGTTCAGTGACAACATCTCAGCCTTAAAGATGTAGAAATCCTACACATTGAGATTTACAAGCATTACATCAAATAAAGGGCGGAATGTGGTGGTACTTCATTCAAAACATTCCGCCTTCTAAAAAAGTTGTTAAACTGATCATCAAAGCTCTACCACCTTGTGAGTTGAAAGAGTTGTATTCAAGCTCTATAATTAAAACAAGGTTAGAGGGAGAGTGTAGGAATATTGGAGAATTAGATGTTTAAATAAGTGTTTTATTTTTAACCCTGTCTAGTTTACTTGGGTTATTTAGTCTTTTACATTTTTACTAGGTGGTTAGAAGATTGTGTTGATAAAACCACGTTAAATAATGTGTGTAGTTCGAATATAGCTGCTAAGACAATTATTTATCGTCTCTTTATCCTTAAATGGTTTTCTATTTATATCACTTTTTCTCTTGCCGGATTAAACAAAAGAGTTATTCTTATTTTCTTTTCTTCCTTAAACTCTTCAGCTTGTAACCTGTTTGGTTAGTTTTGAGGTTGGCCCTTATTGCCTATGTTTATTTTCTGGACTATAGCCTTCATGGTCGGACTCATGATTTTCCTGGATATGCACAGTGTACGTGTATAGTTCTTGATTAATATAATTCACATTTGATCAACTAAAAAAACTATGGTGGGCATGTTAGAAAAGCGTCCGAAACCAAATAAATCTGTGTGGGTTCTATTGGCACCACCAATTTGCTTAGGGTATCAGATATATTACTTGATTTTTTTATCACATGACACCACCAAATTACCTTTAGCACGTTTCAAGTTAAGAAGTTATCTAACATGAATGTCACCCCTATTGACATTCTATAAATCAGCGCCAGTGGCATGGACGTTAACCACCACTGTCAATGTGTGACGCTCGTGTAATTGAAGAAACGTTTCTATAAGGATTGTTTTAAAATAATCATCAGGACATGTGGCGCTTTAGTAATACTCCTCCGTCCCATTTTATTTGTCCCGCTTGACTTTTCACACAGATTAAAAAAAGTGTAGTTAATGCTTTGAATCTCATTAAATGATCCAATATATTTACATTTATGCCCTTTAAGAAGTTGTTGGAGCATTTAATGCTACACACTTTTTATTGTAAATATTGTAAAGAGGGAAGGGCATTTGAAGAAATTTGACAATTAATGCACAAAGTGGACACTTATTTTGGGACAAATCAAAAAGGAAACATGGACAAATAAAATGGGACGAGGAGTATATGTATTGCCCTTGAGTGTTTGTGATGCTCAAAGCATTTCAGTGGTGCATATGGAACCTACCTTGATAAAGAGTGTGCACCTGATTTGGTGATGTAAAGTAGATTTAGACAGGCAGGAAATACCTTGCAATGAACTCTCCCAATTGAAGATGAAGGGGAGGATCTTCTGAAATGTAGCATTGTAGAACCATCCGGGTTCAAATTTCCCTCTGAGGGATCAATTACTGCGGCATTCTCTGGCTCAATCTCAACATCATATTTGCTGATTGCTTCCTATATTTAAACATAACAATCCATAACTAGTTTATCATTTTGAAGAAATTCCAAAAGCATTTTCCACACAACAAAAGGAGCCGAATTCAAAACCAGGAGGACAACCTTTGAAAAGTGGTATCCTTCCGGGACTGAAATCTTTAGGGTTAAGACACCCTCAGTGGATGAAACACCATCTACCACAACAACTTCAGTGTCAGCTGCAGAGCGCCTTTGCAGGCGCCTGAAAGACCTTGATTTTGGTACAGGAGGTTGAACTCCTTTTAACTCTAGAGTTTGAAGCTCAGCTTTTTCCACATTCAAATCCAAATACCGGATTAAATTATTATTTGTATCTGCTATGTAAAGTCTTCCTACAGAAAACAAGATGGAATTCGGTCATATATAAATGTGCATCTGCGCTTTTCTGACCAAATACCGAATAAGTAGATTAAGGAGCAAGAAAATATTCCATTACTATAACAGAGCAGAGTAGATTTTCATCTAGAAGCAGTATTTCATATTTATAAATCATCAGGACTGATGAAGAAAAAGGTTTCAAATGACAACTGCAGCATGTACTTGAGGAAAAAAAGGACGATTGTTCTAGTACTCCTCACTCCTCAGTACAAAGTTATTTTCTTCTTTCTCAAATTCAAATCAAACTACCAAACATAACATATCAAGGAACATGAAACCTCACCGCTTCCAGCTTCAACAATTCCTGATGGTTCTGAAAGCTACAAAAGGACAAGTCCATGTTAGTAGCCAAAATATAACATGCTGGAAAAGGTAATTAAAATAGACATAGTAATCAAGTTACTTTTACCAAACCAAGCATTACTTTGACTGCAATGGTGCATGCTAAAATGTTTCCATTCTTTCCTTTATATGACAACTTTTTATATATCACATTTGCTCAAGTTATTGGGTGATCAACTTTTTTTCCTTCATTTATTTTCTTACTATGTTCTAAAGACAGAATTGAAAGTTACTATAAACGCTCAAGTCATCATTTAACCGTTGACCTGTCAGACATACTGTATCTGTAGTCTACAATTATATCAGAGCAATGGAGTTAAAACTTCGGAAATTTACCTCCTGCTTTTGTGAAACCAAATGATAAGACTAGGCTAGCATTATTATCAAAAAAAATTTGCACGGCTTACAGAAATAATGAAGGGAGGGAAGAATGCCTCCAGGATCTGAGGACAAGAGTTCAGTAAATTGAGACAAAATATTACAAAAAAAAACCGTTTCGAGAAGAAACCTGTTAGAAGATCAATAGGGGGTACTTCACCTACTAATGTCAAGCTGATTCTAGAATAAGGTTGGTGTTTATTGCATGTACAAGTGTAAGGCTGCATATAAATTCAAATAACTTCATGCCTGCACCAGCAAAAGATAACTATACAATATTGCATTTTATCCTTATTGTGTTTTGGTTATGATACTCTTAAAAGCATGCAATGTGGCCAGAAATTTTTTCATCAAGACGTGGAACTGGGACATTGAAAAGATCTTTTCCTTTGATAGACTTCACTGCACTGTCTATTGTAGAAACTACATGTAAACTAGGCTGCAAATTAGTATAGTCAAAGATAACATAGTTTGACAGCTGTTTGTGTATTACTGTCTATCGCATTTATCAATCTCTGTCTATCATAACCTAGTTATTGACTCAATGTGTCGCTTCAATGGGTGCCTTCGAAAATACATAAAGAAAGTGCTAGCTCCTAAAGTATGAGTAGCTAGGAAACGAATACATGCAGTAAATAAGAAATGGATTTTGGGCATCTAGAACTGGTCCATAATTAGTACAATCCTCAGTTTGGTGTATATGTGGTGATAAAGCTTCATTGTACCATCCTTGCCTGACTCTGAAACAACAGTAATTTTTAGGTAGCATAGTTAACAATATATTTTTGGATTCAAAGTAATATATTTTGGTCTAAGAATCTAATAACATGTGGTGTCCAAACTCCGAACTTAAAGATAAAATTAAAAATGAGAGTCAGCGAAAGCAAAGAGATTTTTGAACCTGAGCAGACAAAGCAGTTCCATCCCTAAAGCCAGCTTCCCCTGTACCAGCCAAGGTACTCACTCTTCTTGAAAGAGGATCGAGCTTCTTAATCTAAATATAGAATGAAAGTCAGCAAACAACTCACAATAACTATGAAAAAGGATGAACACAAACCCAAGAAACAACAGAAACTTCGTTTAGAATGCAATTTACAAATATATATATATATATATATATATATATATATATATATATATATATATCAAGGTTCCTAGAAATATTACAAGGCAGACAGTCAACGCGTAGGTTTTCACATGCTAGATTTTGAGGCGCAAATGAACATGATGTTCAATCTAATGTATCCACTTGTTTTTGCCTATTGTCCTTCCATGCATTCTTTGAACAGATTTCATAATGCATGATGAATTCTAAAGTATAATCTCTGATGAAGTATTATTATTTATGGAAAACAAATAGTATTTTTTTACTCATTTACGCTGCTTGTATTGAGATGTGAAAGGTCTAATATCTGTTTTTAGTTAATGCCTTATTAACGTTGGAAGTAGTTTTGCAGCTGTCTCTTTATTCTACAGCTGCCACATTTATTGCTGCTGTTTCTCGAGTTTGATTTTCCCTATATATTCTTAGCTTTTAAACAGTTTGAATAATAAGATTTCAGTATTCTTTTTTTCTCACTCTCTTATTCTCACATGGTATCAGAGTAGGCAAAAGATATTGGTCTTCCTTCGCCCTGGCTGTTCGGCGAACGGTGAGCCTTTGTTAAGCCACATCGGTAAGCTAGTCCCCATCTCTTTGCTTTTCAGTCTTTCCAATGGATGATGAAAACCCCGATGAAACCAGGAAAGGAAGACTCCATTCATTTTCCTTGATACTGAAAATCTTGGATCAGAGGGGGGAGGATGATAAAAAGCTTATCGCCGGACACTGCCGGGTCGAATCAATCAAACGAGCCACAGGCTCTTCTAAGCCGAGTAAGGTTGCTCTTTAAATCGTTAGTCTTTTTCCGATTCCAAGAAAGAAACTAAGAATGCCAATGGAATATGAATCCTCCACTTGAAACTCCAAGGGAAGAATCTCAAATGGGATCGACCGAGTTGAATCTTCTAGTCATGCTCATCTCAGTCCAGAAGCTGAATGGTGCTCATTTCTTCAACGATCTTGATCTGTCAGGCTGTATATCACCTGCAGAGGGAAAGAAAAGTACCTGACGGGAGAAATAAAAGTTCCTATGCCTGGTGATTCATCTTACAAGCAATGGAGGGTTGAGATTAACCCAACAGTGTCATGGTTATTCAGGTCAATGACTCCAAAAAAAACTGCGAAAATGTCATTTCTTTGAGACAACTGAAGAGATTTGGAATGGGGCCACAAAGCTGAAGAGATTTGAAATCTTCCCCACCAGAGCATTCTGATAAGGTTTCGCAAGTGTTTGAATTTCATCGCAAGTGTTTAAATGCATTTTCACTATTAAACACAATTTTGTAGTAAAACTGTAAGAATCCTAATTTCAATAGCTGATGATTTAATCTGGAAATTAACCCGACTAGACATTAAAAATGTCTTCTTAATGGAGAGTTATCAGAAGAAATCTACATGCAAATGCCACCTGGTTTTGAAAACTCAAGATCTAATAATCAGGTTTTTTATAGTGAAACAATCTTTATATGAACTTGATCAATCACCTAAAGCTTGGTTTGGAAAATCCACCAGTTCTATGATTAAAAATGGCTTTAACCAATGTCATGTTGATCATACTTTATTAACTAAGTTTTCTAAGGATGGAAAGTGTTATTTGAAGCTCGCCCCAGGCCAAGGACTCTACTTCGGGTTAATCAATCAAAAGAGACAAAGGTGTTCACTGATGCTGATTATAAAGGTTCATCAACAGACATAAGATCCACCTCTGGATATTGTTCATATGTATTGGGAAATATGGTAACCTGGGAAGGCAAAAACAGCATGTGGTGTCAAAGAGCAGTGCTGAACCCGAGCTCACAGCACTTGCCTATGGAGTTTGTGAAGGATCTGGATAAGGAGGGTTCTATCAAAGTCAAAATTTCCTATTCAAGGTCCTGTTCAGTTATTCTGTGATAACCTATCAACCTTATGCATTGCTGAAAATCCTGTCCACTATGGCAGTACCCAACATGTGGAAGTTGATCGTCACTATATAAAGATAAAAGTTGATAACAGAGACATCTCCCTCTCTCACATATCAACCAAGCGATCAACGACAGATATTCTAACAAAGTAAAAATTGAGGCAATTCAACAGCATTCTTGCAAGCTTGGTTGTATCAATACCTACAACCAAGCTTGAGGGGGGTTGTTGAAGTATTATTATTTTTGGATAAAATATAGTTTTTTCCTTACTCATTTATGTCGTTTGTATTGAGATGTGAAAGGTCTAATAGCTGTTTTTAGTTAATAGCTTATTAACGTTGGACATAGTTGTGTAGCTGTCTCTATATTCTCCAGCCGCCACATTTATTGCTGCTGTTTCCTCTAATTTGTTTTCCCTATATATTCTCAGCTTGTGAACGATTCGAATAATAAGATTTCAGTATTCTTTTTCTCTCACTCTCTTATTCTCACAATCTCTATTCCGAATGTTTGAGGCTGTTTTCTTTTTTCAGTGCTTCCGTAATGCGCAACATGACTCGATTAGATCCATCCAAATGCATGAGGATTCAAAAACTGAAGTGTTGATGCTTTAAACATAATAGACCACCTGTGTAATTTTCAAAATGAAAATGAATGCTTACTTTCAAAATTCAAAATGAAGTTGTTTTCTTAGGTATGACACCACTTTATTACACTGAAACACACAAGCACATGCCTTATGATTATAGGAATCCGCAACATAAAGCTGACCATCATTTCCACAAAACACACCTAATGGATGTTGGAGGAGCACTTCAGACCCTAGTCCATCATGGTCTCCAAACTGCAGGATTGGAAAAACAATGCGAGTAACAAGTGCAGGGACACAGTATCAAACATAACACGATGACTCTAATAATACAGGTAGCATATGTACCTTGAATAAGTTGTCTGAAAACACTGGGTCCCCACCAGCTAGCAATCTTGATCCACCTGTTTCAAGGTTAAGTGCTCGGATGGAGCTACTCTCGCTATCAGCAATATAGGCTTCCATCGAATCTAAAAACGCTTGGCCAAAAGGAAAAAATAAGTCGATGTAGGGAATAACAAGTGCAGGGGAAGACGCTGAAAAACTGGGATATTACCGTGAGACAAAGAAATTCCAGAAGGCTGTGCAAACGAGGTGCTCGTAGAGCTGCCCAGGAAAAGAAGACCAAGAATGATCAAGAAATTGCGAGATGGCCTACTGTGAATCGAGATGTTCCAATCCAACTATATATTCAAATGAAATGTTCCACAATATATGTAGATAAAGAAGGATGGGTGGATGCAGATAAATTCTTGTTCACATGTGCAAACTGTAGCAGAATATTTTCAGTCAAGCTTTGGCTTCTGTGTTGGCTATGTAATACACCAAGCTGAAGGTTGGACCGATTTGGCACGCGAAATGTTAAACCAAGACAGAGTTGTCTAGTTATTTTCTTTTTGTGTTTGTACGTCAAATTTTATACATATTTTACAAAGGCGGGTTCTATCAGCACACGCATAATTACTTTTGGCACCCATTTATTGAATATTTTTCTGTTGAATAAGACGTTATCTCATCGGTGTTCCTCCTGAACAACAACGCCAATAAAACATCGACGCTGGTGTTCAAGGAGGAACACCAGTGGGGATGACGTTCGTCTTTTTGAAAACAGTGTGGTGCCGAAGTAATTTTTTGTGGTGCCGGAAGTAAATGGGTGCCAGAAGTAATTTGGCATGTGCCAATAGAACCCACCTTTACAAATTGTATGCTATTCTCATGAGCTCAAAAGACTCCCATGGCATCATATCTAACATCTATCGCAGATTCTAAAACACACAGTAATGAGATGCCCACATCCACACTGCCGGTTGATCGTGAATTGCGATGAAGCAATCCAGATAGTTTTGTAAATCAGAGATCATTTCACTGAAAGTGTGCAGCCAAAAAAGGATGAAAGGCTCCTCTGAACCCCCAAAAAACAGCCAATCAAAAGACACAAACATGCACACTAAATAAATTGCAGAAGATGTTCTCATCCAGACTTAAGTTTAAAGCACTTTCCACTTCTTTCATTCTTCCTTATGTCTCTCCTACAGCTAACATATAGCCTGATATTAGGCATATAATTTCTCATATCTTTATAGCAAGACAATTCTTGAGGCCTTTCATGATATTTATTATTTCACTCCTATCAAACTACATAAATTTTAGCTGTTGCAAAACAGTCCCTTTATGTCCCTCTAGAACATATATTTCCATTGATTATTTTAGCCGAGTTAAGGACCTCATATACTTCACATGGTAGCAAAACCCCAATCTGTTTATGACCATAGTGAACCAAGAGAATCAGATAGCACATTTTCTCTACCTTGTACCATTCAAATTTCTTTCATTTCCATCACCACTAAAAGCACTTGTAACTCCACTATAGGTGTTATGTTTCCAGATCTGGTGTTGTCCAGCCATGGCAATGTAAACAATATCATTCATAGGATCAAAGCAAACATCCCATGGAGAATTGAGGGGCTGAAATCAGATTTTACAAAAAACAATGTTATGATGAAGGGAAGTACATCAAAAGAGCAATGTTGTAAAGGGAATGGATATATAAATTAGACCACTTTAGTTATATCTTATACTGAACATAACCTTCAGTTAATTTCATCTTTACAGAACTTACCTGATCATTTCCAATGCGTCCTCCTTGGTAATCAGACCCTTTGTTTCCATTTCCAGCAAGAGTTCCCACAATCTCTTGACAAAGTCAATTATCCTACAAAGTACAGACTTTTGTTTCTCAAAGACACTCTAAGCAATTTGGTGACATTGTGTGTTTAAGCGCACATGTATGGAACTGTACATATATATGCATTACTGCACAGATATACTGCACAAGATAAGGATAAAGTGATCAAGATTAAAATGTTTATCTATTTTTGTTTTAGTAAATAAGCAAAATTATATTGATACTGAAAATAGAAAATCTGCAAAGCCTCCACAATCACATCAAACTATAAAATAAAATATAAAACAAAAACAAAAACAAAAACAAAAAACAAAAAACAAAAACAAAGAAAAAAAAAATCACTTGGCTTCCTATAAGCATCAACTATCTACGCTTGACAGACTTAAATCTTGGGGTGTTGTGCAGTCCAGCAGCTGTGTTGTGTGCTTAACTGGGGAAGAATCTACCTAACACCTTTTCTCTTGTTGCCACTTCTCCATGCGTATCTGGTGACAGTTTTTGAGAAAGCTGGAGTTGAGAGTGGGGCTTGTAACCAGGGATGGGGTGTTGGATTGGTCTGTTCGGGCAATCTTTCGAACAAATTATGGATGTATCATTTGTCATTGGGCATTTCGGTGATCATTTACTTCATCAGGCAACCTCTCATTTTTCTTGTGGTTGAATCTCAGATTCACTCGTTTGAGTGTTTCTAAATAGAAGGAGCTGAAAAACAGGTATTTATGGCAGATAGCAGCTAAACTAGGGATTGCTTTCTGCATTTTTTGACTCTATTCAAACTATTGTACATATCTCTTTTGTAGTCTCCCTCTGCTATAAGGACTCCTCTTTATAAGTTTTTTTATCTAAAATATATTTTCACTGAGTAACAAAAAGAGCACTAATTATCACCAATATTTACAACATAATGAAATACATTTTGTATGCCCTTTAACATATTCATAAGGAAGTTTCTTTTCCAATAAAACAAATCCAGAAGACTATATGTGAGGAGCACAGAAATTTGAAAGCACACATGAATCCTTGTTTGCTAGCATCATTCCAGTATTTGGTTTTGGCTCATATATGGCAAATCATGTCACTTTATTCATCAGCTGGCAGGAAGCATTAACTTTAGTGGTCGTGTCCAAGTGGAAATGTAAAAGGACCGAAATAACATGTGAAAGTGACTCCACCAGATGATAAAGCATCTAAATTGGTGAGAAATACATCTACAATAAGTAATATACAACTTGTATTACCTTAGAGCATGATTCTCGGTGTCTGCTACATAAAGGACGTTCTTCTTTGCATTGTAAGCAAGTCCCTGATATAGAAATAGATGTATTATGCCATTCAAGCTACTGAGTCTCTAAATGTGCGATACCAAAATGAGAACAATATGTAAAGCTCAGAATATATAATATGGCACTCGCTCACTTACCTGTGGTCGATTAAATCTGGCCTCATCAAAGTTACCATCACGGAATCCTTCTTCTCCAGAACTACCAATATGGATTATGAAGTTCCCATCAAGGTCAGTGACTACCTGAACTTTGCAAAGATCATGTATTATGACATGTTAAACCTTTACACAGTATTTCATGCATGGCGTGCTTACAGAAGATAACGAGAAAGTAGTTGTATTTAACATTTAGTATGTAAGATTTCAAGAATGTAGAAGAAAGATTTTCCACTTTATCGAAAAGTAACCTGAGAAAGGTTATTTATACAAAGATCTAGGCAGCAACTGCACTAAAATAAATGCGCAGACTAAACACCCCTAACAAATATGCAGTCTATACAGGTAGACATAATTACCTTCAGCTAAGGCCAACAGCTTAAAAGGCATTAAATCTAATTACACACCCAATGCTAAGTATCAATAAATAACAAATTAAGGAAATACTTAATCCAGACTTTAGATATTCCTTCACTCTCCCTCAAGCTTGGTTGTACATATTGATACATCCAAGCTAGGAGCATGAGTCCTGAAATACTTCTATAGGTATGTTAAAGTTAACGGTAATTGTAAACTGGGATTTATAATACTTGATCCCATCCGCTTTCATTCATCACTTAATATACGGAACACGTTACATAAGACTCAACCCTAATACGTTTTTTACTTTCTTGACCCACAAGAAACATAATAACTCGGCTAATACGATAGGCCAACACACTAACAATTCAATAAAAAAAATACTTTAAATGTAATTATAATATTCTAACACTCCCCCTCAAGTTGGCGCATGGGTATCCAACATGCCCAACTTGGAACGAACAAACCTCAGACGACTTACATCCAACGCCTTTGTGAACACAACTGCCAACTGTTCTCTTGATCTCACATGTGGAGTGAAAATCTCTTCAGCCAAGACTTAATCTCTAACTAAATGGCAATCCACCTCAATGTGTTTTGTCCTTTTGTGAAACACAGGACTGGAAGTAATGTAGATAGCAGCTTCATTGTCACAATATAATGGCAACGGTCCTCAACTGGAAAACCAATCTCTGTCAAAAATACTTAACCCATGTCAACTCACTGCGCCGTATTAGTCATGGCCATATATTCTACTTCTGTACTCGACCGTAACACTGCGGGTTGCTGCTTACTTTTCCAAGTTATCATATTTCCACCTAGAAAAGTGCAATAGCCTATCGTTGATCTTCTATCTGATGGGGAGCCAGCCCAATCTCCTAATACAAGGAAATTTCCACGCACTCATTTATTCTATCAAATCCCTGATCCTAAAGGGATCGTCATTGATATCTTCTAGACTTGTTACACCTGATTTAGGAATGAAAAATACACAAATAAATGAATAATTATGGTAGGATAATCCAGCTTGAGGGGAATGTAGAGAGTCAATAAGAATTGTAGTTGTTAGTCTATTCCATTAGATTGTCTCAGCAATTGCTAGAAGGAAATCGTGAAGTTAAATTAACCCAATAATAAAAGGCTTCTACTTCTACAATATATATTTAACATAAGAACTTTCTTGAACATTATGTACATTATACGCCTATGTTTACTTATGAAAGCGCCTACATGATAAAAGTGCTCGCTTGATACTTAAACAAAAAGTATAGTCAAATACGAGAGCTCGAGACAGCCAGTGCCACATATCTTTGTATCATATCAAATTTTTTTCCAACTGAAATTAGTAAGCCAACTGAACAAGATTACATAATGAGTGTATGTGTGTGCGAGCGAGCGAGAGAGAGAGAGAGAGAACCTACTATTCGGTTGTGATTGCTGTCTGAGATGAATAGCCGATTATTGAGAACATCAACTGCAAGCTTACCAGGATACTTTAGAGGTGACATCAAATAACGATGATCATTATTTTTCTCCAGTCTCAAAGGAATTGGCTTGTTATCAAATGCATTCTTTCTATTGTAGTATAACAGAGCTGCCTCAATCAAATCATCAAGATCCTTGTAAAAAAAAAGGACAAATGCGTCAGCAATTTTTTGGCAACATTGCTCTCATTCTTGAGATGCTCACAATGGGAAACAAATTGCACTGAAAGTCAAGCAATACAGGAAATTCACAAAAGTGTACTCTTGTGTAGAAATAAGCCTTGAGTGCTGACTCAATTGAACAAGACAATCTGCAAGCTACAATAAGGGTCTAATTACAAGTGAAGTGAGCGTTTATTACTGATCTTCGACGGGTTGGTGGTTAGGATTAGTTGCTCATGCATCCCCCCACCCACCCACAAACTTAATTTGTTTCAGAGCCGATTCTTTTATCTTCAAAACAAGAAAATAATTAAAACAGAATGATAATACAAAATAACAATGGGAATAAGATGACTGATGTTCAACCTGTTTCGTTAATTCATTATATCTTGGAATGTGACTACTATATACCACTGCATCAACTTGAAAAGATATTAGAAAATTATTAAAATTTTGAAATAAGTAAAACAGATAACTACCTTCCGTGACCTTCACCAGCTAACTGAGCGATAAGCTTCCCATTTGGGCCAATAAGGACAAAAGTAGGCCATGAATTTATGCCAAGTTCTCGCCATAAATTCATTTCTCCATCATTTACTACCTAGAGGAAGTAGCATGAGAGGGTGTCATCATCTTGAACATGTGCTTTTTCATGCCCAGCATATTATTCAACAACAAGAAAGCTAACAGCTTATGTTTATGTGGACAAACCCAACTGCAGATTATAGATTTAAAGATGTCTTGCTGAGAGATGACTATATGGAAATGAATGTATGGTATTGCACAAAACACAGAGAAGTGCATGAAAACTACAAGCCACTGACAGGTGAAAATGAACACAACCCCTTCTCTATTTGATGACTTATCCTGGGTAAGTTGAATACTGAACAAGCTCTAAAAGAATACGAATATAAGCTCATCACAACCTACCATCTCATACTTTACCTCTGATTGATACATGATTGATATTCGAAAGTGTAAGAACAAATTTAGAAATGGAGCACAAAACAGTTTTATTTCAGTCAAAGAAAATGTAAGTAGGAATCCCTGTTGATATACCATGCAACAGAGAAAGAGCATATCACCAGATATTGGAGTCCTAAAAATATTAAGAACGATCTGGAAAGAAAGATGAATACACTTACAGGGTGAGTGATGTTATAGCGAAAACTGCATTCCGAATTGCCTCTATGTCTTTCTCATTGTCAAACTTTGCTGAATGTACCCCACAACGACAAACTACATCGTAATAACACATAAGCAACAGATACGATGAACAAAGCTAACAGAAGAAGAGGAGAACTGCATCATCCTCGTAATCTGTAAACTATATTAAAGTCATGGCACAAAAGCATAGCCTTAGTAAGAAGCTAGCACATCTATTTCTAAGGCTGATTAAATAAAATAAAACTACAGTCTTACTGGCATATTTTTGTACTTTTTCTCCAAGAATTCTAGGTCTGGCAGCACATGCATGCAGTTTATACAACAGTAAGTCCAGAAATCCAACAAAACAACCTTTCTTTTTCAGATCCTGTCAAACAAATTACCTGGTAAATATAGCAGTAGCACAGATAGGTTTTTTTGTTTTTGTTTTATGTTAATCATAAATTTTATTCTGAATCATAAGTATACATAAGTCATGTTACTTAGTAAAGATGTTAGAACACAACTAAGATTAGATTGCCAACAAAATTCTGGCAAAAGTATTATGCGGCAAAAAGCTTCTCATGCGCTTATTACATACATAAACAATGAACTAAAATCTAAAAGGAAAATAATTTATTATATAAGAGATTTGATTCATTTATGCTGATTAATGATTACTCAAGGAGCATGTATGACAATTGAGTCTATTTCCGAAAGTTGGATGATGCATCATTTATTTATATGTTGCTTTATGTTGATTAGATGATCACTGCTGCCAAGAATGTGTCAGATATTCACTCTTTGAAAGCACAGTTCAGTAGTGAATTCGAGATGAAAGATTTCAGAGCAACTAAGTAAATTCTTGGCACAGAGATCAGGAGAAATTGTGAAGATGGTAAGTTATACCTCTTAAAAGAATTATGTTCAGAAAGGCTTAGAGAGATTTGGCACGAAAAAAGCCAAGGTCCCGTCGCTAGTTATTTTAAATTATCAGCTGCTTAGTTGCCAAAATCAGAGGAAGAGAAGAGGCTTACGAAGAATGTTTTGTATTTGAGTGCAGCTGGCAGTCTTATGTATACTATAGTTTGCTCCAGACATTTCACATGCAATTAGTGTGGTTAGCAAATATATGTCTTGTCTAGGAAAATCACAATGGTAGGCAGTGAAATGGATTCTAAGATACTTGTGCGGTACTTCACACACTTGTTTGGAGTTTGGTAGGAATACAGGCACATTCGTTGGTTTTGTGGATTCAGACTATGTTGCTGATCTTGGCAAAAGAAGATCCATCACTGTCTTTTGTATATGTGGTTCAAATATAGTTGGAAAGCTACTTTACAACCTATTGCTTTGCCTACCACTGAAGCAGAGTATTTGACAATGACTGAGGCTGTAAAAGAAGCATTGTGGTTGATGAATTGTATGGTGAGCTTAGCCTACACCGAGACAATATCACCATTCATTGTGACAATCAGAGTGCAATGCACTCGACAAGGACCAGATGTATCATGAGAGGACGAAGCATATTGAGTGGAATATCATTTCATTTGAGAGACGGTTGTCGAGAAAAAGGTTTGTTCAAAAAATCGGTACCTGAGACAGTCCTGCAGATATTTGTACGAAGCCTTTACCAGTAGCAAAATTCATGTAGTGCTTTTACTTGATTGGCGTCGTATGATGACTTGAGAGCTTGTGGAGAAGGAGAAGAAGTATTACTGTTTGTTGATGTGGGACGATTTGTCCCAAGTTAAAGACTTGTTAGATAGGTGGGTCGCCACCAGATCGGCTAAGTGGCAAGGAGCAGCCGACATACATTAGTATATAACTGGCCTTTGGCTTTCTATTTTAGTTGAATAAAAATATTATTTTGAAAGATTTTTCTTATGCTAAATAAGGGCAATCACCGTGATAATTGTAGCTGTTAATCAGCGCACAATTATTGGTACTTAATTACAGTACAAATCAGTTTTCAAATTCTCAAATTTCATAGAGTTAATAGGCCAGCTTTCCTTGTTGACCTTCCCGTTTTAGAAAATTTTATTTCTTTCCTTTGATAGGCATTTAATGGCAATTGGTTTTTACCATTTTTATCTCTCTGAGGCATCTAGATTGTACTCCCATAGTGTAATCAGTGTGTTGAAATAAAATTACATTTCCTTTACTCAGAAACTAGCACATGGTATCAAAGCCCAGCGCCGACTGAATTCTGTCTCGGCTCCTTCTCTCTTCTTCACGCTTTCTTTTTCTTTTAGTTTTTCTTTCGATTTCCTTTAAGCCAACAATAGCTACTGATAATATGGTTGTGATATTAATTCTGTCCAACATGACAAATCAAAGCATGTAGAAGTTGACAGACACTTGGTTCGAGAAAAAGTTGAAGACAAGATTCTTACACTAAGCCATATTTCAAGCGAGGACCAACTAGCAGGTGTTCTGACTAAAGTTGTATCAGTCCAGGTCTTCCAGAATATTAGGGGTAAAAGGGGGGAAAATGTGATAAATGCTTCATCAATATTCTAAATAGACTTATATTATGGAACAAACCAAAAAGCTAAATGGATTTATATTTTGGGACGAAGAAAGAACTACATAAGTTAAACACTCATAGCCTTAGCCTAATGTTTTGGCTTTTGTCTTTTAGGCTTCAGGAGAATTTTCTTTGTGTTATCCACTATAGTAATATTGTCTCTTTCGCCTGTGGATGTAGGCCACTTTGACTAAACCACGTAAAATGGGTGCTCTGTTTTTTTCCCTTCCGTTGTTTATTTATGTTACTGTCATAAAGGATATAACTCGGATTCTTTTTCCCCAACACTTGTCAGCACGTGGACAAGTGAAGACATGTTGTAGCAGAGTTACCATGCCCAGCACCACTGGTAGTAGTTTTCGTTATTGCAGACTTAACATTCCTAACAGTAGTAATCCTTAGTTTTTCAACAAATAGTGCAGTGGAGTTTTAACCCAGTACTCATCCACTGATATAGTTATAAATTAGTTACACACTTAAAAGCTAAAGTTGTAAATGAGAAGTGTAATTTATACCTTTATATCTTAACAAATAAAATTGTACAATATCGTGAAGATCAGATTTTTTTACCCTGCTTAGCTGAAGCGGCGCTGAATTAAGCCAATCCAGTTTACGTGGAAACTCTGGCACAGTTGTTGCACTCCCCCTAACATATGCAAGATAGTACAGAACGGGTCACGGAAAGTTTCCAGAAAACGGAAAATAAGGAGAAGTGAACAAAAATATAAATAAGCATACAACAAGATGAGAAGAAATGCAATGCTAGGAAATGTCATGAAAACTTTCAAAACAATAATTACTAAAAGATGCCCAATGAAGGAAGTGACTACTCGCCAAGATCAGATATGTACTTCACAAATTGTTTGATTCTGGATGAACGTGATTCATCTGAAACAAGCAGAAAAACATCACTTGCACTCGGTTACTTAAGATGCAACATGTCAAGAAGTAAAACTGAGGAGAAAAGAATTTCTTTCTATTAATTTGAATGAGGATATAACATAAGGAACATAACGGCTGAAAAACTGTCTTCCTAATAGAGAATAGTAACATAATTAAGACAGCTTAACAGATGACAGCCGGTCTTTTAAATAAGTTGAAGTTATAACACGGTAAACAAAAACTGGGATTCAGTACTTTATATAGGAAACACATTACATAAGACGAAACCCTAATGGGCTTTCTTGTCCAACACTTAGCCGACACACAGTACAATACTTTACCTGACACACACAGTACAATACTATAATAACAATAATAACGCATATTCTAACATTCCCAAGTTGGCACATGGATATCTAACATGCCCAACTTGGAGCAAACAAACTTCAATCGACTGCCATCAAACGCCTTTGTGAACACACAGGCCAACTGTTCTCATGTTCTCAAGTGCGGGTGCAAATCTCATCCGCCATAACTTTATCTCTAATAAAGTGGCAATCCATTTCTATGTGCTTTGTCTGCTTGTGAAATAATGGATTGGAAGCGATATAGATAGTGGCTTCATTGTCACAAAGTACATGATCCAAGTTAACTCACTACATGTGTTAACCAGAGCATTGTACTCTGCTTCCGCACTTGACCGCGACACCTCAGGTTGCTTCTTACTTTTCCAGGTAATCAGATTTCCACCTAGAAAGGTACAACATCCTATTGTCGATCTTCTATCTGATGGAGATCCAGCCCAATCCGCATCAGTGTACCCTTCCACAAGCAAATGGCCATTCGGCAAGAATATAATACCGATGCCCGGATTCCGCTGTATCTCAAGATCCTTACCACTGCATCCCAATGAGGATTACGGGACTTTCAAGAAACTGGCTTACTACACTGACTGCATAAGAAATGTCCGCCTGGTAATAGTCAAATAATTTAGTTTCCCAACTAACCGTCTGTACTGTCATGGATTCTCAAGCAACTCACCTTCTGACTTCAGTAGCTTTCGATTTGGGTCCATAGGTGTGTCAACCGGTCCTCCTCCTAGCAAGCCAGTCTCACTTAAAAGATCAAGTATATACTTTCTCTGACACAAGACAATTCCCTTGTGTGACCGAGCCACCTCAATGCCAAGAAAATACCGTAACGCCCCAAAATCTTTCATATGAAATTTACTGCTTAGAAACAGTTTCAAACAAGCAATTCTATCTGCATCATCATCTGTAATAACAATATCGTCTACATAGACAATAAGAAATATAAAACCAGACGTAGTCCTCATATAAAAGACAGAGTAATCTATTTGGCACTGTTTCACACCAAACATACGCACTCATTTCCGAAACTTCCTGAACCATGCTCTAGGTGATTGCTTCAGGCCTTACAATGCCTTCTTTAAACGAAATACCACTAGTTTACTCTCCCCCTGAGCAACATATAGACTTCTTCTCGTAGGTCACCATGAAGAAAAGCATTCTTCACATCTAACTGATATAACGGCCAACCTTTATTAGCTGCAATAGAGACAATGATACGATTAGAGGGCATTTTCACCACCGGAGAGAATGTCTCATCATAGTCCACACCGTAAGCCTGTGTATAGCCTTTGGCTACCGACCGCGCTTTATACCTAGCCACGGAACCATCAGGATGAAATTTCGCAGTATACAGCCACCGACAAGAGACAGGTTTTTTGTTAGCCGGTGAAGGGACCGATTCCCACGTATTATTGTCGTGAAGGACACTCGCCCCATCCTCCATAGCCCGCCTCCAATTATGATCAGATAACGCTTCCAGTAAACTTTGTGGAACAGATACACTGGACAATTTATTGAGAAACCAATTACATCTGGAACTAAAATGTTTGAGTAGACACAAAATTACCAAACAGATGTTTAGTCACGCGAGTCTGAGTTGGCTTGCAGGGAACAATCGAACGATCATCAGAAGGCTGAGAATAACAGGCGGCTCATCATCATCACTAGAATGCTCAGAATCTCCAGAGGAGACGGACTCCAAGTCATGAGAAGCGGGCTGCTGCTGTACGGCTTTCGGTCTTCGAGTAAAGACTTTGGGGTATGGAACAAATACCCAGGCTGGAGCAGGGGCTGGCTGTTGGGCCTGCTCAGGGGTCTATTCTGGGCTATCCGGGAACAAACTAAGCTCGGGTGGAGAAGGCTTGGGTGGCTCGGTTTCAGCCTCAAGAAAGGCAATGTCACGAACAGGAGTTATAATATGGATCGCTTCTCGAAAAAGTGACATCGACAGACACATGATAACGACGCAGCCCGACTATAACGCTTATACCATTTTTGTGTTCGGGAATAGCCAAGAAAAATACACTTAATTGCCCTAGGATTAAATTTATCCGTGCTCCGACCCAAGTGGTAGACATAACACACACAACCAAAGATTATTGAGGGATGGAAATGGTGAGTCTTTTGGGAAAAGAACGGAGAAGGGAGACTCATTGTTTAACACTTTGGTAGGCATACGGTTAGTAAGATGACATGAAATAAAGACTGCATCACTCCAAAAATGTTTGGGTACATTCATATGGATCATAATTGTCCGAGCAACATCAATGAGGTGATGGTATTTACGCTCCGCCACCCTATTCTGTTGTGGAGTATAAGGACAAGATCATTGGTGGATGATGACATTGGAGGTGAGAAACTCGGAAAGAGGGTATTTGTATTCTTTTGCATTATCGGTGCGGACCATACAAACATGACAACTAAAATGAGTGTGAACTTCTTGTTGAAATTGTTTGAAACAAGTAACAACATCCCTACGAGACGTTATAAGAAACATGTCATACTGGAATAATCATCAACAAACATCACAAAATAACGAAATTTATTTGAGGCAATGTGATACGGACCCCATACAGCAGAATGAACTAACTCGATGGGTGACTCCTCCGCTTATGAATACTACTTTTAAACGACGACCTACGGTGTTTAACTAACTGACACGCTTTCACAAGAGAGAGACTCACATGTGACAGACCATCAACTAGTTTCTTTAGGATTGGGAGAGGTGGATGTCCCAACCGAGAGTGTCAATCTTCCAACTTAAATTTGCTTGAAGGGCAACGGACTGTGTATCAACATCATCAAAAGGGTAGAGACCTCATTCTCATGACACTGGAGATCCTGCGAAACACACAATTTAATCGGAAGAAAAAGTGATGGAACAGTCAAGATCTTTGGTGATTTTGTGAACGGACATTAAAATATACGGGAAATCAGGAACATGAAGTGTAGAGGGAAGACACAAATTTGAACGTAAACACATGTTACCAACACCAGAGATTTTACTTGAGGAACCATTAGCCAAATATACGAATTTTGGTTCTGATAGCCAAATTCCATTTAACTGAGGGTGTCGATCTTCTAAACTTACTTAATTTTGGTTACGATAAAGGCACATAATTCGACAAACGTTGAGATGAACTCTACCATATGGGCTGTGGCCCCGAGTCTATGATCCATTTTTTTCGGCTTGGAGGAATACAAACAAGTGGATTGGGCCAAGTTCAAAGAAGTTGAACTCAGCACTTCTACCTTTTCTCCATTAATCGCTTCATACTTTCCAAGAAGGATCGCTGCCTAATCTTCCACTTCCTGTGATGTATTAGCTTGAAGTTTGTTGGCTTTCCATGGAGGTCAGAAAAATTATCGATCGTGTGGTTGAGTCTCCTGCAGTGATCACACTTCAACCCAGCATTAGGGCATCCATGACCACCGCGGCCACCTCTGCTATTTCTTCCTCCTGGCCACCACGCCCGCTGAAGGTGTTTGTTAACAGTGTTGACTTCTCTTCTAATGGTTCATGGACCATTTCGCTTGCCCTCTTGTTTCAATGGTGGCTCGCTGCAAACGGAAAACACCTCTGGGAGACTCATGGTTGGTTGACTCCCAGACTTTGGGAGCGCACAGGATCGTATTCGCTTCTTGACCCAGAAAGAAAACGAATAACGCCCATGTCGATCCGCTATCGCTCCATCTTTTCCACATCATTTGTCAATGGCTGATACTAATTTCTTTCTTCACATACACTCATGACTGAGAATAATAATCTTCCAAGCTTGAATTACCTTAGTTCCAGCGTGAAGTACCCTTCATGGATACGACTTAAGTTCTCGGATCCCGGTACATCTTCTTTAACCAAGCCACATATCTTTGGAAGACTTTAAGTATAACATAGTTGAACTGATGTTTGGTTCTATAATGCATTTTAGTGCTCTGATACCATAAACACGGTTGGAGAGAAATATTATGTATTTCTTATCAAATAAAGGAGTAGAACGACTCCTTTCATACAACAAAGGTTTAATCCCGTAAGGGACTTCTACGCTGACAGCACTGCTAATCTAATACTCCCTCCTTCCTAAAATATAAGGCCTTTCAGAGTTTTCACACAGTAAAGAAAATGAAAGAATGTAATAAATTTTAATGATAAAAGTCTAAAATAAGGTTTAACTATTATAAATGAAATGGTCGTAATGTCATTGAGTTGATAATAAATTCGAATAAGAGAAAGAAATACGAATAAATGCTCTATTGGTATTCTAAATGACCTTATATTATGGGACAAAAGCCAAAAGACCTTATATATTGGGACGGAGGAGTAACCTCCTAACAGCCTCCTCTATCCTCTAACAAGTTTTATTAACAACAAACTCTATTCATAAAATATACTCTCCACTTTATTACATGCTAACTAAATACAGAACTAATTACAACTAATGAATAATACTTAACAAGATTAAAACTATGATTTTTCCACAAAAAGTTGTTTAGTATCATCGGTTTTGTGTTGAATAAAGTGGATGTTGTGCATTGTGAGGAGAGAGAGAGAGAGAGAGAGAGATTGAGAGAGATTGCTTTATTCATCAAATAAAGTTGCTTTATTCAAATGGAAAAAGTGGTTTGGATTTAGAGAAACATAAATATGACCACCTGTAACTCGGCTGAGATTGTCACTTGTTAGACAATGCGTATTAGATCAAGTATGATATCAGTGGACTAAGTCGCTTGGCTTAAATTGAAAGATATTTGTGCTTTCAAGGAAACTTGAGCAAAGGTAACTAGAGTACACTTGGTTATAGGAGGACAAGGGATTGTGCTCCTGAGAACATGTAGATGATCAAGAGGGGTATTTTCAGTAGTATATTTCTTCTTGGCATGAAATGCTCAGTGATGGAGGTTGGATTTCAGATGATGTTAAACGTCTGAGAAACAATAAATATTTGATTTAGAGAAAGAGAAATAAGTCCTCATGTAACTCCGGCACAGATTGTAAGCTGTTTGACAACGCATGATAGTTTGAGGTATTAAGATATCAGGATGAGTCTAATGCTCAGTTTCTGCAATCATATGGTGAAAATCGATAAATAAACTGTGAATTCAAGGACATCTAGCAAACGTGAACTCAGAGTACACTTGGTTGTAGGAGATCAAGAAAAGGAAGGGAAATGGACAGTGTACACAAACCAATAGAGGTTTCTCACATAACTGAAGTTATAATCCAGGATACATATTTTCTGAAAGGTAGGGGGTGACTAGTATTCCTAGTTAAATTTAAGGGTAGACTGGAGAGATTTCCATGGCTTCCGGTCAGATATATTTTGCTGACAAAAAGGACATTCAAGTGCATGGAAGTATCCTGCCTATGTGGAGAAGTGTCGGGCCCTTTTCACTACACTATATTAATGTGAAAACTCACATGACGTAAAACAGCTAAATGAAGGAAAAAGTATCAAGGAAACAAATTGACAGAGACCACCATAAATATTGCATAGATATGGAGCATTCAGATATCAATAAACCATTACAATATTTATCATTAAGAATGTAACACCTTCAATGTGTCTCAAAAGAAGGACTATCAACTCCAAACAACATATTCCAGATGGCTTTTGGGATGCATACTGCATGGCCTGAAAAGTATAGCATATTCTGAGACATACTAATAAATAAATAACAACTAACTAATACAACATCCTCTGGTCTAAACGATGGTCACTTTAGGCAAATTGGTTTATCCCTTAATATTATTAGTCACTTTAATACCAAGAAAGCATGTATTACATTTTCTCCTTCCTTCCTACCAATTTAATTTATTATTAATTCAACAACTTTTCAAACTTCACATTTATTTCATTAATTCTATTCAAAGGGTAATTTAGACTTTATCATCTAAAATTAATTACATACATCCATTTCCTTAATATGTGTGTAACCCCTAAAGTGATTATTATTTAGGATGGAGGTACTACCTCCGTCCCAAATACAAGTCATCCTACATTTTTTTATTTACCCCGCAATATAAGTCATTCTACATTATCGCTGTGTAAAGTATTTATTACCCTTTCTATCTTACCCTAATTTATTATCAATCCAACAACTTTCATTACTTAACAACTATTACATTAATGATAGTCAAGAGTATTTTAGACATTTAACCTCAAATTTTTGACATTCAACCACATTTTTTGTAATAGTTTGGACCGGAGGTAGTAGTATCTGGGTTGAAGAAGAAAGTAAATCAACTACTCCTTTGATCCGAAACACAAGTCATTATAGAATTTTCACACTTCAAGAAAGTGGATCAATGTCATAAATTTCAAAGACAAGTCCAAAATACCTTTACTATCATTAATGCAATAGTTTTAACATAATGAAAAGAGACTGATTGATAATAAATTAGGTTGCAGATGAAGAAAATGTAATAAATGTTTCATTGGTATTCTAAAAATGACTTAATTTTTGGACAAACCAAAAAGGCGTAATGAATTATATTTCGACGGAGGAAATATTAAACTGCAAGAACGCTATACCTTATGTTAGTTATGGTATAAAACAGACAAGAGACAGCTACTGCCAAACTTCCATATCTAAGAAGATTGCGCCGACTACCAAGCAACCTGCAAATCACTACTCCAGTAACTCAAGACATATTTGAATGAGAGAAAATAGTGGCACGCTCTCAGTGGACTAGATTTTTATACATACGAAGGCCAAAGAGGCAAAGAAAATAAAAAGTTCCAAACAGGAGGCATGTAAAATGAGAAGAAAAAAAATTAGAATAAAGAGCAGTCCAATGCATGGAAGCATCCAACCTTACCTTATGCAGATTATATAGTGTGTCATAAAGTAATTATAACCCCATACTGAAGAGATTCCAAAAGAATAATGTAAAAGAACTCTTCTGATTATTATTAAAGTGTACAGAGAGATATTTAAATAGTAAAACAATGGAAAACGAAGAGACACTAATTAAAAACAGACAGCCAAGGCACAAGCCATAAAACATCCTACCTTAAACATCTAACCATGTAAACTATAACGTAGAGCAAACAACAGCTACTAATAATAAAGGTACTAACAGTTTATAATAATGAAACAGGCAAAAAAATAAAGATACAAATTAAAAACTTATTTTGTGTGATATATGACAAAATATCCCTACGTATACTTGTCTAGACAGTCTGCAAGTGAAGAATTACATCTCTCAACACCAAGTCATGATGCCAAGCATTGTACTTTAAAATGAAGAGGCAGAGAATTATCTAATGCTTCAATTGCAGATAATTGATTCATTATCTCTTGTCCATTCTAAATTATGGGGACATTTCAGAAAATGCTCAACAACTTGAAATTCCTTTGTAGCTCAACGCCTTGCTTCAAATCCAGATCTAAAAGAGAAGCAGAAAGGCACTTCATCAAATTTTTCCTTTTCAGCCAAAATTTCTAAAAATTAAGATTTTCCCAAAGGACTGTGTAGGAAAAGAATACTTGTCGCTATCATATTGCCTTAAGCAATTTGAAAACAGGGAAGTGGAGCTTGGTATGGTAATCATTGTGATTTCAAAACACAAATTGAATGAATGTAGAAGTTCCTGCTAAAATTTTGATTAGTATTCTCATCTGTTTTGCTACCACTAAAATTTAGATTTGATTTCAAATGATAAGTTAAAGTAGTATTATGCTAGAAGGTTACTAAGGCTGCCTAATTTGAGTGTTTAGATATATTGTTTAATGTGTTGTGTACAGTTTAAATTTGTCTCATTCTTGAAAACAAGTTTCAAGCCTAAGTTATATATATAATTTTTCTATCCAGGATAAAACGCAAACTGATGATGAAAACTGATTAACCAGAATAATTTATTAAAATGATTATAAGCCAAAATATGAAATCAATACTAGAAGGTCACTCGTTACCCTCCAAGAGTGGAAACAGCATCCTGGGTAGAGCCTCTATCTCGAAAGTGACTCATTATCCACCTCGTAGCATAGAAAAAGTACTGGCAGTCGGTATAGATGGCTCATTTAATCTCAGGTCCCTGTGTCTTCTTAACATCTGCAAATAGTTTTTCATCAATAAATCTGATCACACAAGACTATCAATTACTACATAGTACCAACCTTTCTACTCCTAAATAGGTAGGTTCACTAGTGAAATAAGTAAGCACCTGCACAAACGATATCGAGAAAAATGGAAAGAACAGCCTCAACATCTCTTAAGTACACGAAGAATACTTCTTCTGGCTTTGTGGAAGACAATGCGTAAGAGTTAAGTACACATTAAACATGAAGAATCGTGATATTTCTTTGGAAACATTTAGTATTGTAGATCAAGAAACACAACAATTGAGAAGCTCAAATGTACCACAGACAGATGTGCATTATAAGTAAAACCAGGCAGTTTTCCCCAAATGACAAAAACCAGAACTTTTCCATTTTGAGCAACTACTTTGAGCAAAAAGCACGCTTTCCCAAAGTTAGCATACGCAGGGGAGAAGGGAACCACCACAGAGAATATCATCAAGAGAAATGCTACTTATATCCTTTCTGATGAGTGTGGGACCAGATCCCCTTTAGCTTCTTCTTCTGGATAATGACGTGGTTACAGCTACACATCTGCAAGTAAATATATAGATAATCAAATGATAGCTGCTAAGGGAAACAATCAGAAGAGAAATCATATCAAAACTAACATACAGGTGGAAGTTGCAATCAAAAAGTTGGATTAGGAAATAAAATAAGAGAAGTTTTTTCTATCTCTCAAGTAATCTTCCTCGTAATAGCTCCGAGAACAAGGACGGAGGTATGTGAAATGTTGAGGGGGGCTAAGCCCACTCGGACAAAAAAATATCACACTAAAAATTCTATGATCCAAGCTTGATCCTGGCCACCTTCTAATCCAGCCCACCCGGCTACAAACTGATATAGTCCATTAGCCCACCCTAGATTTAAATCTCTGGCCCGCCCTTTTCTCGAGAAGGCTTAAATAGTTTACAGCCACAAGCCATAACTGCATGCAGGAATCAACATTTACGACTAATTACTCAATCTTAGTCATTAAATGCAAGTTTAATCCCCAAATTCTGTATTCTAAAAGAAAACAATAATACACAAATCATATGTACAAAAATGATGCATTGTAGGATGGGCTTTCCCAATTTTTGGTACTTGCAAAAAGCCTTCCTTTGCTATTTAAAAGTAAAGTTTCTCCAAAACTTTGCAATGCCACACAATATGCTAAACACACTAGGCTTTTTTAAAGTTGGAAATCATGTTGCTTCTTCAAACCCTTTAACCTTATCTGTTAGTGACATTTGGGGACCACAAGAATTAAAAATGTTAGGGGCTAGGTGGTTTATCGATTTGTGGATGACCATACTAGAAACACACGGTTATTATACTAAAAGACAAATCTGAAACTGGAAATATATTTAAGAACTTTTATAAGATGATCAAAACTCAATTTGGAACTGAAATAAAAGTTTAAATGACTGAAAATGAGAGAGTGTATTGAAACGCTCTTAATCCTTTGCTCTGATCATGCCATCTTAGTACTTGTGTTGACACACCCCAACAAAATGGGGTTGCTGAAATGAAAATCGACACTTAGCAGAAGTTGCTAGGAGTCTAATGTTCACTATGAATGTCCCTAAGTATCTATGGGGGGCCATTCTACCTATACTTATTTGACTAATAGAATGTGTAGAAGAATACAGAAAATTAAATATCAAGGGATATTAATATTATGTTATTAATCTGAAAATTCCTATTATTTTATACTACCATTATGTAATTACTGGATGGCCTGGTTGTATAGTCGACTGTATTAGCTTTTAATAGTGTTGTTGGGATGGTCTAGCAGCCTGCAGTTATGGCAGCTATCTGTTGCCCCTTAGATTCTTTGTACTATTTACATCCCGTCTCAGGGATTCTTTAAATTAATCACAAGAGAATATCTTTTCTACTTTCTTCAGAATGCCCTCAAAGGTCTTAGGATTTGAAACCCATGCCAAACTTTGAAGCCTACCTAGAAATTAACCTTGTAAGTAACATCTCTATTAAAGTCTTTGGATGTAAAGCATTTGTTCACATTCACTCACAGCATAGGGAAGTTAAACCCAAGGCTCTAAAATGCATTTTCATTGGATACTCCACTGATCAACATGAGTATAAGTGTTACTGTCCCAAAATATAACTCAATGGACATTACCTTTTTGAAAATGAACCTTATTACCCTCTTACATCTCAGGAATCTAGTTTCTCTCAAAGCTATCAGGACCGGATAAGATCGGCTTAAGTTCTAAATTGTCGACTTGTTCCTGATGTTTCAGTGAACAAGAAATTAATCCATGTCCAAGTTCAAGCCATTCAGAAACTAGGGTTGATCCAAGTACTCTTTCAAGACCAACAATTACTCAGGTGTATTACAGAAAACCCAAAACTAGTCAGGAAATTCTGAATCTGTTTCATCCAGGAATGCACATCCTCTAATCCGCCTGATGAAACACATAAAACCGCCAAAAATGAAATAATGAACCAGTCATTGATGACAGGCCTATTGCTTTGAGTAAAGGGTGAAAATTTGCTCTAAGCATCCCATCTACACCTTCATTTCCTATAATAACCAAAGTCCTAAATATAAGGCCTTTGTTTGCAACCTTGACACTAATGCCGTTTCCAGATATGTTCAAGAAGCTTTTGAAAGACCTGAATTGAAAAATGCCATCTTTGATGAAATGCAAGCTCTTATAAAAAATGAGACCTGGGTTCTGATGATTTACCTCAGGAAAACACCCAGATGGGTGTAAGTGGCTCTTACACTAAATATAATGTTGATGGTAGTCT